>MU227960.1:652847-691011 GCA_018584345.1 Thuja plicata | reverse complement strand
TCATGTTGAATGAACACTTGAGACAAGTTTCTCATACTTGTTCTTGAGTTATTCATTCTCTTAGTTGCATTCAATAGATCATAGTGGGATTTATAATATTGTGTTGGGAGAGCACACCCACACACCTCTCTAAGAGAAAATCAACAAGGTCTTGGGTGCCCTTGTTCAGCTCATTGGAGGTCATGATGGAGTTTCTTATTTTCGTAGTATGCTTTAGACATGTTAGTATAACTTATTGATTGTTATCTCTCTAACGTTTGCATGTCTGAGCGTGCTCCCAACAGGTAGATTTCTAGCATGTACAACACATTCTTAGCATAGTCTATTCACTCATTTCATTATACTTTTGTTTCATTGCTTTAACTAGCGCAGACTTCACCAGTTTATTCCTTCATCTTCTTGGTGACTTATCCTTGTTTTTAGCGCAGTCTCATTCATCTTTAGCTCAGCATTCTTAACTTGCGCAACATATACTCTTAGCTTGCACAACATATCCTCTTTGTTTATTGCTTCTTTGCCTGTGTTCTTAGATTCTTTATTGCGCAGGGTAAGAGGATTAGATATTTTTGACATCTGATATGTTTTAAATTTGAATTCAATATATTTACACCTTGCGCAGTCTTTGGAAGGAAGTTTTAATTCTTTTGCTTTGCTTCTGTCTATTATTCTTCTGCGCAGCTTTGTCTGCACTTATATATCTTTTTACATATTTTTTTGCAGGTTACAAAAGTTTCTAAGGTTGTTATTAACAAGAATATATCTATTAATATCTTTTAATTATTCATTCTCTCTGCAACAATCTGTGGTTTAGCTAATTTTAGCTATAGTTTGAACGACTATTATTCCATCTTTGACTCATTTTAATCTCACTTTTATTATTTATATAAATTTTTTCAAATCCTTTTTTAATAAAAAAAGTTTAATTACTCAAACATTTTTTCTACTCAATATTATTTCATATCATTTCATTCCTAAGTTTTTTGTATCAATTATAACTTATTTCAATTGTTATTTCGTTATTTAGTGGTAATTAAAATTTGTTCCTTCATTTAAATTAAAAAATTTATTTTTTGTTAACATCATTATTTAACCATTCTATTGTAAGTTTCATTAAAGTTAAATTTAAATTTCTTGATCTTGATCAATATTTATTCATATTAATTCATTTTGTTTAAGTTAATTTGATCATTTTATCATGTCTACTCTAATTTCGGAAATTAAACTCAATAACTCTAATTATCATTAACAGAGAACTCATGTTTCCTTTCTATTTCAGTTTAAATATTTACTTGAAGTTACTACAGATGCTTCCATTGAACCATCTACCTCTGCTTTGCAAGCAGAAAAATATGCATGAAAAACAAAAAATGAAGAAGCTCTTGGTTTGATTGGTCTCTCCATCATTCCTGATCTTTAAGTCCTAATTGGACATTGCACCAAAGCTCATGAAGCGTGGGCCATTTTGCAACAGACGTATGGTATCTCATCCAAATCTCATAAGATTCAGCTCCAAGACAACTTGGAGGACTTAAGGTATAAAGATTTTAAAAATATGGATGAATTCTTACTAAAGTTTGATGCAATTAAAACTCAACTAAGTGGTGCTATTGTTACTTTGACTAACATTAGATTAAAATTACTATTATCTTAAAGAAATGCCTTCCTAAGGAATTTCAGCAATTCATTACTAATATTCATTCTCAACTTGTTATTCCTACTTTAGCTCCTCATTTAACTTATGTTGTCTTTCAAAATTTGTTACGTCAAGAGGAGGTTAAATTATTGCAATTTGGTACTATTAAATCTTTTGAACATGCTTTTGTTTCTAAAACTCAAAATCAAAGTAATAAATCTCATACTTCTAATAATAATCATCATAATAATAATTATTCCAATAACAACAATAATTATCGTAACAATAATCATCATAATGGTTATTCTAATAACAATAATAGTTATTCTAATAATAGCTCTAATTCTAGGCCATCATACCATAATAATAACAATAATCAACAAAATAGAAAACCAAATTGTACTTATCATGGTAAAGATGGTCACCTTACTAATGTTTGTTTTAGAAAACAAAATGATAAGAAGCCCATCAATAACAAAAATCAAAATAACTTCAAATCTCAAGGTAATCAATCACGGCATGTTTTTACTGCTTGTTATAAAGCTTCCCATGCATTAGAATGGATTATTTATAGTGGTGCTTCTCATCATGTTAAATATCATAGAGAAGTATTTGATTCTTTGCAACCTGATACTACTAATATTCCTATTCAATTAGCTAATGATCATAGTTGCAAAGTTGATGGTTTTGGTGACGTTAATGTTCCAAATGGAAAGTTACACAATGTTCTTTATGTTCCTGAATTGAAATCTAATCTTCTTTCAGTTGCTCAATTATGTCAAGATTACAAAGTTAAATTTCATAAGGACATGTGCTATATTATTGATCCTAACACTAATCATGTTGTTTCTAATGCTAAGATGGATCATGATAACTTGTTTAAATTCTACGAGTTTTCCTCTTCAAGGTGCTCTTTAAAAGTTGATATTGATTTCAATGCATGGCATGAAAGGCTTGGCCATTTAAATTATGATTATATTACTTTGATGCAAAGACCTAACATGGTTGAAGGATTACCCCATATTGTTCCATCTAAACTTACATGCACAGGATGCGTGAGTGGAAAAATGAAAAGGGAGCCCTTTCCTCATGGTACTTCATGGAGGGCATCTCATAAGTTACATCTTATTCATAGTGATCTTTTGGGTCCAATGGAGAACATACCCATACAAGGTTCAAAGTATGCTATAACCTTTATGGATGATTTTACTAGAAGAATTTGGATTTATTTTTTGCATACTAAAGATCAAGTACTTGACACATTTTCTGAATTTCATATGTTTGTGGAAATGCAATATGGTTCTAAAATTAAAATACTTAGATCAGATAATGGTATTGAATATGTTAATAATTCTTTTCATTCTTACTTGAGATCTTTTGGTATAAAACATCAGCTTACCGTTCCTTATACACCACAACAAAATGGTGTGGCAGAAAGGAAGCATAGAACTATTGTGGAGATGGCTAGATGTATGTTACATGCTAAAGATATGTGTTACAAGTTTTGAGCTAAAGAAATGGCTTGTGCCACTTATATTCTTAATAGAACTCCTACTAAAGCTTTGCAAAATATAACTCTTGAGGAAGCGTGGTCTAGTAGGAAACCAAATTTACAACATTTGAAATTTTTTGGATCTATTTCTTATGTTCACATACCTGAACAAAAAAGGCATAAACTTGATTCTAAATCTTCTTCATTTACTTTTGTTGGGTGTGATGAATCTACTAAAGGTTATAAAGCTTATAATCCTATTACTAACAAGGTTCATATTGAAAGAGATGTTGTTATTGCAGAAAATGAAGTTCATGATTGTTCCAAGGTCAAAGATGATGAATTTAAAGGGGGTTATTATTGATCTCTTGGAGGACCAACCTCCTATTCTAAACCCTACTCCTAATGCACCTATTTCTACTAGTATTAAAAAATATGATGATGATGATGATGATGATGATGATGATGATGGTAAGAATATTTCTGCTCCACCTACTAATAATTTTGCTCATGATAGTGATAATGTTGTTCATGATGATAATGATAGTGATGGTGAAAATGATGAATTTACTCCTCATAGTGATATTTCCATTACTTCTAAGAGAAATCCTCAATGGTTTAAAAATTTACTTAATGAAGGTGATGATTATATTACTAGAATGGGTGGTCTTAGACCTAGGAGACTTAACTATTGCAATTATGATTTGATGTTTTCTCTCATGCATACTAAAGATCCTCAAACTTTTTCTCAAGCTAAAAATCAACCTCATTGGCAAAATGCTATGCAAGATGAATATGATAGTTTAATTTCTAATAATACTTGGGATTTAGTTACTTTACCTCATGGAAAAAATCTTGTTTCATGTAAATGGTTATATAAAACTAAGTTGAATGCAAATAATGAAATTAGTAAGTTTAAAGCTAGACTAGTAGCAAGAGGTTTCTCTCAAGTTCAAGGAATGGATTATAATGAGACCTTTGCTCCTATTGCAAAAATACCTACTATTAAAGTTGTTCTTGCTTTAGCTGCTAAAATGAATTGGCCTATTCACCAAATGGATGTTAAAAGTGTTTTTTTAAATGGTGATTTTCATGAAGAAATCTATGTCTTAGCCTCCTGGTTGTATTAAAGAAGGTAATGAACATCTCGTATGTAAACTAAAGAAATCTATCTATGGTTTAAAATAATCTCCTAGAGAATGGTATTCTAAAATTAATGCTTTCTTTATTTATTAAGTTTTTTTCTAGAAGTAAAAATGATCCTAACTTGTATATCAAGCATAGTGAAGATGACATTATTATTATCATTCTTTATGTTGATAAATTGATTCTTACTTCAAGTTCTAACCATTTAATTTTTGATATTAAGTCTGAACTTAACCAAAAATTTCAAATGACTGATTTAGGACGTCTTCATTATTTCTTAGGAATGCAAATTTGGAAAACCCGTAAGGGTATTTATATTTCTCAAAGTAAATATGCTAGAGGTCTTCTTGATAAATTTCATATGAATGATGCTAATCATGTTTCAATTCCATGTGAATTAGGAACTAATTTAATGCTAGATATGGAAACTCCATTTATAGATGATGCTCCTTATAGACAACTTGTTGGAAGTTTAAATTACCTAACTCTCACTAGACCTGATATATCTTTTAGTGTTGGTTTAGTTTCAATATTTATGTCCAAACCTAAACAAAATCACTTCAAAATTTCTAAAAGAATATTAAGATATATTAAAGGTACTCTTGATGTATGTTTATTTTATGATGCAAATTTTGATTTTACATTAAAAGGCTTTACTGATTCAGATTTAGGTGGAGACCCCAATGATGGGAAATCTACTTTTGGGTATTATTTCTTCCTTGGTTCAGGTGCTATATCTTGGAAAAGTAAAAAAGATCAATTTGTTTCACTATGTTCTACTGAAGTTGAATACAAAAGTTGTACCGATGCCTCCAAAGAATCCTTATGGGTTAGAAGAATTCTTGAAGATTTGGGTCTACCTCAAAAATAACCTACACCTTTATATTGTGACAATCAAAGTGCAATAGCCTTGGCAAAGAATCTGGTCTACCATGCAAAGTAAAAGCACATTTATCTCCACCACCATTTCATTAGAGAGCAAATTGAAGAAAAGAAAGTTTCCCTCATCTATTGCAAGGGTGAAGATCAAATTGAAGATATTTTGACAAAGCCTCTTTCTAGAGAGAAATGTGAATTTCATTGTAACAATTTGGGTTTGATACCCCTTGATGTAAATCCCCCAAGTAAAGATTAAAGGGGGGTGTTAGAATTTAATCTTTCCTTGGTTGAAAATATGTAATTAAAGGATAAACCAAGGTATCCTTATTTGTATTTGTCCTATAGTCCAAGTAGGAGGACATGTCACAATTTTGTAATTCCTTTAATAAGGAAATTAGATATTCCTCCTTAAAGAGTAATCTGACATTTGGCACACACATAGTATGAATGTGGCATGCATAAAAGATGGGAGTTACATGCAAACTCCTCCACTCATCTCTATTTAAGAGATGCCTCTCACACACTTGTTTAATAATCTCTATTTTTTATTATTCCTAACAAAGATAGAATGACTTAGTAATGATTATTAGTAACTTTGTTTCTGGTTCAAATAACCTAAAATTTGATGATGTTATTCTGAATGAGGAAATTTGTGCTCAGGTGGAACCACATCAAGTAGTATTTTGAATGTAGAAAGTAGAGGCAAATCAAAGGAGAGAGGAAGCAATTATGGAAGTTGTGGGAAATCACGGGGAAAATCAAAGGGCAAGAGGTCTTAATCTATAAGACCAAATGATTGTTGGTACTGTGGGAAACCAAGTCATAGGAATAAAGTGTTAGAATTCAAAGAATTCAATCACCAAGATCCACTATATGCAAAATGTCTATTACAAAAGCAAAGAATGGAGACACAACTCATAATGATCTGAAAGATGAAATATTTATTCAGAGAGAGAATAGAGGGAATTACAAAAGAATTAATAATTATAAAGAGATCAATCCTTATAAAGGAGATCAAACACTAGAAGGTGGAGAAACCTAGGTTGCATGATAATTATTAATAAAGAATTAATTATATATGCCTAAAGTTTAGCTTAAGTGAACCAGAGATAAAAAGTGACTTAATAATTAAATCAATAATGATTTAATTAATAAGTGAAAATGGCTTTTTAACTCTAACACCCCCCCCCTAAGATAAACTTAGGGAGAAGCCAAAAACCTAGAAACAACTACTGAAAGCAGGAAATGTGTCCCGGCAACAAGGCCTGATCAGGTACCCAAGTACAAAAAATATTTGTAAAGAGGAGAAATAAAGAAAACCACATGGAAAAAAACCTACTCCAAAAAGAGATGAAGTCTAGTGAAGGACTGAAAAAGCCTCCAAACTAGAGAAAGTCTTAGAAAATAGGAACAAAGATCAGGTAGAGAAGACTGTAATCTGCATGAGTAACCTAAAATGATACTACTCAAATTAGGATGGAAAACAAGGAAAAAATCAGAAGTCAAAGATACAGATGGCAAAAACACCAAAGTCTGAAGAGCTGATCAAAACAAGAACTTGTAGAACACCACTGAAGCATGAAACTACAAACACCATCAAAGAATAACTGTTGGAACCTCCACTAAAATAGAATCAGATTAGGTAGAGAAGAAAATAAGCTATACGAGTGCCCTAAAATGACACTGCTTGAATCAGAATGGAAAATAAGGCAAACATCGAAACTCAAAGATACAGATGAAAAAAAAAACACCAAAGTCTAAAGCCTCCAAAATAGGAATGAAAGAAGAGTGTCCATATGGTGATCCATCTCACTGTAATGCATAGGTACCCAGCCATTGCATTCACCTAGTATATAAGATCAAATACTGAATACATAAAATCACTCCATCGAACCAAGGAAGCATATAGAACCAACAAGTAATACCCTCTATAATGCTGATCAGGGAGAGGCATGACAAATACACTGAGTAAGAGTGCCAAGAATAACTACATGATGAAGAATGTACAAGCACAAATAAAGGATGGTGTCAAGAATGATCAATCACATGACACACATGAGGCTAATGTTGTAGAAGGAACACTCACTTGAAAAAGGTACAAAAAAAATCACATGACACTTTCTAATATAGTGCGAGTACAATCAGACAAAAAATGTGTGAGATCTCAAGCATGCATAATGGTACTTTATCTCAGTGTGTTTGAAAAAATAAATGCTACAGTAATAGATTTCTACAAAGCTCATGCAAGGAAAATGATCCCAAGACCTGAAACATCCAAGATATCCACCAGAATGCCAAAAAGACAAAAACTAAATAAAACATAACTGGAGAAAATTTTGGCGATGAGACCCATACAAGAAGGAGAACATAACCAACTTTCCAACGACATGCGGAAGTTAAAAAACAGAGTCAAGAGGAGCAAGATATGGCGACCATAGTGCAAAATGGAACCCTGAATTTGACTAGAAAAAAACTTGCAAGACGGAAAAATAAAAAATGATACCTAGAAAATCAGGTTGGACTCGCAAACAGCTTTTCGACGATATCTCGTTTGGCAAAAAATGCCTCCATTTTCTCAAGATACGAGCAAAAAATAGAAGAGGGCTCCAAAATAAGAAGAACTCCAAGAAACCTTTGCTAAATCTGGTGAAGCTCCACTAAATATGGCGATGCCGCTAAATGTGGTAGAACTACCAAAAATTTGGCCAAATTTGGCGGAGGTACCAAGAAAAGAAAAAAAATAAAATATTTAAAATATTTATTTTATTCCACTGGTATGGTGGTGTGAATTTTGAGTTAGCACAAAAATCGAGGCAGTGTGAAAACCGGGATATTCTTTTGCCTCAAAAAATGTGCCAAAGTCATGCATGCAAAAAAAAGAGGGCTCATATTTCAACTGTGTCCAAATTGGATGTGTCTTAGATGGAAATAGGGGTTTTTGGACATTTTGAGTGCAATCGTGAGGTTGATTTGTGCCCAAAGTACTTCAAAAAATAGCTCCCTTCCATATCCACACAAAAACTTCTAAAAAATTGAAACCCTCGCCACTCCAAAAAATCTTCAAAAAACTCAAGAACGGGCAGCAACAACAAGGCTCTAATACCATGTTTGAATTTGAAGAATTCAATCACCAAGATCCACTGTATGCAATATACCTGTCACGGAAGTAAAGAATGGAGACATAACTAATCATGATCTGAGAGATGAAATATTCATTCAGGGAGAGAATAGAGGGAATTACAAAAGAATTAATAATTACAAAGAGATCAATCCTTATAAAGGAGATCGAACACCACAAGGTGAAGAAACCTAGAATTAATAATATAATTAATTATTATATGCCTAAAGTTTAGCTTGAGTGAACCAGAGATAAAAAAGTGACTTATTAATTAAATCATTATGAGTTAATTATTTAGTAATTTTTTTTTATCAATAATGATTTAGTTAATAATTCATTTTTTATCCCTAGTTCACTTAAGCTAAACTTTAGGCATATGATTATTAATTCTATTATTAATTATTATCATGCAACCTAGGTTTGTCCACCTTCTGGTGTTTGATCTCCTTTATAAGGATTGATCTCTTTGTATTAATTATTTTGTAATTCCCTCTATTCTCTCTCTGAATGAATATTTCATCTTTTAGATCATTATGAGTTGTCTCAATTCTTTGCTTTTGTGACAAGTATTTTGCATACAGTGGATCTTGGTGATTGAATTCTTCGAATTCTAACAGAAAGATGATTGGTCTCAAAAGAATAAAGGAGACATACAAGAAGGCAATAAGGAGGCAAATGTGGTAAGTAATAAATATGGAGAGGATGTTTTGCTTCTTTCCCTTGGAAATGTTGATGATTCATGGGTTCTAGATTCAGGGGCCTCATTTCATGTTATGCCCCATAGAATTTATTTTCTTGATTATATCCAAGGGGATTTTGGGATGGTTTATTTGGGAGATAATGAACCTTGTTAGATTGTTGGGAATGGAAGAATTAAGATTAAGTTGCAGAATTTGAATCATTGGCTACTACAAGAGGTAAGCGACATTCGAAGGTTGAGTTGGAATTTAATTTTAGTAGGGCAGCTAGGTGATGAAGGTTGTATAATTAATTTTAATGAAAAAAATTGGAAGGTTTCAAAAGGTTCCTTAGTAGTAGAAAAAGGTGTGCAAGTATGCACCTTATATCTTTGTACAAGTCATATTGTTCCAAAGACACAAGAGGAGGAAGAAAAAATGTCCAAGGTTCCCTATGCTTCAGTTGTAGGCGGTTTAATGTATTCCAGGGTATGCACTAGATTTTGCACATGTTTGTTGGAGTTGTTAGTGGGTATATGAGTCATCTTGGAGTTGAGCATTAGAATGCGGTCAAATGGATTCTCAAATACTTGAGAGGTAAATCCAACAAATACTTATGTTACAAGGTCTCTAGTATTGATTTACAATGCTATGTTGACTCATATTGGGTAGGAGACATTGATACCAGATGAAGTACAATAGGATATGTTTTTACTCTTGGTGGGACAACAATGAGTTGGATGTCTAGGTTGCAAAAGGTGGTCGCTTTATCCACAACAGAGGCAGAGTATGTAGTTACAATAGAGGCAAGAAAGGAGATGATATGGATGCAATCCTTAATGGAAGAATTTGGCAAAACATAGGTTAACAATGATCTGTTTATAGATAGCAAGAGTGTCATTCATCTTGCAAAGAATTATGTCTTGCATTCAAAGACAAAACACATACTGATGTGGAATCACTTTATTCGGTCGGTATTGGATGATGAATGGTTATGGCTAGAAAAAATATATATAGATGAAAATCAAGTGAATATGTTCACAAAGGCAGTGACAAGGGAGAACCTAAGTTCCTCTTCAGCTTCAGTTGGTCTTCATGACTAAAACAATAAAACAAAGTGCAACAGAGTCCAGGGTGTTTCTTTACAGTGGGAGCTACAAGATCATTATCCAAGAGGGAGATTGTTTAATGTGGAGCCTGATCAGTCCCCAAGTGGGAGATTGTTAGTTTGTGGTGACTGATCAAGAAAGTATTGTACACTTTTCTGCAATTCATGGGGTTTTGTAAAATTTTTGGTTAATTTGTCAAGAATTTCCCTAGGTTAACTTGTCAAGCATTTCCCTAGGTTAACTCGTTAAGCATTTCCCTAGGTTAACTCATCAAGCAATTTTTAGGGTTAGGGTTTTCTATAAGAAAAATGATATAGAGTGAAGAAGTATTGTAGCATTTGTAGCGATATTGAGCTGCAAGGGATCACTGGTTTTAATTGATTGAAATTACTGGATAATAATATTGGACTCTCTATTTGGTGGATGCAACCTAAGATTGGGTGAACCGTGTTAAATTCTTTGTGCCTTATTTGTGTGTATTTTATTTCTCTATTTCATTGATTATATCCACATTTAACGGTTAAGATATATGTTTGTTATTCCTAACAAGGGGCCCATGGGATATATTTTAATAAGGATTCACCCACATTTCAATTTTTTTTTCAAATTCCTCTCTTGCATTTTGAGATTTTTAAAAACCATAAAACTAATCCTTTTCCACTCTATGAAATGAAAAGTATATACCAAGATTGTTACCCCAAACATATATATGCTAGTTGTCAACAATAAACCTGGCAGGCAAGGTATTGATATCCATACAAATGAAAAAAATGGTTGTATTCTTGAGCCTACATTCCGCTTCTTTCATGGAAGCTACTATTTCATCATCAGGGCAAAGTTTTAAAATACTAGGAAGTAGAGAATCCTTACTTTCTTATGCTTTAGGATTGAAATATCTTCCCCATTGACCCTTCTATGACCCTGGAGAATTTCCTTTAACCACCACATTGAACCAAGTTTCTTATAGAATCTCTTCCTCATCCTTTTATTATGGAGCTTCTTTAAAATGTTTTACTAGGTTAGCCTCATTCAGACTTTTTAAAACCTTCATTTTCTCTATGGATTTCACCCTCTTCAACAATCAAAGGATTAAAATTCATACAAGGTATGTGTGTATATAGAAACTATACCTTCATGAAATTAACTTGTTATCTAATAAATTCAACAAAGATTAGCTAATTTAATTGAAAATCAAACAACAAGCGTCTCATGGCTCTCTAATTAAGAAAGAAAACAACATGCTCTCAGCCTAAGCATCCACGATGACCATACTAATATGAGAATTTATGAATACTTATGCTAAATTAACTCCAGTGCTCACTAAAATGCAAATTCTAAAGATGTAATTGTTATGAATTCAAGATGATTTGCCTATAGTGATTATGCTTTGCTTCACGAGTGTGTGTGATGTAAATACATTAAAAATGGCTTCTATTTAAAGGATTTCCCAAGGGTAGGGAGTAGAGTTGAGTAACTCATGATTAGAGTTTGGTTAAGTCAATGGTCTCAAAGGTTAAGACCATTTAAAGGGTGGTTTCAAATTAGGGGACAATTTGAGTGATCAAGATGCATTTGCAAGATGTGTGATGTAGGATGAATTTAGCTTGTTCCATGTGAGCTCCCATTCTCAATCCTCGTTGGTTGATGAATTTTAACCATTGTGAAGGATGAGGAATAAGGGATTTAATTAATTGATTTAATTAATTTTTTTAGCCATGTGTACCCTTAAAAGGGTTGGATTTAATTTAAATTGATTTTTAACTATACAATTAAATGATTAATTTCAATTGCACAATTAAATTGATTTATTTGATTTGATTAATCCAAGGCTCTGATAATAATAATTTAATTCATAGTTGGATTGATTTGCATTGATTCAATATTGATTTTGCTGACTTTGTGCCTGATTAATTCACCTTGACCAAAAGTAGGTGTCTACAAATGCCCCTCTTTGAACTGATGGGCAAAGTGCATTGGTTCAAAGAAATGTCTGATGATCGGATAAACCTTGATATGAAACAATTTTGATGCCTGATCTGATTGATACTAGATGAAGAACCTAATGTTGACCACTGATTTGAAAATTATCTCTGTGATAATTATTGAAAAATTTAATGCCCTAGATGCAGTTTGATCAATAATGCCCCAGATGCAGTCTGATCGATGCAGTTTTGATGAAAAGGATATTGCCCCTAATGATGAGAAAAAAATGTTACAAAATGACTCCTGATGTCGATCCATTGATGCAGATATGAGGCCCCCTCAGGAAACAAATTGAAATGATGTAAAATAATGATGATTGAGATCATGCGAGTTTCAATGAGGTTCCAGATAAAATTGATTGGAAAAAGATACATATGCCCCTGTGAAGAAAGTCAACTCAAAATAGGTCAAAGGGTATAAATTAGGGTGAAAAAGGGTCATTTTCACATTCACTTTTACTTTTACCTCTCTTTTACTCTGGGTGAAAATTGAGCTGATAGCGATGGTGATTCCAATCAGGAGCATAGATTCGAGCATGGACATCATTTCTCACAACTAGTCGAGTGCGGACCTCCGGTGAGTGCTTCTAACCGCTTTTGATTGATCTATTTTAAAATTTTATGCTTAAAATTTGATTTTAACACTGTGTAGAGTAGAAATTTTTATTTTCTGTCAAGTAGCGCATAGGATAGGTTAAAATAGCGTGTACAAAATTAAGTAGTGGATCCACGAGGTTAGCTAGCACGTAGAGTAGTGCAAAACAACATGTAGTAAAACTTTAGTTTTTCGCTTTTCAAGTTTAAAACAACGCGTAGCAAACCCTAGGTCAAAAATTCAAATTAAGTAACATGTCTGATAGATTAAGTAGCGCGTAGTTAGAAAAATGACGTGTACTAGGAAAAGTGCCACATTTGAATGGTTAAGTAGCACATAGTAAAACTTAACTAGCACGTAGGCAATTCAGTGTGTAGCACCTAATGAAGTGACATGTATACTGAAATAAATGATGCGTAGCCTAATTTGAAAATTGAATCCCAATTTTGGTCATCTATGATGTTGATAGGATAACTAATTATTTGCATGATAGATTAGGCCCGAGGTTGTGATGAAAAAAAATGTTTTTGATGTTAATATAACCATTTAGATGAATGTTTGATAATGTCAATCGAGATAAGTAAGATAGGTTGGTGTTTTCTCCGTCCTCACGATAGAGTCAAGTAGAAAATAGACGTGCCAAAAAAAGAACAATAGATTGTTAGAAATTTTATTGACTTCGAATGATCCAACTAAAATGATGATATTAATATGATTCCATTTGATTGAAAAATAGGTGTGATTTCAGAAGTTATATATCTAGGTATTACCACCTTGCCATTAGATATGGTTGATCAGTTGACTGGTCAGGAGAGACGAGCGATTGGTCTCTGTGGATTGTCTTTTCTTTTGGATGTGCCTCATTTCTAGATGAATCAAGGTCTTCTCACAGCTATGGCAGAGCATTGTCACTCTGAGCATAATAATACCTTCCACTTGCTACTTGGACAGATGAAAATCATACTTGAGGATGTGTATCATATTTTTAGGATTCTAACTTGAGGAGAGCGAGTCTACAATGATCAGATTTATGATGGAGAGGTGTGTAGATGAGTGTTCATAGATCCTATGATCGGCAATGATAGCAGTCCTTGGCCACAATTTGTTTCATTCCCATGACTTTCATTCACAAGGTGGGGGAGTGGTAGTGGCAGACAAAGGGCTCAAAGAGTTCGGGTGAGTGGTGGTGGTGGCAGGGTGGGTGGTAGAGTTAGGGTGAGAGGTGGTAGGGTGAGAGATAGGGGTGGAGGATTTGGTAAGATATGATCAGGTTCCTCCAGTAGTTTGGGACAGAGATGAAAAAGAGTAGTCAAACAAGCTCATATAGCTCATGCATAGAGATAGAGGGCTCAGAGAGTTCGGGTGAGAGGTGGTGGTGGCAGGGTGGGTGGCAGAGTTAGGGTGAGAGGTAGCAGGGTGAGAGCTAGGGGTGGAGGATTTGGTCAGATATGATTAGGTTCCTCTAGCAGTTTGGGATAGAGACGACAGAGAGTAGTTAGACAGGCTCAGATAGCTCATGCTAGACATGTTCCTCTACAGAGACAGGTTCCTCTGCATATTGCTCCATAGGTACATGTTGCACCATAGGCTCTAGGTGCTCCATAGGCTCTAGGTGCTCAACAAGCACCTCAGGCTATAGACACCTTGACATAGGACGTCAGGACTTTACAGGTTGGTATGACAGTTCTATGAGTGGCCGGATTGATCAGGTTGTGAGCATGATGCAATAGTTCATGACCATGATGACACAGAGGCCTAGTATAAATAGCACTAGTCAGACACCTCAGACAGATCTTAGCAGTTCAGTGGGTAGAGGTACAGATGGCATAGGTGGTCCTGATGGAATAGATGGTACAGGTGGTGCCCCTAGTTGAGATTTGATCCTTATTTGATATATCGATGTACCATATGTATTTTTATCATGATGTACCTCTTTGATTATGATGTATCTTTGATTATACATGACATTTGATTTCCACTTGTTATGATGACTTGATTCACTCTTGATTTCCATGATTAGCTTATGATATATGAGAATTTCTTTGATGATATGATTTTTTATATGATGCTATGATGCATTTCTTTATATGCCAAGGATGCAATGCCTTATATATGACATAGTTCTAGATGGAGGAAAAATTTATGCAAGCTTTATTTCTAAATGCTTTTAATTTATGATGTATGCAATTCTAAATGGTAAATGCAATGCAATGGACTTAAATCAATGCGTATTATTGTTTTGTATTTTGATAATGCAATATATCTATGAGATGCACCTAATATGAATGATGAAATGCATATAATGATTTTGGATAATCAATAATGTTTTAATTATTTATAACTTTTAAATATTGATTAATGATTAATGAATGCAGTGGTAAATGCACAAGAAAGTCTCTTATAGTTGATTTGAACAAGGAACTAATGATGTGAACCCCCCTTTTGATGATTTTTCTACCCCTTTTAACTTAGGAAAATCATTTTATGCAATTTAATCTAAAATGCAAATGCAACTAACTGTCATTTTTGCAAAGAAATGCAAATGGATATACTTTCATCATTGAGCCTTTTGAACTAAGAGCATGTACAATCATCACTAGTTGGATAATCACACCATGATGATATGAATATTGCTTTCATCAGACTTCGATCAATTGAAACTAGTACAACCCTCACTAGTTGAAAAATTCAACTATGGGAGTCTGAATACCGGTTTCATCGGATTCAATGTTGCAATTGGATTTTGGTATTAAGATATGGAAGATCTAAATATCCAAGGTATCTGTTTGTGTAAACAAACAAAAATTGACTCTCCTCCATATGCAAGAGTCCTCAATGATTCTTTGATGATCATGTCGTTAGACGAGTTTACATATGGTGAATCAACTTCCAAACAGTCACACAACAAGCAAGAAAAGATGTCATGCTTTCATCATCACCAATCTAATCGAAATATAATGAATTGGCTAAAAAGACATGACTCAAGCAATCAAAACTCATCAAAACTAATAATTGCTTGTATTGTTTGTCATTTTTCCAATAGAATTCCATCCATTCTGATCTTGTGATTATTCTGCAAATTTTGAATCCTGATAATAATGTCTCAAAAGGTCTAGGATCAAGTGTCGAGATCGAATGTTTGGTTGAACAATGATGTAAATCAAAGGTTCAAATTCTATCTATCTTAGTTTTAAATGCGCAAATTGTGACTCAAATTTTGCTATAAATCCGTCGGTTTTGAAATGAATTCCCCCTAGTGTAAATGAACAAAGAATAACCTGGGCAAAATGAAATCCGATGATGAACAAGATTTTACAGAATGCTACTCAAAGACTTTATTAGGAATATGCATAAATGATGGATGCAATGAAGATGTAAAAATGAGATGACGCAATGCAGTATGTACAAATGCAACTAGGCAAGACCTAAGTGTCAAAAAGGTGCTTGTTTACTAGGTTTTCACCAAGGCGCTTTTTTTTTTTTATTTATTTATACCAAGGCGCCTGTTTACCGGGTTTTCGCCAAGATAAAAAAATTTTTAGGATCCATATTTGAATGTTTTTGCTTTTCTCATGCAAAATTTTCCACCTTTTTCAAAACTTTTTCCATTGTTTTTGAATTTTTTTCAGGATTTTTTTTCTCAATGTTTTTGGATTATTCAGGATCTCTTTTCAACTGTACAAAGGATGATGCTTTCTCTCATCTGATACTCTTTTAACCTATACACTTTCATCTAATCAGGTATAAAACATCTTTAAATGGATGTTATTGATAGGGTCGTGTAATTATTCTCCTTCACAATCAGCTAGTTTATATGTCCACGTGCCAAAAGAGTAAGTAATGATAAATGGGCCTAACCAGTTTGCTTCCCATTTTCCTTTCTTTTCTCTTTCCACTTGATTCTTAGGATTTTATCGCAACACTAAGTCCCCAACTTGAAATGTTCTAGGTATGATCCTCTTGTTATAGTTTCTTGACATCCTATTTTGGTATACTTTCAGATGTTCATAAGCTTGAGTTTGATGTTCTTCTAGAAATTCCAACTGTTGAAGTCTAGAAACCCTATAGTCTTCATCTGTTATCAAGCCTTGTAAAGAAATAAAGAAACTCTTAAAGATGAGATCTCAACCTCTAAAGGCAACACAGCTTCTGCCCCATAAACCAATGAAAATGGTGTGGCTCATATTGGTGTCCTTATGCTGGTCCTATATGCCCATAATGTTGGATTTAATTGAACATGCCAATTTCTTCCTGAATTATCAACTGTCCTTTTCAATATGGTGAGGATTTTTTTATTTGTTTCCTCTGCTTGTCCATTCCCTTTAGGATAATAAATGGAAGAAGAATGATATATAATATGGAACTTGTCACATAGCTCATCCACATCTTTGCTTTTAAATTGGTTTATGTTATCCATGATTATAGCATGAGGAATGCCATATCTACAAATGATGTGATTTAGGATAAACATAAAGATTTTCTTACCCATTACAATTGTCAAAGGCACAACTTCTACCCATTTAGTGAAATATTCAGTTGTCGTTATGATGTATTTATGACCATTGGATGAAGGTGGAAAAATCATCCCTATTAAATCAAACCCCGTTGATAAAGGGTCATGATGTGTTCATTGGGTGTAAATATTGTGTTGGTGTATGAATCATGTTTCCATGATATTGGCATTTCTGACATATCTTAACAAAGTGACAAGTGTCCTTCTCTAGAGTTGGCCAAAAGTATCCCATGCGAAGGATTTTCTTAGCTAAATTTAACCCACTAGAGTGAGACCAACAAATCCCCTCGTAAACCTCTTATAAAGCTAATTTTGATTCCTCATCCTCTAGACACCTAAGAAGCATTTCACCAAGACTCTTGTGATACAATGTGTCAGAAAGGATAGTATAACAGGAAGTTTGGTGAATAAAATGTCTCTTTTGATTACGAGTTTGGTCCAAAGGTAAAGTTTGGTCTTGTAGATAAGTGAAAATAGGTCCATACTAAGGTGAGCCATGTCCAACTAAAAGGCATATGATTTGGGAATTGGGAAGGTCAAACGTGGGTTTTACCAACTCTTCCACCAAGAATTCATGTTTAGCATTCTGTTGTGGCATTTGAAGAAGAGAGGCTAAGGTAGCCATGGCATTTGCTGCTCTATTTCCATCCCTTGGAATTTTCTCAAAACTGATCAAGGAAAAATAAATTTTCCAATCATCTACCATTCTTTTATAGGACATCATCTTGTCATCTTTTGTTTGGTACTCATCATTGATTTAATTTATGACTAGTTGAGAATCACCATACACTTGCAATTCGGTCACCTTCCACTCTAAAGCCATCTTGATGCCTATAACTAGGGCTTCATACTCTGCAATGTTGTTGGTACATGGAAAAATAAGTTTATATGATTTTGGAATTGTGTAACCTCCAAGAGTAATTAAAAGAATTCCTACCCCCGATCCATTTTGAGTGTAGGATCCATCAAAATAAAGTTTCCATGTTTTGGTCTCCAAATTAATTATCTCTAAATCTGTGAAATCCACTTGAATAGGATGAAGATCTTCTAAAGGAGAGTCCGCCAATTGATCAACTATCAATTGTCCCTTGATGGCCTTTCTATCCACATATTCTATGTCAAATTCACTCAACACCATCACCCATTTGGCCAATCTACCTGTAATAGCAGTTTCACTAAGTAGATTCCTTAAAGGATCAATTTTAGCAATAAACTTGACTTTGTGCACCAACATATAATGATGTATCTTTTTAGAATAAAAAAATACCACTAAGCATGCTCTCTCAATGAAACTATAGTTGAGTTCATACTTGACCAAAGTTCTACTAAGATAGTATATTGCCTTTTCTTTACTATCCTTGTCTTCTTGAGCTAACAATACCCCCAAAGAACATTTTGTTGCTGAAATGTATAATAATAGGGGTTTATCCTTGATAGGTGGCATCAGAATAGGAGGACTCATCAAATATGACTTCAATAATGCAAAAGTTTCTTCACATCGTTCATCCCACTTGAAATTGGTATCTTTATGTAAAAGTATTGTGAAAGAATGGCACTTTTCTGCGAATTGGGATATAAATATCCTTATGGATTGTAACCTTCCTTGCAATTATCTCATTTTAATTATGTTCTTAGGATCCTCAATTTCCAATAGCTTGAACTTTTTTTGGATCTACCTCTATCCCTTTTGCTGAAACTATGTAACCCAACAATTTTCCAGATTAAACACCAAATGCATATTTCTTAGGATTTAACCTAACTTTGAATTGCTCCAATCTTGCAAAAACATTCTATAGGATTGGTAAATGTTGTTTCCTTTCATGTTATTTGGCTAATATATCATCCACATAATCTTTAAGAAATGTATGCATCATATCATGAAAATTTGTGGTCATTGCCCTTTGATAAGTAGCTGCAACATTTTTAAGGCTGAAGGGCACGACGTTCAAAAAAAATGTACCCCATGGGCATGTGAAGGCTATTTTATCTTGATCCTCTGATGCTATCTTAATTTGATTATATCCACTAAATCCATCCATAAGATAGAACATAGAGTGTCCCGTTGTCAAATCCACTATAGCATCAATACTAGGTAATGGAAAATCATCCTTTGGGAAAGCCAAGTTGAGATCACAGAAATCCATGCATATTCTTATTGATTTATCATGTTTTGAAATTGGCACAATTAGATATCCATTCGGCATAATCTATAACCCTAATGAATCCCACTTTCAACAAATTTTCCAATTCTATTTTTACTAGCAAGGCTATATGAGGATGCATTTTCCTTAACTTTTGTTTCACCGACTTAACTCATGGTCTCACATTGAGGTGATGCATGATAAAAATTGGATCTAAGCCCAACATATCTGAATAAGACCATGTAAAGTTAACTTGTTTTTCCTTAAAGAATTTTATGAAGTCTTTCCTTTCAACTGGAGTTAAAGAAACTACAAGGTGTATGAATCTTGGATCTAGATTGGTGCCAATATTAACCTTTCCTATTGGTTCAATAAATATAGAAGATCTATCTTCATCATGTGCTGGTAAGGTATCCAATATGTCTTCCTTAGGTGCCATGGTTGGGTTTTCACCTTCGAAAACATCCTTTATTTTTACTATTTTTGGGTCTAATACTGCCACATTGTGGTTTTCACTACTAGACCACTTCATTTTTTGTTATTTATTTTCTTTTTTCCTTTTCTTTTGGATTGAGAGATTGGTCCTTTTCCTCCACTACTGTGCTTTGATTGAATTCGTTGGTGAAAGAGGGTTCAACTACATTTAGGTATAATGCCACAAATTTGTCATTGGGAAAGTAGAGTATGTCATTTGGCTCATTTTGGTCCCAATCAATTAGTTCAGGATGGATAAGAGATAAATATTCATTGGGAAAATTGGTATCCATGGGATTTAAGGAGATGACTTCGTTATAGGGTTCATACATTGTATCACTTAAATCAGTGGCATGTGCTTGTTCAAGGTGTTCCATAGAAGTTGGATCAAAATCCTCCTCACTTAAGTCCTCTTGGATTTCTATGGGATAAAATGCTCATGGATTAAACCTAACGTTCGAATCTCCTACCCATGAAGGTACCCATGGTTCACCCAACCATGGAATTTCATTTGATGCTTGTACTAAATTTGGTGTTTGAGAATCATTTGGCACTTGAGTAGAACTTGATATTTGGTCCATATTGGATTGTTTGTTTATACTAGATGTAGGAGCATAATTATGAATGACATCCACTTCCTTTTCATGAAAATAATATTTAGATAAAGAATCCCATTCATATTCATCGGATTCATCTTCACTTTTGAAACCTACCATATGAACATGTGCATAGGAATCTTGGACATTGCTTGAACTACTTCCTTGTTCTTGGTATCCCATGCCTGATTTTTCATCCTTAGATCTCCAAGGAGGTTGTATGGGCTCTAGAAAACCTCTATTTTGAATACCTAAGGGTACTCTCCCTTTATATCCCATCTTTTGCATGATGTAAAACCCTTGCCATATTGATGTGTTTTTATGCTCACATTTTGGACCCTTTCTACATGGGAGCTTGAAGCCTCCTAATATTTGTACAACCACTTTAAAACTTCGTTATCTTCTTCCTCTTTTGGTGAGTTGTCACTTGCTCTCACAAAATGGGCATTGTATTTTTTATTTTTATGAGCACTATTTGGCCTCCCATGTGATTTTGGAGGAGGTAAATCAAACAAGGACACAAAATATTCTCCCACACCCTTTTGACGGATTCAACATTGTTTCTCAAATTTGTGCATCAACTTATTCATCTTTTGATAATGTGTTTCTTTTACTTCTTCATTTTCAGCCCTAGAGGGGTTTGGATCTCCCTCCTCTTGATTTAAAATACTAATTAACATCCTTGTTACTTGTGTCTACAAAACTCACTTTCTCCTTTCCCTTAGTTGATGTAGATGTGTTAGTTTTGTCTTGATTCAAGTTAAGGACCAAAGTGGAACTAGGACCGTCTTCTTGCTTTTTCTCATTAGGGTCACTTGGGTTAGCCCCTTCACTATTATGTGGGATTAATGTCTCATTCACATGTTTAACAATGTTTCAATATTGAAAAGGATTCACATCACCACTTATAGTTATTTCTTCGCCCATGTATGGAAACTTGATACATTGATGATATGTAGATGGTACCGCTTGCATTTCATATATCCATGGCCTCCCTAGCAAAATGTTATAAGCTAGCTTCATATCAAGAACTTGACAAATAGTATCCTTTTTTATTGGTCCTACTTGAATAAGAAACACCACCATCCCTTTAGAAGACCTTTCCTCATCATCATAGGCTTTGATAGTAATTTTCTTCTTTGGATCCACGACACCTTCAAAAAATCCTAGGGCTTTGACTAGACTCAGTGTGCAAATGTTTAGACCAGCTCCTCCATAAATGAGGAACCTTTTGACATGATACATTTTGAATCAAGACCTGTATATGCAATGGAAAATTTTGAGGATGATAGATGGATATGTCATCTTGTTTAGAAAAGGACAAACAATGAGGTGTAATAAGATGACCCAACATGTTTTGAAACCTATCCTCATCTAGGTTATCGGGAATGGTAGTTTCAACAAGAGCCTTCTCTAAGATTTCCTTGTGATTTAGTGAAAGTTTCAACAACTCAAGAATATAAATTTGAGTGGGAGTCTTTTATAATTGATCCACAATGTTGCAGTGTCTTTGAGAAGAAGAAGGTTGATTAGGACCAAAAGTCTTAGGGATAGCTCCTTGTTTAAATTAACCTTCGATGCTTTCCCCCTAGTAACCACATTAGAGGTTTCCTTGATGGTGAATCTTTCACAATAATAACATTGATAACATTCTCATATCATGTTAATGAATTGATTACATTATCATAGTTATGTGCAAAATTTACTTTGTTATTTTGGTTACTATTCGAAGACTCTTGCTTCTCACGATTGAAGAAAGCGGTTTTGAAAGCCACATGATATCCATTATTTTGTGACCCTTTGACCTTGATGACTCTGTTATATATAAAATATTTTACCTCATGCTTTAGTCTCATGCAATCATTTGTCTTGTGCCCTCTATTTCGATGATATTCGCAAATTTTAGATTTATTCCACGATGAGGGTTTAATTTGAGGCTCATAAGGCCTTGCCTCCAGTAAAACAATGATTTTGTTAGAAATGAGAGTCCTTAAAGAATTCTCAAGTGGTTCACCCAAGGGTGTGAAATTACTCCTTGTTGATGGGGTTAAGAAAGATCTTGGCTTGTTAGCCTCTTGTTTGTTTTGCAAGTTGTTGGTATTAGGGTTGTTGTTGTTAAATGGAACCTTTTTTGGTTGGTTCACATTATTAGCTTGGTTTGAAGATCTCGTAAGAGTAAAAGGAGTGGCTTTCAAATTATGTGCCTCAACAACCCCATCATTGACAAGGCCCTTCATGGTGTTCTTAAGCAAAAAGTGGTTGCTATTGCTTGAAGTGCGATTACGATTGTTGTGATTGTTAGGAGAATTTTTGTTTTCCTTATAGAACTTTATTTGTCCACTCTTCAACAAAAATTTTTCATTTGTAACTCCATTTTCAATCATATCTTAGATGGAACGTGGACATTGTAGTCTCAATCGATAGTTCATCTCCGTGTTCAAACTATTCATAAAAATGTCCATCTTTTCTTTCTCGGGTACACTTCTAGGGTGTTGAGCAAATACCACCATACATATTTGCAAGAAAGTCAAGAAAGATTCTCCATCACGTTGCTTGGTGTTACATAAGTTAATCATTGTGACCTCATGTTTGATGTTATATGAATAACGAGTCACAAACTTGGAAGCTAGCTCTTCAAAAGTTTGAATACCAGATGGTAACTTGGAAAACCATTCCATTGCTGCTCCTCCCAAACTCCTTGGAAATAACCTCATTAAATAGGTGGTATCGTGCATGAATTCCAAGCTCAAAGCACAAATTCCCTTAAGTGATCTTGCAGATCGGATGCCCCCTCATACTTGTCATACTTAGGGAAAAATGCATTTGTGGGGAATGGTACCATAATTAAAGATTTGTCAAATGGAAATGGACATAAAGCCTCAATCAAAAATGGCTTGGGAGCCATGCTTTTATTCACGTTATCTAATTGCATTTGAAATAATTTAAATTATTTATTCATGATGTCGATTGTATTAACCTCATCTTCTTTCTTCTTCAATTGATCAACATCATAATCATGGGGAAGTTACACTCCCTCTTATGCTAGGTCGAAGAAATACTTCTCCCTATCTCTTTCTAGGAATTCATCCATGAGCTTCGTGAATAATGGACTTTGCACTACCTCATCTACCCTTTCTTTGGTATCCTCCTCTTCTTGAGGGTCCTTATTGTTGGAATAGGTAAAACCCAATTCTCCCAAGAACACCTGCATGCATAACCCTATCACATGGAAGAAGCAAACAACAGAAGATAAGAAGAATCTATGGGGGCCAAAATATAGGAGACATCATATGCACAAGAAAATAATATATTGACAATATGTTTCAAGATGTTACAATGAGATGTGAAAACTCCCTTATGAAAAATAAAGATGTGAATCCTTATAAAAGGAATCACGAAACCCTAAAAGGGAAACCCTAAGGAATAAAAAGATGCCTAAGTTTAACTTAAGCGTAGAGTATAATAGACTAATAATTAAATAAATTAATTATTAGCTATAATATGACAACTCTAACACCCCCCCCTCAAGTGTAACTTAGGGAGAAGCTAAACAGCTAAAGACTAAAAGATGCATGAAAACAAAATGCATGAAAGGAACTATGGGTCCCGGCAACTAGGCCTAATCAGGTACCCAAGTACAAGAAATAAACTACATGAAGGAAACCAAGTCTCCAATCTAGGGAAAGTCCCAAAGGAAGGAACAAGAAAGAGCAAGAAGCATCTTCGAAGCATGAAGCTGTAAACACTGTCAAAAGTAACTGCTGGAATCCCCACTGAAAAAGTGCATGACCAAGTAGAGAAGACAAAGTCTGAAGAGATGATCAATCGAACCTGAGAAGCAATAGAACCAACAGGAGAACCCCCCCATAATGCTGAACAAGGAGAGGGGTGACAGGAACACTGAGATGCAATGCCATAAACATCTGCAGGAAGAAGAATTAGGAACACCAACAATGCAACAGAAGTACAAGCACAAGATAAAGGGCGGTGTCACCGACACACAACATGGGCTAATGTCATGGAAGGTACACTCACTTGACAAAGGTGGATGAGCACAAAAGGCAAAACATCATAACCCCCCATGGCACTTTATAACTGAGTGCGAGTACAAACAAACACAAGGTGCTCAAAATCCCAGATATGCAAAAGTAGGCACTTTATCTCAGTGCATTTATAGAAAATAAAATGCTACAGAAGAGAAGCATACAATGCTTAGAAGTCAGAAAGAAGAGTGAGCCAGAAGAGTAGAAGAAGAGAACCCAGGACCTGTAGAACCCAAGTAGTCCGCCAGAGTGTGAAAGAGAAAAACTCAGAGGAGAAAGAACCTGGAGAAGAATCTAGAAAAAAGACCCCTGCAACTGAAAAGTTCACTGAATTAGCTTTCCGACGATATCTGGTTTGCCAAAAATGGAGTCCGAATGAGCAAGATATGGCTCCCGAAAGGCAAAAAATAGACATCAAACTTTGACAGCAAAAAACACTATCAAAATAGCAGAGCCAGAAAATCAAATCACCATAATCGGAAAGAGCTTTTTGACGATATAGAGAAGTCCAAAAAAGACCTTTGTATTCTCCAGATAGAGCAAAAAAGGCGCCAGGGGGTCATAAAGGCTCCAAAAAAAGGTTTAAAGCCCCTGGGGCTAAAAAAATAAGCCCCTGGGCGCATGGCACACATAGGGGGCTGGAGCATAGCTCCTGGTCACTAATAGGACCACCGCGGTGCTGAAATAAGCCGCGGGGATAAACCCTCGCTGGGTGGCGCTGCGGGCGACAGAGCCGGCGACGGTGCCAGAGCCGAGCGGAGCAGTGGGTGCCGAAGTAGGGTGGCACTGTGGAAGGAAGCGACGGTGGGGCGGGGCTGGCGGTGGGCCAGGCGGCGGCGGAGCTGGAGGCGGGAACCAGTGGTGTCGTCAGAGGCCGAAGGGTCGGGGCCGTGCGCTGGCCGGCGACGGTGGAACGCCGGTGGCCCGACGGTGGCGCGTTTTGTAAAACCATTGGCTGCGTCAATTAAACGCATAAAAACATTGAAAATATGTTTTTTTAAATTTCTTTCTAGGTTTCCGTGCCCGTATGGCACTGGAAACCAAATTTTTTTTGCCTCGGAGGCAAGTTGTCCAAAATGGACAAATTTTATATGGATTCTAGAGTTTTTGGGCGCTCTAAGTGCAATGGTGATGTCCGTTTGAGCCCAAAATGACCATAAACAAAGGTCCCCCTAAATCCACATAAAAAGCTTCTGAAAAGCCAGAAAAACCTCCAGCTTCTGATACACTTCGACAAAGCACGAACAACGAGTAGCAAGATGGCTCTGATACCATGTTGGAATATGTAAAACCCTATTCTCCCAAGAACACTTGCATGCATAACCCTGTCACATGGAAGAAGCAAACAACAAAAGACAAGAAGAATCTATGGGGGCCAAAATACAAAAGACATCATATGTACAAGAAAATAATATATTGACAATATGTTTCAAGATGTTACAATGAGATGTGAAAACTCCCTTATGAAAAATAAAGATGTGAATCCTTATAAAAGGAATCACGAAACTCTAAAAGGGAAACCCTAAGGAATAATAAGATGCCTAAGTTTAACTTAAGCGTAGAGTATAATAGACTAATAATTAAATTAATTAATTATTAGCTATAATATGACAACTCTAACACTTATTCCCTCCATTGTTATCAATGCCTTGGTTATTAGGGTTATTTCCTCCTCCATTACCCCCACCATTATTGGCATCTTTATTCCCACTATTTAGGTTGTTAGTGGTGTCCTTGTCGACAAGATTAATAAGATCGGGATCCATGTTTCCAAAGGGAAAGGAAATACTACTTGGTTCTGCTTCTTTTTTAGGCTCAACCGTTTGTTGTGAAGAAGTGAATGTGTCACTCAGAAAAGGAATTTCTTGCCTAAGATAGGTCTCGTTGGATTATAGAGTTGAATTGATATAATGGGATCGTATAAAAGCTGACATTAACATGGAGAAAATATTCTTGTCTTATCCCTTTGATCAATCCCTAAAAAAATGATTTTTAATTTTTCAATCTGAGGGGATCTTGACCAGTCCAAAATGATGTACATACATAACTCTGGAAAGAGTAGCCAATTATAAATTCAAAATTTTTCCAAACCCGCGGGAAGTACCCTTTGTTTTAAAGTCTCAGTCTATAAGTGCTACTTCAAAGTATACTACACGTTGTTTCAAAGTATACTACACGTTGTTTCAAAGTATAGTACGCTCTCACTGGAAAATAACAATGCGCTACTTGCTTGTTGGTAAGCGTTGTTCGGTTGTGTAAATGTGCCAGTTAAGGTTTCCAAGTACTGCTTAAATGTTCACACATGTTATTTAAATGTTTGTACATGTCACTTTAGATTTCAAAACGTCAGAATAATGTTTGTACGCGTCAAAAGAAGTTTTGAATGTGTCAGATAAATGTGAATGTTGCAATATGTCACTGGTTTGATAAATTTTCTTAAAAGTTGGTAAAGTGATCAGATCTTTTTGGATTTTTTTATTTTTCAAAATAAACATACAATCACAACACACACACACACCAAATCTTGATATTGACCCCTAATTCTACACAAAAAGTGTATATTTTTTTATCGTTTCCACGAGTTTCAATAAGAAAAGCTTCTATGCAATCTACATATGGTCAAATTGGCTCTTAATGATGGCTTTACAAGGTAAGAATTGCTAATTTAACCAAGGTTTTAATCACGGTTCCGTTCGAATTATCATGATTTTTATCCCCCATTATAGAGGCCTCCCACATGCATAAAAACAAAATTTTGCGCAATCTTGAAGGACTAATAGAGGAGGTTCAATTCTCATTTTATCCCATCACCCATCTCATTAAGGATGAATGCATATTTATTATAGTGGGTTGGATTACCATGAATAAGATGGTTGTATCCCACTTGGGTCCTTCCCTCTCACCGTCCTCGTAAGGCAATTCTCGGGAGGCAAACCCTCTAATTTCCTAGCATGTTCATCATAAAGTGAGAAATAAAGTGAGTCAATAGGTTTGGGAATTTGATTCACCCAAAAGGGTAAATAGAATATCCCTACTATCTTCCACTTCCAAACATAATAGCAAGATTTTGTTCAATTAACCACCTCTTACACTGAGGATTCAAAGTGTTTTTGGCTTTTTTATTCACTCAAAGAATGAAAAGCATATACCTATCCACTTCTCTTCCACAAACAAGGAGGTATAGATTTTAGTGTTGTTCATTCCCAAGTATTTCTTTCTATTGTTAAAGTTAGCATGTTTGGCATTTTGATCGAATTGAAAAGTTGAGAGCACATGCCCAATGCTTTCTTTGACAAACAATAATAGACTTTTAATTATGCTAGATTTTGGAACTTTGAAAGTCACTATTTAAGCAATGCAAGGAGGATGTAAAAAATTCATTTAATCAAATCTAGCAAAGGCTAGGCGCATTTTAAAGATTTTTTCTTTTTACTACTCACCTAGTGGCAATAGTTCCAGCTCCTTAGCATCCTCTCCTCCAACAAGGTTAGTTAACAAAGCTCACACAAAATGAGGCAACCAAATTCAAAACAAAAAGTGCTTCAAATTACTCAAATTAAGACCTAAATCGAAATGATTTTCAAAGTGAAATGAATCAATTAAATGAAGCAAGTTTAGATTTATAGGATTTTAAAACTTTCAAATAATGATCATATAACCTCTCCTCCTCATTTAATGTTTCCAAAAGGTTTGCATTGTGAGTTTGCTTTTAAAACCTTAAAATCCTTTTGATCTCCCTTTCTTGCCTATGGATCCTAAACGCAGGATTCTTCACCTTTTTATGTTCTGACATCTGCAAAGTGACAAGTAAACTTCATTTAATATGTTGTCTGTCAAAAAATTGCACAATTATAAAAATAGTGAAACACGTTATTTTAAAGAGTACAAAGCGCTACTTTACAAAGCACTACGTGCTAATTAAATGTTGCTACACATTGTTTAAAACTTTACATGCGCTAATTGACAACTACAAGCATTGTTTAGTAGTTAAAATGTGTTAAAAGAGAATCCAAAAGCGTCGTAGAAAAGAACAATAAGCGGTAAAATAGATCTTTTGTGCGTCACTTTGCCGTGCAAAAGCATTAGGATTTGTCTGGCAGGCGCTGCTTTGCTGTGTAAATGCGTTTGGATTTATGTTTACACCCGCTCATTTGTTGTGCAAAGGCATCAACCTTTACCCATGTACACTTCGCTTTGCGGTCTGAGGCGATGAGAGAAATTTAGACAGAGATAGAAGAAATCTTATACACACTCCTTCACTGTGCAAAGGTGTCACACTTTAACCTTGTACGCATCATTTCACCTGCAAATTTCAAAACTACAACAACAAAAAAATTCAAATTCAACAATTAAAGATCAAATTTTATTAGATTTGAGGCTTCTAGCCCCATGGTGGGCGCCATTTGTGTATATATAAACTATACCTTCATGCGATTAACTTGTTATCTAATCAATTCAACAAAGATTAACTAATTGAATTGAAAATCAAACAATGAGCAACTCATAACTCTCTAATGAAGAAAGAAAACAACATACTCTCAACCTAAGCATCCATAATGACAGTCCTAATATGATAATTGATGAAGATTTATGCTAAATTAACTCCAATGCTCACTAAAATGCAAATTCTAAAGATGTAATTGCTATGAACTCAAGATGATTTGCCTATAGTGATTATGCTTTGCTTCATGAGTGTGTGTGATGTAAATACATTAAAAATGTCTTCCATTTGAAGGATTTCCCAAGGGTATGGGGTAGAGTTCATTAACTCATGATTAGAGTTTGGTTAAGTCAATGATCTCAAAGGTTAAGACCATTTAAAGGGTGGTTTCTTGAGTGAGGGGACAATTTGAGTGATCAAGATGCATTTGCAAGATGTGTGATGTAGAATGAATTTAGCTCAATCCATGTGAGCTCCCATTCTCAATCCTCATTGGTTGATGGATTTTAACCCATGTGAAGGATGAGGAAATTAAGGGATTTAATTAATTGATTAAATTAATTTCTTTAGCCACGTGTATCCTTAAAAGGGTTGGATTTAATTTAAATTGATTTTTAACTATACAATTAAATGATTAATTTCAATTGCACAATTAAATTGATTTATTTGATTTGATTAATTCAAGGCTTTGATAATAATTTAATCAATTCATAGTTTGATTGATTTGCATTGATTCAATATTGATTTTGCTCACTTTGTGCCTGATTAATTCACGTTGACCAAAATTAGGTGTCTACAGTTTGCAGTATGCAAATCAAATGGGCAGAGAAATCATACTGTGGCTAGGGCAACATACTACGACAAGACAGAAATGATGCAATACAAGATACCCACACAACTAGTAGTCTATGTGGAAGAAAGAATAAACATGAGAAATAGGGAAGAGAAGGCCTCACATATGGAAAGGGCCTCAAAAAACCTACCAAGAGTCTCTTTAGGAAAGCGCCTCCACTCCCTCAAAGTAGCTCGTCCTCGGTTCCTTTCTTGCAGACCAAGCCTCCATTTTTTTTTAATAGAAATCACTTATCGTCATATTACATTTTGCATTAATAAACTTGACTTTTGGAAAAAAATAATTCTTCAACTCTTTTTGTTTGTTCAAATTCTAGAATACATATTATACTTGAATAAACACCGTTGTGTTTTCCCTTTACCTTATTAAACATAGTGATATCCACGTGAGAATTTGGTATTCGTTATGAATGGACAAATTTGATGTGTTTCCTAATATGGATAATTTCATGCGGATTTGAAAAATATAGAAATATGCAAATTTTGTAGTACATTAAAGTGTATTATGTTGATTTTTTTTTTGCATCAAACCATTTTTACTTATAATCAATCATTATTACTTATCATTTCTCTAGAGGGCGAATTTATTCAAACTATCATGGGCACACTTAATGGACTGTAATCATCATTGACATCTACAATTTTTATTAGGGATGTTTGTTCATACTTTTTATTCCTATTTACCAGATTTTAATACAATACTTTGGAAATACTATTTGACAATTGTCTATATTATTATATTTAAATATTATCTCATTTCCATTATTAATAATTCAAATATAATTAAATGAGGTCTTTTATACATCATGTACATTAAACAAAATATGCATTATTCTTCAATTTTACATGACTCGTAATATATGACTAAATTAACCACTAGCATATCTATATTTTACAAAAATGCATGTAAAGTACGTCGAAAGATATCATTTTAAAGATATGAAGTAATCAGGGTTATGGTTAGGGTGTTAATAATATTGTGTACATAGAACATAATGTTAACTATAGATTAATCAATTATAATAAATTAATAAAGAAAAACAAATTATTACATTTGAAAATAATTGACAAAATTTCAAACTAAAGTTTGAACATCTATAAAAAATTAACAAATTATTATAGTTGGACCTGTTTATATACCAAGTGAAACATGAGCAATTTCTTCCACTAATCCCAACAACATACACATGTAGTGGGAAAATAACACCATTTATTAAAATTAAGTCTAAGTATCCCAAAATTTACTTAATTATAAAAACATATTACCAACACTTTTTCTTCTAAATATATTAAGATTTTGACTATTTTTTTAATTGTTAAAATGAAATGCAACTAGTTTTCAATTAAAACCTATTTGAGAAAGAGATAAATCAAGGAAAACTTATCGCTAATGCACTCCAATTGTACTAGGGCTAATAAATTAATGTCAAATTCATGAAGAATTAACATATTCACAAAAGAATGTAACCCCAAGGGAATTAATTGATTGTGTTATTATCGTCTTAAATATTTATTAAATTTTATCTACCAGAATTGGAATTTATAAGGCAAATATGAATAGTAAACTATTACAATATGGTAATGATAATTTAGACACCTAATGTACTAAACTTCTCTACCGTATTTTCAGTGTTTAATTTCACCATATTTACATTCTCACCATTTCTTTAAAGGTCAGTAGAAAATATGATCCTCGTACAATTGTAAGTTTGCTTCCACCATATTCTTTAAATACCATCAATACAATTCATGAATATCTTCCTCATTTCAAGTGTCTCCATTTCATAGACATATTTTTTACTAAATCAACTTCACACATAACCATCATTATAGATAATGCTAAATTTTCATTTTCATAGAAAAATAAGTACTATATAAAATTACCTTAAGATATAATGATAAACATAAATGTGTTTTGGTCATCCTGAATCCAATTTCAGTCATTCATCTTGGCCATTGTTAATTACCTGACTCCATAATCTCTGAACAACCCTTCAAGGGACTTCAATTTCTCTCCTGTATAATTTATTGGAATAACAAACTCAAAACAAATGCATAGAGCAATATATTATTTCAACTTTCTAGTAGGCAGGCAGGGAGACAAGGCTAGGATTACGACTAGATAGATTAATCATTTTCACTGTCATTCTATAGCCTTTCGTGCATGCTGAAGTGAATGAGGTGCATGTGTAATTTATATTACAACACGAAAAAGTATATAATTTTTGGAAGAAACTATTCATGGAAGATACAATTCGAAAAAATAAATTAGAAATCTATGTGCATATAGAAAGTAATTATAAATGTGTTGCATGTTTCTAATATCAAGTGCTAATGACTTATAGAATGCCTATCAAATTAATTGTGTCATTTATATGACAAAAGTTTACATCCACATGTGATCGTAAGATGCCTCTCAACATAATTAATAATTTCAACCAATGCTTTAAATATAGAATTAATTTTTTTATTGGTAATTTAATAGTTGGTTGGGCCAACACCCCTTATATTATATAAAAAGCTTTACATATTTAAGTCGATAGGCATGCATCGGTAAATTGTCTGATACCAGAAAAGGATTGGTCAGAAATAATTTTTGAGAACAATTTTTTCCGATCATGCATATTTGATGCCGACAAAAAAGGGTTTATGCCAAAAAAAAGCGATATCGATGCCGTTATCAAAACTAGAAAAATACTAAAAGAAAACCTAAACACAAAGTTAACTGTCCTCCATGATGGAGCTACACGCAGGGTAATGGTTTTCCTTTGCAATATTTTGTGTATTAAGAATATATTTTGGTTTTAAAGTCAATGGATTTCTGTGAATTGAGATATTATAATTCATTGATTCCTCTAATATTACGATCCCCCATGTAACAATTTATTTTCCAACATAGCGGCTGCAATTTCTTTCATGTGGCACCAATAGAGATTTTTCGTTTTCAATCTTAGTACTCAAACGACATTGCTATTAAGTATTCAGTATTGTTGTGATATTAAGCTCTAGGCAGTAAAAACGTTCCTCTAACCATTATTTTATTCCATGTTGTGCTGCAAGCAATATTTTCTAAATCATAATGATCAAACATTGGTGCAAATGCATCCAAGCAAAGTAAGGAGTCTTTCTTTTGAGTAATAGTTCCAACAACAATTTCTAATTGCGTGCTTCCTCATTTTGAGCTCGCTGGCCGAGGTTATTGATTATGTTTTAACATCTGCCAATGTAGTTGCAACTATATCACCTTGAAATCATTAACAGTGAAGTCATCATAGTCTATGTATTTCATTTACTATAGGCTTTCATCAGTTCTAACTTTTGCTTAACTATTTGCAGCTTCTGCTTATCTGTTTGCAATTTGTATGGATTTTTGTGAATTGAGAAGGATTTCATTCAATAGAGAGTTGTAACTTTCATGGTGAAGATTCTTCTCTTGGTATGGGAACTTTTTATTCAAAATATAATAGTTTAGTTACAAAGAGAGCATAACATACAATTAAATTTTTGCTAGGTGTTTTTCTATTTTGAAAGATGAATTTTTTTGTTAATTATTGGTTAGCATTTATGGTATAGAGGACTACGTTGAGCATGAGTACAAGAACATACAAACTATCCTCAAATTTTATTTCAAAAAGAATATGGAGAGGAATGACATGATTGTTATCCATCGCTCACTCCCCTTATGCCAGGGGATGACAAGGATTTCTTGGACCTGTACCAGCTTCAGGTTTTGGAGCTTCAAGGCAAGGACAAGGCTCATAAAAAGATATTGAGAATTGTTGGCAAATTCTTCCCAGGTGAAAATGTTAAAAATATGTTATTGTTTATAATAGAAGGGTTTTTTTCATTGTAGTTTACCATGATTATAGATTTAAATGTATCCTATATAGTATTTTCTGAAACAAAATAACAGATGTATATAGAGACATTTTAAGCAAAATGATGTAATACCCAAAACAACAATGCAATTTTGTAAAATTGCCTCTATGCAGTTAGGGCCTGTTTGGCAGCAGGAATACCATATCTTGGATATGGTCAATTCAGGAAGATGCTGCATATTCAAGAAGATGCTTATCCTCAAAATGAATCCGGAATATGGTCTGACCCGTTTGGTTCACCCGGAAGATGAATGAGAAGATGCATAAGGAATTTTAATTCTTTATTTTTTAATTTCTTTGAATATGGTGTGTATATATACACACATGCACACATGTGTATATATACATACATACATACATGTGTGTGTATATACACATGTATATATATACACACATGTGTATATGTGTATATACACACATGTGTATATACACACATGTATACACATATACACACATACACACATATACACACATACACACGTGTGTTTATACACATGTGTGTATCCATGTATACACATATACACACATTTATGTATAGATACATACATATACACACATGTGTATATATACACATATACATGTGTGTGTGTATATACACACATATACACATACACATACAAGTGTGTATCCATGTATACACATATACACACATGTGTATATATATACACACATACACACATATACACACACCATACATGTGTGTATATATATATATATATATAGACATATACACACATGTGTATATACACACATGTGTATATACACACATATACACACCATACATGTGTATGTATGTATATACACACACATACATGTATGTATATATACACATGTGTATATACACACATGTGTGTGTGTGTATATATATATATACACACATGTGTATACACACACATGTGTATATACATTCTTATAGCAATATAATATACATCTTTATAGTCACGGATCCCACGAAATATTAAATTTGCTTTTGTAAAAATTGGAATTGGAATTCAAAATTCCAATTCCACCTATTTAGGTGGAAGATGATATTCCCATTTTGGGGGCAAAATGAGAATTTCGGAACTCCAATTCCATTTTTTTCCAAGGACCCAAACATGAAATTTGGCATTATCCAGAATTAGATAATGCCAATTCCGGTCCAATTCCTGTTGCCAAACGGGCCCTTAGTGAGTCAGAAATGGTATTTGTAGGCATCTATTTAAAATTTATTTGTAACTTGAGACTCTGAGTTTTTTTTGTAAGATTAGTCACTTCAGACTTCCTTTTTTTTAACATTTAATGAAATTGATCTTTTGTATTGGGCTTTATTTGTTTGCTTTTATTCTACAACAAGGAAACTCTAGGTCTTGCCAAAATTTTCAAGAAATAGAGGAGACAAGTGCAACTTAATTATAGTATCTTTTTAAAGGTTAGTATATGTTTTTTCTGCAAATTAATAATGTGTACCCAACCATGTTAGACAACCATTCATTCTAACAAAATGTTACATGCACATATCAATATGGCTGCCCAATACTGAAGCCGCAAAAATTGATCTCTCCCTCTATCATCGATGAATGCATTTTGCTTTGCACGAAGAGAATTGAGTGTTGTACTATGTCTAATTTTAGTTCATTATTAGATTTGAACTTGCGGCTTCACAATGAATGCTTGTTGATTTCCAACTTGTCTTAGATATTGTGGTTAAGGGGCACAACTCTCATCAAAACAAACCAGACTCTTACCCGACCTCATTTGTTGAGGCACCTTATCAATTAAGTATGATATTTAATCTAATTTGATGCTTTACCACTTGTTCCCATTGTATTTGACAATTGTGAACTAGTTTTTGCTATAATGAGATTAGAATCACCTTTTTGGGGTAGATACACAGAAGATAATTTTCACAATTTAGGATAATTTTGGGGGATTAAGGCAATCTTGTAGCAATCTCAGGTCTGTGGAACCCTAATAGTAGAAAATACTGAAAGATAAAATTATTAGATTTCCTTCTTTGGCCAATAGGTTGTTGAGTAAGAGTAGTCTGGAAACTAATAAGAACACAATCCAAAATATAGTGTAATAATTCATCTTGTAAATCTACTGTATATTATAGAATGCATTTGATTGTGTGTCAGGTTGAATGGGTATGTAACTTGTTATATAAAGGTTTTAATTCTTATGTATTCATGTTGACAACATTCAACTGTTTGTTGCTTTGAGGTTTTTCTCTGTGAGATTTCTATTAAGGGACAAGCGTTGTAATTTATTGAAACGAGACTTAAATGTTGTATTTTATTTGATAGAAAAATAAATATGTAGGATGTTGATTACTGATTTTAATGCCAATGACTTGTTTAGATATCTACCATAACAGTAAAGTTGTGAATAATTTGGAGTATTATATATTTTTTTGGCATCTAGCTGCAGATTATTTTGTGGGATTTCTTAAACTCAATGAAGTTTTGAAAATAAATCTTAAATCAACTTGAATGGTTGAATTTATTTAAGTTTGCTTCCAAAGGTCTGAGGACAAGTACACTTGTCATAAAATGATGGAATTTGATCCAAGAACAGGTTCAGGTGTATTGTTTGTCAGATGGATATGTGTAAATTTGAATAATCTATAATTCTATAATTATGGTGAATAGGAACAATTTGAAGTGAAATACAATAAAAAGGAGGGGTTTGAAGAGAAATACAATAAAAAGGAAGGGTTCGTGTTGAAGGACACAAGAAATATTATATTTACATTTGAAAGGAAGTTCTGTTGTTTGTATCTATTTGTGTTTGTTTGAGAGGGGTTTTGCTAAGAATAAGTTCCAAAAATTCTCATTACACTTTTCCATATTTTTGCACAAGAAGGTATTTGATGTTTTGTATAGCATAGTAAACCTTTCATTCTTGTCTGCCTACAAGTTTAAGCTCATTGTACTTGTACATTTTTTCCTTTGTAGATTCCTTCTTGTTCTTAGCAGTATTTTTGGTGCTGGAAGAGGCTAATGAAGACTCTTTGGTTTCAATGCTCTTTATTCAATTAATTATTGGGATTGAGCTCTCTTACATTGTGTTTATAAAGTTTCCATGGATGTTGTATTTGGCAGGATTTAATTGACCAAGGTGAAAAGAAACTGAATTTAATAATTGACATTTTGGTGTTCATTTTTATTGTTATCTCAAGGATATTGTTCAAGATGCTCTTTGGTGGGAAGAAACCACATGTTTTTTCCTGTTCTTAGAACAATTTATTTTCTTGTTAGTCATTTGTTTTGGGATTATTTATTGTAAATGTTGGTTGCTTATGACGAAACTTGACAATTCTGATAGGTGGTTGTAGAGAAAAAAGATGAGCCTCGATAGGAGGCACTTTTTGCTTCTAAGGACAAGAGAGGTTTAGAGAATGTGATGTGACCGAGAGAGAAATCTAGAAGTGGAAGTGAAAATGAGATAGGAGAGGAAGGAGAAACTCCTCACCAAAGGAGATCTAGGTGTGAGACATAAGATGGTTGGTGTCGAGTTAAATTTCTTGACAACATTATTCAGTGCTTGTAGTGAACAACAAATTTGTTTAAAGCATGTGAGTGCTTGTAGTGAACATGTCTTTCATAAACTTATGTTTTTATAATATTTAACTGAGGAGTAGAGTAGGAGCATCATTCATTGAGCTTGGTTAGTTGGAGGAGTTGGATAATAAAGCATGTTAGTGCTCATAGTGAACATGTCTTACATAGACTTATGTTTTTATATGTAACTAAGGGGTAGAGTAGGAGCACTCACATAATTTACATTCATTGAGCTTGGTTAGTTGGAGGAGTTGGATAATAATTTTTCCCTGATGATGCAAGAATTATTTAAAAGATTATGTTGATCAATATAAAACCATCTTCTATTAAATTCATTTATGCTTTGATGAATTTCTTAACACATGAATATTGTCTTGTAATAACTCTAAATTGCATTATATGATGCACGATTAACTTTTTTATTCAATGCTAAAAAAACAAATGTAAAAAAATTACATGCATGTTCATAATACTTTTAAAACTTAGTTATTAATAAATTTTAAATTAGAATATCAATTGTAAATATTCATTTACTTTTTTTATATTCCTTCGATAATATGTAATTTTTATTTCTAAAATTAATTTACATTGAAAAAATGCATTTATATTTTGATATTCTTAGTTCAATTTGATTTTAATTTTTGTTAAGGTCTCTTTATTATAAGAAAATTTAAATTTAAATTAATTTGTTTATATACAAACATTTAATATGGATGTTATTACAATGATAAAATTGATAAATTATAATGTAATTTTTAAATCTAATACTATTTTCACTTAAGAAAGACAACTTGGAGGAGGAGGAAGAGATGAAGATGAAGGAGAGGAGGAATAGGAGCAAGAAGAAGGAAAGGAGGAAGAGGAGAAAGAAGAAGATGATGAAGAATAGGAGGAAGAAGGAGAAGAGGAAGAGGGAGAAGGAGAATAAGGAGGAGGAGGAGGAGGAGAAGAAGAAGGAGGAGGAGGAGGAGGAGGAGGAGGAGGAGGAGGAGGAGGAAGAGGAAGAAGAAGAAGAAGAAGAAGAAGAAGAAGAAGAAGAAGAAGAAGAAA
>MU227960.1:627682-651940 GCA_018584345.1 Thuja plicata | reverse complement strand
GAGAAGGAGGAGGAGGATGAGAGGAGAAAGAGGAGGAAGAAGAAGAAGAAGATGAGGAGGAGGAGGAGGAGGAGGAGGAGAAACAAGAGGAGGAAGAGGAGGAGAAAGAAGAAGAAGAGGAAGAGGAAGAGGAAGAAGAACAAGAGGAAGAGGAAGAAGAAGAGGACAAAGAGGAGGAAGAGGAAGAAGAAGAGGAGGAAGAGGAAGAAGAAGGAGGAGGAGGAGGAGGAACAAGAGGAGGAAGAGGAGGAGGAAGAAGAAGAGGAAGAGGAAGAGGAAGAGGAAGAAGAACATGAGGAAGAGGATGAAGAGGAAGAAGAGGATGAAGAGGAAGAAGAGGAGGACGAAGAGGAAGAAGAAGAGGAGGAGGAGGAGGAAGAGGAGGAGGAGGAGGAAGAAGAAGAAGAGTAAGAAGAAGAAGAAGAAGAAGAAGAAGAAGAGGAAGAGGAAGAATAATAATAATAAGAAGGAGGAGGAAGGAGAAGAAGAATATTTCAACTCCTACAACACCGTAGATCATTTCCAGCTGGACTCTCCATCAACGATTCTAGCTTTCCCAATGGAGCAATATGAGGCTCATGGACTTAGCCAATGAGGACTCAAGCTCGCTGCAATAGGATGCTTGATGGTTGCATCTCAAGGAGACAACCTCCACATTATACGAGGGAAGTATTCCCTCGATCCACACCAGGTACCTTACCAAAGATCTCCATACCTATTTGGAACTTACATCACCATAGATCCCATGAGATCTATCTGTGCCTTATTGAATCCATTGATTCCATCCATTAGATTATTATTCATGTCATTACTAGCCATTGCACACCCAAAGTGATCTATACGCCTTCATTATTGTCAAACTCAAAACTGATCTGAACTCTTGACAAGAGTCTAAAATTTGTGGCCACTACACCCTCCCCCACCCAACTTGTGGCGATGTTCTCGACACCGATGCATCCCCTAGGCCTACAAAGATGCACAAGAGGTTTCCACAATTACCTATTTTTGTTGCGCAAAGCTCCCTGATTCAATGAACTCCAATATATTTTCCTCATCATGCCAAAGTGTCATTATTTTTTAACACAAAAGCGTATTTATAACATTTCAATATTATTTTATTAGTATAATGTTTATAGAATATATTGCTATCGGCGTAACCATTGCACCTTGTTGGTGCAAGTGCTAGTTCATACATATGTGGACGATACTCAGACTGTATTCTTTTTGTTTGTATCACTTAACAAAATTGTTGCTACCAACACCCATGCCAATAATCCTAATACAAAAACTGGTAACACGACCTACCTGACCCTTCTTGCATATAAACGAAAAACTTATGAAAAAAACTGCTCATTATAATTTTACTCATAAATCCTAGTTAAACCAACACACATGACCTATTTTGACCTTTTCTTCTTCTTTCCCCTCGGGCCACGAAGCTCTATGTATAGGGGGCTCCTTGGGTCAATCTCCAATCCCCGCTTCTTAGCTTCCTTCTTCAATCGCTTGGCATGAGCCGCTCGCGCCTTCATCAAGCAATCACCCTTGCATTTCTTATGGACCGGTCAAATAAAAATCTCCTCTACATCCCTTGTGTCATCTGCCCTCCAATCTTCACCACTGTTTGACATAAATGATTTAAGCTTATGACTATTGATTATCATTTTTATTGAACCATTTCACTTCAAATTCATAACAATAGAATTCTTTACTGTTATTTATGAATATTAGATACTTACAAATTTGATATTTTTCAAAATATTTTACATAGTTTTTTTATAATATAGATAAGCTAGTTATATTTGAAATGAAAATGTGTATGTATCTATCTTTTAAAATATAAAATATAAAAATAAAATAAAAAATTGTATGTATCTATTTTTTAAAATTTAAATCATAGTCAATGTGCCCTTGGTCTTCTGGTGAAGTTGATTGGTTCTTAATGAGCCCACCAGGAATCAAGTCTTGCTGAGTGCAAGGCTCCAACATCATAAAGGATGAAGCCGGGATGAGGCCTCTGCTAAATAGCCTCCTAGATCTAAACCTCCATATATATATATATATATATAAAAAGAAGTAATTCATAAAATTAGAAAAAATAGTTAACAAAGATTTAAAATGTTTTTTATATTGCAAATATTTAAATAAAAATTTAGAGCAATTATCTTTTAAATTTAAATTTGGATTTTTATAAATTTATGCATTACTTTTAACTATGAATGTGTGCCTAATTTTGCATCCTGAATGTTTTTGCTTCCCGTTGGATCGTGTTTTCTGTGGAAAGAGCGGGAAGGAAGAAGGGAGTTTGTTGTGCTCCATTTCTCAGGAAACAAGCAAACGAACAGGGCTCGATTCCCAGCAATGAATTCTGACGCAGCACTTGCAGCAAGCAGTGCAGTGCCCGAGTCAGACTCAGACGATGAGTTGTGCTCTTCGAAAGAAAGAGTAATGCGCAAGTCCTTTGTGCATGAATGGAAAATCCTGGAAGATCTTGTGAACACCATTGTCACAAATGGTGGCGCAGTGGAAATCTCCGCCGTCAAAAGAGCTCAAGCCATCGTAAGGAATCATCTCTTCCGATCACCTAAACACGTAACACCTAGTTGACGTTCAAATTTAAGGGCAAGAAGAAGCCCCTCTCCACTTTACCGTGCAGAAAATTGACGAAGTTTAATTGCAAGGCCAGAAGGAACCCTTTTAAAATTGTTTGATAATTATGTTCAGTGCGAAAAAATTCCGGCATCTTGGCATTGATATTGTGTCTTGAACACTATTATTACATTTAGTTGGCGGTCAAGAAAAAGCCCTCCTCTGCTACTGTTGATATCTGTCTTGGAAAAATAAATACATTTAGTTGTTGGGCAAGAAAATAATCACATCCTTCAGTGAGTTTGTCTTCACATCTGATATAATGCGCTCCTTTTTTAACACGTCTGAAAAACATAAGAAACTTAATTCACGAGAGGAGAGTGGATATACTCATATTTTGATACGTTGATATGCTATTTTTGACGTTCTGTGGTAATATAATGTCTGTTATATAAAAATATAATGAAATTATTTTCAGAAAAATGGCTTATATCGATCTTTGTGATCACTTTTTGACTGACGATGTGCCGGATCGAATTCATTTTCAAGCAGTTTTCTTTTGAAGCTCTCTCTTTAATAAATTTTGATTGCAGAAGCTTGAATTCTCTATTATTAATTTTGTTGTTTGCAGATGGATAAGTATCAAGAACAGGGGCAGCTCCTCGAGCCACACCTTGAAAGCATAATTTCGCCATTAATGAATATTGTTCGAGCAAAAACAATCGAACTAGGGTTTGAATCTGATAGCATTATGGAGGTCATTAAGCCTCTGTGCATACTCATATACACTCTGGTTACAGTCTGCAGTTATAAAACGGTTATAAGATTTTTTCCTCACCAGGTGTCTGATCTGGAGCTTGCAGTGTCTCTGTTGGAGAAATGCCACGGGACATCAATGGTCTTGAGCTCCTTAAGACAAGAAAGCACAGGAGAAATGGAGACCAAGTGCATCATGCTTCTGTGGCTTTCAATTTTAGTTCTGATTCCCTTTGACATGTCGTCTGTGGACACAGCGTTGGCGGGGGCAGAAAACTACTCAGGTAAAGATGCGCCACCGCCATTGGTTGAGAGGATGATAGCTATCTGTAAGGATTATCTGTCAAACCCTGGTCCAATGCGGAAGATGGCTGGAGTATTGCTTTCTCGGCTTGTTACTCGCCCTGACATGAAATCTGCTTTAAAAAGGTACATTTACAGATATGTTACTTGCAAACAAGGAGAATTGTAAGTGATGGAGAATTCTTACAAAGATAAAATGACTAAAAAATCTTTGCAGTTAAAAAATAAGAAATGTATGCATTATAGTCTATTTGTTGGCTGTAACATAGGATTTATTATAATACATGTGAATTTGGTGCACCTTATATATTTACACATGAGCATTGGCAATTTAATTTTTTTTTTCTCATTTCTAACGAATCTTAATATGTTTTCACCCTTGTGTGGAAATTGAACCATTGATTAAGACTTCACCGTTAGACTTTGTAGGATCAACTTTTGCACGGTCTGACGTGTCTATGTCTGTCATGCTGTTAACATTGTGAGCAAATTTTGGCACTATTTCTGCATCTTTTGTTTTTAAATATGATTAAACTTGTGATTCAGCGTTGTTCCTTAAACGAATAGAAGTGAACACATGAATGGCAGCCAAATTTTGTTTTATAATACCATTCAGGAAATTCAACATGTTTCCAATGAATTCACTAGAGAACAAAACTGACAAAGAGGTCCACACCAAGTAGCTGTGCCAATTTATATCTATGAAATCAAAGCATCTTCACTAATATCATTATTTACCTTCTAAACCATTTGATTGCAACGATAGTAGCATAACTCAGAATTGATATAAACTCACCGAGCCAAAAGTATACATGATTTTCAATTACTCAAGATTTGTTTTGGCACAGCCAAGAACATTTTTTAATCTTTCACTCTTTAAAACCCAAGCAGGGGCTAGGGGTGGTGGCATCATGCAGGCTTGAGGGGCAGTACCCCTTGTGGGGTTTGGTGACAACATTCTTGGTGTAGGGTCACGATCGAACCTGAGCTACTAAGTCCAATTTAAAGCCTTTATGACAACAACAACCTTTATGGCGCATTCAACATATTCTTATTCTTCTTCTTCTTCTCTCTTTGTCTTGCAACTTGCTGTTGGTGATTTGAAATGATGGTGGGCAAGTGTTTTTAACTTTTTATAGTGTTTTTAGCTATACATCACCCAAAGTTTTTGGGACGGGGATGAGGGGATGAGTTGTATAGATGGTGAATTTTTTGGCCATTTTGGAGATGACAAAGGATGGTTATATAAAAAATAGGGAAATTTTAAATATTCATATGATAACATTGATAGCGTATTCATTATATATATTATAGATCCTTAATTCATAACATCTGTGTTGAATTGAGATTTCACATTAGAGTCAAACAAATTAGCAAATGTCAAAACTTAATTGTTTTCATAATTCATTGTCAATATGCATGTGATATTAAAAAATAGTTTATAAGTTATAACAAAATGCCCAAACGCTGCAAGTTTCACTTTCAAATATAATACAAAAATAGAAAAAAAGAAAGTATATTGCTGCTCCTAAACTTCACATCCCAACAATGCATCAAAATTAAAGTCCTTTGAGTCAATGGCATTGTGAGGGCCTACCTTATTTAATGGAATCCCAACCAATCCCTTTTGTGCCTCATCAACCTAGGTGGTGTCTTCGGGATCGACATCCCATCGTAAAGTTGGAGTTTGTCAATACTCTAGAGTTGGACGACCTTGAAGTCAGTGAGCACTATTCACAACTACTAGCTTCTCCTCTTGTCTAGAATTAAGCCTCTTTCTGTTGATGGAGTGGATAAAGTTGTATGTGGACGAATTCCTTTTTGCAATAGAGGAACTAGCAACTTGTGAAAGGATGCGAATGGCAAACATCCTCAACTATGGTGTGTATTTCTCGTGTCATTTCACCATCCAAAAGGGTTAGTTTTAGCTAACGTAGTTCTATCTATCTTTGCCTCTTGTTTTCAGACTTGTTGGAACATGAAGATGGAAAGCAATCCATTGTGTGTGAAGTATTATAAACTCTTTAACTGAATACATCTTTTAAAAGGCTTTCATTAGCCCTTCTTTCACCTCTTTGTCATCACAAGGAGGCAGCCTTCTAGCCTATGGTGCATGCCATTTGGAATTTACAACAAAGGTTGCCATATGAAGCAGGGTGTTCATGGTGTTCTACCTTTGCATCTCAATGGGTTTAATATGTTGCTCATATAATTCCAAAATAGGATCCTTAGTTAAAATTGTTTGCTTTATCTTTCCAAATGTAATAACCACCCCTGATTTATTTTTGAAAATATATGATGCAAGATATGAACTAATGAAGAGTAACTTGCTGATTGTTAGCTTCGGATTACATACATGATAATAAACCCACATATGCAAATGCTCTCAATAACAGACTAGATGAAGTGGGGGTTTGTCACATTGCCATTCAATTCAGTACTTATGCATAAATAAGAAAAGGAAATTGCAACTAACTAGATGAAGTGGGGGTTTGTCACCATTGCCCCTCAGTTAGGTACATTACCATAGAAACTATCATAGCATTACAAGAGAAAGACTGTTTTTGCATCAAGCATATGATAACTTAATAACGATATCAAAAGACCAATGCTTAGCAAACTGAAATCAGATTTCTGATATAAAAATCAGACCTGAAATTATCTTTAAAAACATTCAAGTCTGCTAAAAATGGTAACCAGCACTAAGCAAGGCATAGTATAGACTTAGGCAATTTTTGGAATGATAGAATATGACACTAGCTGGTCCAAGTCTGCTCCAGCACTCTTTGTTAGTGAACAACAGTATTAAACTCAGTTGAAGATCACTTTCCAATGCTCAGAAAACAGCCTTAATCTTTCCTTACCATAATTAATTCAGTTCTTTTCCAACGATGACAAATGACCACTCAAAATGCATCGTCCAGCAAAGAGGAATGCGTTAGAAATAATACCCAGAATGATAGCAAGTCTGATCATTTTAATATGAGCCAAAGTTCGATTCCCAACTACTCAGAAAAAACACATCAACACTCAGAAAAAGCATCTGATCATTGCCAAACTTAAATAGCACTCCAAAACGACTCAGACCAAACAAAAACCAAGAAACTCACATCAGAAACATAAGAATATCTTCGTCTTTCTCAAATACAAAAACTCCAACAAAGCCAAAATCATTATAAATCTTGAACCACGAACACCAACTAGTTAGGGTGTGTCTCTCACCATCGAAACCAGCACAACAAGAAGAGGGTTTTCGTCCTCAACCAGAAAAAGAACTACTTGGGCTCATTCCAGCAGCATAACAGTATCTTCACAATATTTAACATAAGAAGATTGAGATCCAAAACTCAATTTTATAGAGCTTCAATGAAAAGTTAGGGCAACACAAAATTAGGATAACTCCAATAATAAAATAATAAACCTTAGCCTTTTAATATATGACTTAAAACCAACTTAAAGTTGTCACTTTCTAGGCGTGGCTCAAGGGGTTTTTTTTGAATATTTTAGTTCACTTAAATCATAAAGTCGCTTTATAAAATATTCAAGTGAAATAATAGAATAATATGTTCCAGCCTTACAAAAACTTGAAATTAAAGACTTTGCACTTTGAAGCTGAGGAATGGTTTTGATTGAGACTAGTTTCCCATAATAGCATATACTATAAATAGTATTATGCTAAATATAGCCAAAACTATCCAAACATTGAAACTAAAGAAATTGTTTTCTGAAGCTGAGGGAAACTATGATTGGGACCTATCAGATGTAGCACTTACTAAAAATAGTAATATGTTAAAAGTAGAAATGTTCCCCAAAAGTCTTGAGACGGAAGATGCTGCTTGTTGAAGCTGAGAGGAGGTTACTATAAATAGTAGCTGCTAAAAATAGCTAAAAATAGTAAGTCAACAAAAACTCCCAACTAACCCATTGGTGTCCAAACTGACACTTTATAAAAATAGTAACTTACCAAAAAATGATATGTTTGGGACATAACTTACGAAAAATGATATGTTTGGGACAACTTGTCTGAAATCACTCCAGAAAGTGTCGTTCATCTCCATTAATAAGTTTGAACACATTGGAGACATCGAAATACCCCTCTGATCCTGCTGACACCAACCCAGAAGACCAAGACCAATTGCACTACAAGAGAACCAGAAAATTGGGACATTACACCAAGCTTGTCATTAAATATCTTATATATCTCTCCAAGACTAGGAGAGTCCATATTAGCATATCCAATGACATCTACAATAGGTGAGATGAAAGAGTAAACATACTTGCAAAAGGCAAACAGAAATTTCAAAAGAATTAGTTGACAAGTTAGAAACTTTGAAAGTTGAAACATTGAGCTAAAATGAAAACCTTAAAATCAGAAACTTAAGAAAAAAATCAGCAATTTATTAATAATTGGACCTACAATTGTCATCATGGATCCTATTTTTGATGGCTTTTCCTTTAGTAGAGCTTGAATTAAGCTATCTACTCCACTTTGAATTCACCATCATCATTTGTGGAGGCTCATGCACCTCAAGCTTCCTCTCTAACGAAATGATGTAATTGACATATCTACTCTCTACAAGTTTGAGGAATCTCTTTTTTGAGAATGTTCAGAGGTGCGGTGGTTGCAAATGAACATATGAATATCCCTAATTTCTGCCACCTCTCGCTTAACTCAATCTATTTCCTCTATGTCTTCCAATGCATGAACACAAAATGGGGTGCAAAAGATGTGCTTGTAAGCATCCTCTATCTGTTAAAATGATATGTAATATTTAGTTTATATTTGTCAATTAAGTCTTTAGAATAGATTTAAGGAATATTTTTTGGTGCTTTTAGTTAATTTCTTATACTGTTGCTTTATTAGATGTCGATCTTATCCTTTACAAATAAATCTTTTGTACTTCTTATCTAAGGAGATTTTCCCTCCTAGTTTTAAATTGAATATATTGGTAATCATTAAATTGTGTTCTTCGAAATATGCTATCAGAGTGCAAGTTGAGCTTGTTGATCTTAGGATGCATGAAGGCTTATGGATTGTTTTCCGTAGTAATGGTTCGAGAAATGCACATGACATAGAAAGGCCAAAGCGTTGTACGCTATAGCATAGATTAAAATATGGCAGATATATCGCCAATAAGTAAACTTATCGCGATAAGTTGGAGGCCGCGATAAAATACGTAAATTTATCACAGAGTACATATCGCAGATAAGTTCAAACTTATCGCCGAAAAAACATGAACTTATTGACAAAATATCGGCGATATTTCACCAAAATATCTGCCACAGTCTACTAATAGGGACTGACGGCCCAAAAAGCAGTTATTTCACATTTTCTTGTTTGCAAATTGGTGTTTGGGAGAGGAAAAAAGGGTTTGAAGGGGAAAAAATGTGATTTGCAGTGTTTTAGAGCAATTTGCAAAAAAATGCATTTCAAATTAAATTTAAGCAATTTTTTAAGTTCCCGATATTTTTGCCGATAAGTTGCCAATTTATCTCCAATAGTTTCTGATATTTTTTTTTTGCCCTTGGCGATAAGTTGCTGATAACGATATTTTGAACTATGCGCTATAGTATACTATTGTAAAGTTGTACAAATTTGTACAAGGGAAATTGAGTTTTTGAAAGCTGAAAAGTGCAACTGGTTTCGTCTGAAAATCGCATGCCTCTTTTTATCATAAAGTCACATTGTTTTTGGAAAAAATCTCTGTTTATTCTTTGCAAAATTTGTCTAATTTTTTGTATATTTCAACGATTTAAAAAATAAAATAAAAATATTGGGTTTTTGGCTGATTTCAGACTTGCACAATGGAAATGTTGAGAAAAAATGACAGCTAGGGTAGAAATTGCAACGCGTCTTTTTCAACAATTTGTTTTAAGTTTTTTATTATAAAATTGTGGGTACAAAGGATTGATTAGGGTTTTAGTCAAATTTTCTAGAATTTTTTTGTAGTTGTTTGACAATTTTTGGATAAAATCGTGTTTTGCTGCATGACTAGGGTTTTTTTCACCCTATTGTGGGCTTGTTCATTTTTTATATTGAATATTGTGGGCTTGTTCTATTTTTTGTAACACCACCATCATACCAAACAATATGCGCACATGTGTTAAAGTAGTGACCATCTGTACAACATTTGAGGTTCCAACCTCCTTTATGGCTTCCCTCAAAATGCTAATCTAGAAGTTTGCATCCTTATGCTTCCTTGAACAATCCACAACTCTAACAAAATAAAAGCCAGTTGGATACGTGATTATGATATTGATGAATGGCCAATGTCTAATATCGGTGCATCCTGTTGAAGGTAGCGTCGGGAGAACGAGCCTGAAGGCATTTGATCGTCTCAAGAGATGCATTGCATCACTTGAGACAATAGTCAATTATCTATTATCAAGAAGGATTCCTCCCTAGCTAAGAGGGAGTGTTGATTTTATTGTAGCTGTGGTCGGAATCCACAGGCCGACGTAGATATCACAAAGGTTGTGATTATATTTATGTTATTATTATGAGATGATATAAATATATTATTATGTAATAATATAATTATATTGTATGATAATATAATAATAATTATATGAATAATGTAATAATTGTGATAATATTATTATATTAATAATATATTGATATTATATTAAAATAATTATTTAATATACAATTATATTAATATATAAGAGTGGTGTCCCTTGGTGAAAGGGCACCTCTTGCATATATATAATGAGATATCTGATCTCATTCAAAGATATATATATATATATATATATATAAGTGAATAATATTATGCAGATTAATATATATCGGATGCTCGGGGGAGACAATAGCTATTTGTCTACGGTTCGGAGGGCAATGGCATTGCGCGTGGTTAATCGAGCATTGTAAATTCAACTCATACATCCATCACCATAGAACAATTTGTCTTAATCCAAGTTTGCTTCATATCCTCCATTAGCAAATTAACCTTAAAATATTCTTTGTGTAGGAGGGTGGTATGTAGTTTATGATCTCCAAGGAGGGCAAATGAGGGACCAATAGAGGTTACCCGTTACATCTTTGATGATTTGGCTGAGGTAAGAGGAACGAGCCACAATAAATGAGATAGCATGGGCATAATTTATTTTCGGCAATGGGAGACTCCTTCTCATCTAGTGCCTGCACATTACACATACTTCCAAATGACCTTGTCTTCTCACTATCACTGATCTTCCCCTTTCCTCTTATGGCAATATCACTACTACCACAACCAACCATGGATAGCATAGGCATGGATGACTGACTACTTGCAGAAGAATATATTGGCATTTCTGTCTCCTTGTGTAGTGTATGAGGCTCTACATTCTCATCCAATTTTATGACTTTACCAACCTCAATTCAATGGCCTGCAACATCCAAGAAATGAGATCATACCCTTGTGTAGCTATCTATAAAATCCGTCTCGCAAATGAGACACAATTACACCCTCCTCCCCCCTAATTTTTCTTTTTGGTGTATAGGGCTGTCACAAGATGGAGAAGAGTCTTTTTAGGGTTAAAATGGCTCTGTACATAAGGTTTCAAGGCAATGGAAGGGCACTCAAATGGATTTGGTGGCAGTTCACCTCCTCCCCAAATACTTCTACACTCTAATGAGGTTGAAACTTTTACATTTATTTCAATTTCTTTCACTTCATTGTTATTCTTATTGCTGCTCCTGTTATTTTTGTGAGATATAATGCAACATTAAATTGAAAAATGAATTATAAAACAAATATTTCTTACTTTAAGCTGTGAAAAAAATTGGAAAAATAAATAAATAATAGAATGACTTACTTGTTGTACATTACCTAGCAAAAAAAATAATACAGTATGGCTAACCTCTTTTTTTTTTTGTTTCACTATCAATGATGTCCTAGATTTTACCTCTCTTCTAACTACTGCTTCAATCCTGGCTAAAAAAAATGTTTTTTCTTCAAAACCTGTTGCAATAATTTTGGACAGATATAAAATGAAATTGCATTGCAATGAGGTTTGTAATCCTCATTTAGGGCAAGTTGGGGTGTGAGCGCCCACAAACAATGAAAAAATAATGTTTTTAAATATCTTGAGTGTTTTTTAAAAAAAGTGTTGCTTTTAGCCGAGGATGGCCTGTTATCCTCTTTTCTCTTCTGCCACATCCCCGTGTTTTAAAAACTCCTCCCATGGTTTCTGAAAAAATTGGGATGGCCTGTGTACGCCTCATAGGAATCTCCTCGCCTTTGAAATGTTCCAGAAACAGGGACACACAAAAAAAGGCCAGGGACTTGTCCTTGAGTTTCTGCGGTTTTTAGTGTGAGGGCCTTGTTGAGCCTCTACCTCAGATTAGGTCAAGATCCAATAATGGTAATAGACAACGCTATGAAATTTTGTATGGATAGCACATTATAAAATCCTTATTCCCTATTTATTTAATACCTAAGTTTGTTATGCCAACAAGTATTTACCTTTGGGAGGCATTGAGCTCGCATACAACAGGCAAGGAAAATCGGTGGGGTTCATTGTGTCATTATGCGTTGGATGACCATTGAGGGAAACCCAGCCAACCATGTTTGAGAGGTGTGGGGGAGAGAGATGCAAGGTATGATCTATTTGGTGGCTTTGACACGCATGAGAGATTTCTTGCTGCACTCTTGAACTGTGAATTAAATTCCTGTCTCCTCAACAGTGAAATCAGCTGGATATAGATATATCGGTCCTTGTTGTTTGCTTTGTTGTTTCTTACATGGTTCATGGCCTTCATGTGAGTTTTTTTTGGTTGTGGATTAGGGAGTTCTTGCGTCGTAGATAAGAGGTACAGTTTGTTAACTAGGGCAGTTTTTTTTTAAATGCAGCATTCTTTATGCTTCATTGCTTTTGCGTGCTATAGAGCTTGCACTTCAATTTTCCATTTCAATAAAATGATGCTTTGCTGATATGTATGTACTTTCTTAATATTTGTTTCTGCTTCATCTGAAACAATATATGTTAAGCTGGTATTTTGCATTTTTGATATACAATGAAGATAGTAAACTACAATATTGTGTATAAATGTGTTAAACTGATATTTTGTATTTTTGATGTACAATGAAGAGAGTTGCTGTTAGTAAACTACAATAACATGTATAAATGTGTTAGAAATGCAATAAGATTGATGGCAGCGGTGATCAGCACTTGTATGAGGTTTGCAAGGTATCTTGTTGCTTTGAAGTTATAAACTTAGGAACTTGCAATTTTTTTTCTTTGTAATAGGTACTGTTTTAATGGTCATCCTGTTTGGCTTGGTATCAATTTTTTATGTATATCCTGAATTGTTGTTTTGATTTTATGATTTTGAAGCTTTGATTTAAAGTATGATGGAAGCAACAGAAAAATCTACTCTGTTTTCGGATTTGATATTCACATCCTAAATTACTGGTTCTAGTATGGGTGTGGGCGCGGGTACGATGGTACAACAATTTGTTTTTCCCTTGGGTATGGGTTTAGCTATATATATATATGTATATTATAAAATATAGATACAGTGATACTCATAAATTCATAATTGCTAATAAATAGAATATTTAAATACCTCATATTCATCATTTGCAAAATGAAAATACTTAAATTTATAATTCAATCATTTGTAAAATTAAAATGTTATTACACAATGAAAATTTAAAACTACAATCAATATTTAATAGTCTATGTTGTTCTTCATAAAAAATCTTGAAGACAATATTTGGTTGAATCTCATTTGAACCACAATCAATTGGAGTCCCACTCCTACTAGCTATGCCGTGTGCAGAAGCTACCTCATGTATAGAGATTTTGGCAAGCTGTGCAACTAGAGCATCTAAATCAGCACTCTTTGTTGGAAATTATTGTATTTGATGTCAAAGGTCATCCATGGAGTTTTATGCAGAAATCATATCAGTTTTGGTGCTCAGTTTGGAAGTCTTTGTACTTAAATTGAATAAACAATTTATTTATTTATTTCTACATTGGCTGACCAATGCCTAGCACCCGTTGGAGGAGTCTAAAAAGTTCAAAAATTGCAAATTATTTTATGCCATTTATGTGGCCGACATCCCTCCTTGTGGCTCCAAATTTGGGCAATTTATTTTTGGAAATAAAATTTCTTGATGAAGGTCTAACTCCTTGAGAGGTGCAAATTAAAATAAATGAAATTAATTATTTTGCTAGGGCTGACTTTCTTGGCTTGGGCACCCCTTGGGCAAACAAATAAAACTAAATAAAAATATTAATGCTGCTCCTTGGCTGACTTGACTTGAAGAGATGTGACCGCTTGGAGAAAGGGTGTGCATTTGTTGGTACAAATAAGTGGTCATTGGGGTTTGTTTCAAGCAAGCCTTGAAGGACATTTTTGAAGGACATGTTATGCAGACCTTAAAGGCGAATATTTGCATACCTATGAGCAGAGATTCTTGAGCAGAATTTGAAGGGTTTCAAATTTGGTCGTTGAAGGTCAACCGTCAAACATTCATATTTTCATTCTTTTGGAGGTTGGTGTCTCATTTCCAAAGATATTGGTCTCTCTCGCTGAGTTGGTGCTCAATTGTGGAGATTGGTGTCTCTAGTGGGTTGGGGCCTACGAAATCATATAAAGGGGATTGGCACAAAGAAGTTTTTAATACAAAAGTAATATTTTTTCACGGTTTTCTCCCGGAAGGGTTTCCACGTAAATCGTGTGTTCTTACTTGCTAGATCTTGCATGTGTGGTTGATTAAGCTTTTTGAAGTATTCCTATTGCATCTAATCAAGTTTTTGGAAAGTAAAAGTTTGCTGTCGTATTGATTCACCTCCCCTCCTCCCCCCTCTCAATATAATTGTGTGTTCTTCAATTGGTATCAAAGAAGGTTCCTTAGTATATAGCCTAACCATTTGAAGGTAGATCTATAAGAGCACTAATGGTCGAGCAATAAGGACACGCTTTCTCATTAAACAAGGCACCATTTTTTGATGGGACAAACTATGCCTTTTGGAGCATAAGGATGGAGACCTACTTGCATGCCCTAGGATATGATGTTTGGCAATCAACAGTAAATGACTACACACCCCTGTTAACTCCTCCAATAGATCAAGAAGGGAAGAAGGAAGGTGTTCTATGCGACTTTGTGTGAATGATCCGAATCTGAGTTTTTAAAAGTTATGCATTTCAAATCATTTGAGAAAATGTGGGAGAAGTTGAAGAACATCTATGAAGGAGATGTTAAGGTGAAGAAGGTGAAGCTTCAAACTCATAAAAACAATTGAAAAGCTTGAAGATGAAAGAAGAAGAGAACATAGCTTCGTATTTGCTTCGTGTTGATGAGATTGTGAATACAATCAAAGGGCTCGATGAAGATGTTGACGAGGCTGTTATTGTTCAAAAGGTACTAAGGTCACGACTCTTAAAATTTGATTCCATTGTTTCAACAATCGAAGAAATGAAATATCTAGATACATTGACAAAGGACAAGTTGCATGGGATCATCATTGCCTAGGAAAGGAGGATTGAAGACAGACCATCACAAAAGGAGCCAACTTTAAAGCATTAAGGAAGGGAAAGGACAAAGTATGTTAACCAAGAAAGAGTTCATGCAATGACATGGATGAAGAAGAAGCTCTTTCAATGAGGAAGATAAAGAAAGGATCCAAGAACTATCAAGGTAAGTTGCCATTTAAATGCTTTAATTGTGGTAAAATTGGACGCTTTGCTTCTAAACATCCATAGAATAAAAATGAAAGTAGCAAGGATGAAGGGCACTAATTCATGAAGAAAGGAAGAAAACATAGTTCATAGGTTCGGACTCAGAGACTTCTTGGGAAGCCCAAAATTTTCAACTCAGCAAGAACTCGTCAAATACTTGACAAAAACGCACAAAAACCGGACAACTTAGTAAGTACTAAAAATAAAAAACTCTTAAAGAAACATTTTTTTTTTGCGAATTTGATTACAAAATGTAATAAATTAAAAATTGACATCTCGAAAGAGAGAATGCATGGTTTTATAGCAAAAACATGTGAAAGATGCGTTTTAACTAGTGTTTTACCCGCATTGGCATTTTTACCATGCTTTCCCTGCGTTACTGAAAACGCGAGAGTTGAACTTGTAAAAATTTGTGCAGCAAAAAAATTAGAGAGTACTCAACAACTAGGAGAGTACTTAGAGTTTGCAAACTATGGAAGAAAGCATCATCGAAAGAGGAGCCACAAGCACATTCAATATCAAAAGAACTCACGAAAACACAAGAAGCGTTTCTATTCAAAGATGAACGATAGCTCATCGGAAGGAAGCAACAAAGAAAGTTCAATTAGTGATGGAGAAGACATATTCTTCATGGCAGTGGAAGTAGAGAATGATAAAAACAAAGAGGAAGGAGAAAAGGAGGTGTGCAATGAAGAAGAGGAAGTAGATATCAAGGAAGAACTCCGCTATGCTTATAGAGAAAATGAGAAAGTCAAGAAAATAATTTCAAAACAAAAGTTGCGAATTCAAGAAGTTTGTGAAGCTAAAAAAAATCAGATATAATGATTGAAGATCTAAAAGTTCAATTACAAGAGGCAAAACAATTGAGAAGGTTATAAAAGATCAGCTCAAGGCAAGTCAATTGATTCTAGTTGTTTTGTTTGCCTAGTTTTGTTTCCCTTCTTTCTAGGTTTGGTTTAGAGGGATCCCAATATGTGAGAAAGGTTATGTATTTAAAAGGCACACTTTAAAACACTTCCGCTAGGTATGTCCGGTTTATTTCCTAGATATTTCTTTATGAAGTTCTTTGGAATCTAGGATTGTTCTTGCTAACCTCATCATTTGGTTAGGATTCATCCTTAGCTTGGAAGGAAATCATCCATTGTGTTTTGAATACCTAAAGATCTCGATTACTATAGTTTACACATAATTAATTGTTCTAAATCATTGAGGTTCCTTACGAGAAATCGCGTGTAGTGAAAAATCTTAACTCTTACTTTAGCGCCACTATAATTCTCAAACCCATTATGAGTTTCATTGCTTATGAGCCAGAATGCAAAATATGAAAAAAGAAAAGCAGTATCAATAGAAAAAGAGAAAAGAGAAAAAAATGAAATGGAGAAGAAATATGATTCGTAGTTCTGGGATTCTCTAGAGGGGTCTTTGAGTCGTGGCGAGTCTCGAGCCGAGTGACCCTAGCCGAGTCCCAGGGGCTCGGGACTCTCTAGTAACTCGCTCCAGGCGAGATTCACTAGAAACTATTTTGCCAAGTTTTTGCTGAGTCCTGCCGAGTCTTGCCGAGTTCGAGTCGGGTCAGCCTTGCTGAGTTCACACCAAGTCCAAGTCTCGTTTCTACGAAAATGTCAAAGTATTTGGCTTTGGGAAATTTGCAAATATCTGTATCAGGGCTATGGATGCATAGTTGGCAGTACAACAATGTTTGTGGGAATTACAATGATAAGCTCATCGGGGCAATGGACACTTGACTGACAGTGAGGCAATATATAGGATGCGTTTAAAGTATTGACTACAATTTAGCTTGTCACGATGGATTTTAGGAATTCTCGATGGTCTTGTGAGATAAAATGAATACATTTGCATACACTTAGGTAATCAAAGATGAAGGATCTTTATCCAATTTGTAGTTTTCCTTCCCTTTTGAGTATGCTTCCTAGTCACTTGATAGGTGAGAAGGAATTAATTGGAGTTTGGTCGCTTGGTTTAGTTTTAGTTTTAGTTTTAGGGGTAGTTGTTTTGGCTTCTAAGTCTCCTCCTTAGGAAGTGAGCAAGTCATTTTTCCCCGTCTTAGATCCATGGGTGGAGAAGTGAAATTGGAAGTTGTTAAGGAATTGTCAAAGTGTTGATAAAATGTTGTCACAATGTCGTCAGGACAAGAGTCAGGGTGAAATCATGTAGTTGAGATATGGAGAATGAGAAATCAATGTTTAAAGAAAAACATGTTAAGTGATTTATGAAAAGGCAGTTTTCGGCTTGCGAGAGAAAAAAACAAGATTAAACATGAAAAATCCTTAATTAGAGCAAGAAAATTCCGAATTGAAATAAGAAAATCCAAGTCTAAAGGAGAACTGCAATTAATTAAGTTACCCCAGCGGGTAAACAGTTGTCCTTTTCAAATAAAGAATCTTGCCTTGCTTGTTGTTGAAGACCTCAAATTTTTGACCACCTTGTCCATGACACCTTGAAAATTTCGATCTTGAGAAGCTATTTTCTCCTCCTGCTCTAGCAAAATCCAACTGAGGTGTCATTGAGCTAGTAAATATTGAAATCCAAAGCACGTGGAAGCAAGAAGAAAATGATGAAAATGCAAGGGTCATTGTATGCAAGATGAATTCCAAGTTTGGAATTTGAAAATCCTTGTCCCAAAACTCCGAATTTCAAGGCAAGAAAAATCAAGAGAAATACTTGTCTAAGGATAGGAAATTCAAACTTGAAATGCAAAAAATCATTATAATAGTTCAATTTCCGCCCAAAATCCCTAGATGGAATAATGAAGTCCAAAGTAAAATCCTAAATGAAATAAGGAATCAAAGAATCTCCTTGGTAGGGATAGGGAATTTCTAAGTTGCAAGTAAAAAAATTATGGATTTGAATGAAGAAATCCAAACTTTGAGAGTAGAATTCTAGCTAAAGGATGATTTTCAGCTGGTAAATCCAGCTAAAATAAGGAATTGTTGCGCCCACCTTAGAGAGGAAATTCCAGCTGACTTGCTCATTTGTGCCCTAGACATTAAGAAAATTCGGTTGAAGGAAGAAATCCCACCCAACATTCCTGGTGGAGCATAAAAACGCGCCTAAAAGGGAATACATTCATATTTTGATTTTTCTTATAAAGCTTTTTCCTTTTAACACAAGTATTTTCTCTTTCTTTGCAAGGGTGGATTCGTGGAAATGATAATGGAATAGGATGTCCAAGGAACACACAAGGGAAGGCGAGCTCGAAAATCAAGTTTGAAGGAAGGATGATATTCAAGATCAAATGTTTTAAGGAGTTGAATTACTGCACAAGTGGAAATGCTACATGATCCTTTGGAAATCCAAGAATCAACATGAAGATGATTATATCATCAAGATTAACATGAAGGATTCAACAAGAAATTTCAAGACATGGTAGTTTCAAGCGGCTCATCAAGCAAAAGAAGAAGATCAAGGTTGAGATCAAGAGTGGAAATCAACAATGGTAATAGAAATGCAAGTGCAACAGTCCATGCCAACAACCACATGAGGAAGATCAAATAAGGATGCTCAAGATGAAGAAACGTGAGGAAGACAATTTTAAGTTCGAGGGAAGCCAAGGGGATGATCATGCGAAGGAGAAAACCACCATGAAGATCAAGCGAGCAAGTCTAAGAAAGATAGTTATGGAAGAGTTAGTCAAGATTGGAAATTTTGAGTATCAAGAGATATTGTTCGAATTGCAAAAGACTTCTTTATGACAAGTAAGAAAGATTTCAAGATAAGCAGGATGATGTGGCATCCATTCATTTTCTATTAATCAAAGGATTCCACATCATCATCATGACTAGATGCATTGAATTTGCCATCAGGGAAGAGTGTAAGGGATACATCCTTCTTGAAGGAAGTTTGTTATGATCCTATGTAGCATGGAATTTTCCTATTCGCTCATGAAGGATGCCTTTTTTTTCATTGGTCAACATTTAATAATTGTAGGTGGTAGTTATAGCAAACCCTAATGAGGGTTATTTTGAATTATCTTGGCCATTGATCTTGAATCAATCTAGGCCTTTGGTTGTATTTGAAAGCCCTATATAAAGGCTTGCTCATTTAATTTGTAAGGGAGAAACTTATTGTGAAATTATTGTCTAAATACAACCAAAATAATTGCAAATTCATTGAAGCTTGGTGAATACTTGTGTGATTTTGGGTGTTAGTATGGTTTCCTACTTCTCAATTAGTTAGAATTTGTTTATGTTGAGTAGTTGAATGGAAGATATCGTTGTTGATTAATAGTAAAACCTATTGTGTTCATATCATTTGTAATTTGTTGATTGCTAGTTGCCTTGCATGGTTAGTTTGAACTCATATTCAAAATTTAACTTCAATTACTTCATGTTCATTGATTTGCATGTCTTATGGTTTTAATGTGTGGAAGAGATTTGAAAATAATTTTCGTATCCTTGGGAGATTGCGTCAACTTTGTAGTTGTTTCACTTGGCAAAGCAAAGTTTGGTTTGGTTTCACAAAGTCATCAATAGTCTCTTGCATTGTTTGAACTAGAAGTAGAGTAGATTCCTAAACCCACTATCTCCTTTACATTTTATTTCAAACCCCTCCATTACAATTAGCTTAAGAGCTCACATTGCAAAATCATTCATCATTTGAAGAAATTTGATAGATTTCATGAAAGAGTAGCATAAGTCCCCTTAGTGGTTACCAGTAATATCACATCATATAAACTGAGCTGTATCCAACATAAATTTGCAAGTACACATTGTAAACCTTGGGGTTGCTTCTTTTGATCACACATAGGTCACATTGTTTAGCATTTGAAGTTTTCTTGTTCAAGAGAGAATAGGATACTTAGTATTTTATTCTGCATGTTGGAGTGTTCACAAAACTCACATCAGCAGGACTGATATGGAAGTGGTACAACTCGATAACAAGCTGAATCAGTAGTCCAAATGATTGATATAAAACAAAATAAAATCCAGCTATGTAATTTGCACATGTAGCCCTTAGGAATGAATGTTTAGCCACTCAAATGAAGATAAAAAATCAGTAATTAAACCCAGATCATATTGCTTGGACAGGTTTGGCAGACATCAAACCCTGCAAAAATTAGTGACATATCCATGATCTTAAAAGACTTTTTCAAAGTTACTGTAACGTTGCTGTAGCATCCTCCAATAATTGAAGGTCTAATAGCCATACACAAATGATACCTAATGATGCCTGCAGCAGCTTTAATTAACTTCAACTATGACGCATCAACTGAGGAATGGTGCAGCGGTTCTAAAATCACCAAGCTAATTTGTACATAAGGAATAGCGATGACCAAGTTGTGAAGAATAAGAGGCTTGAAATCTATAATAATAATGAATATTAGATAGATAGAAATATGGAAGAATAGTAGCACTTTATTTGATACTTCTGATATTTCAAAATACAAGATCTGATTTAGAAACCTTCCTCTCACAAACCCAAAATCTGAAAATCCCACAAACCAATGAAAATATGCAATTACTGTAGCAGCAATTTGAATCACTATAGCAGCAGTGTGGATCACTATAGTAAATTTCTCAAACTAAAAATCTTCAATAATACTCATGAAACTAAAACTTCACCAAAACCTTTAGCACAATGATAAATCTTTGAATGCAATTACTCAAATGGATAAAACGGTTTTCGTCCTGCAACTTCTGATACTGAAAGGGTTTTCTTGCTTAGGCAGAATGATGGACACAGGTTCATTCTGAGAAAATGGAGGTTTGATCACAATGCCAAGAATGATCTTCTTTAAGCCCAATTCCTTTATAGGCTCTTTGAGGGAATATAATGTTATTTTCTTTTTCTTTTTCCTTTTACCTCAAAAAAATAATTTTAGTAGTGTCTACAAAAGCCTTTTAATAAAACATCACATTTAGCCCTTTTTCTTACAACACTTTATTAGGTCCACTTTGTAACATTATATTGGATTTTTTTATAAAAATAAAATAATATTAGTTGTCCTTTTCATAAAATAAAGTTATTGAGACAACTTGAAATATTGTTTTAATTACTTTCTTAGCTTAATGGGAAAAAATGACATGATAATTGAGCACACATGTAATCTTGAGAAAAGGTACTTTCACGGACTATGTTGAGTGTCAAACCAATTGAACTAAAGATACATGCTTGTATAGGAAAGGATTCTTGTTGTTGTTTTGTTACAAAGTTCCTTGGGATTTACAACTAGTACTAACTTCACTTCTTTTTGATAAGGGCCACACAAAATACATGCCTATTCATAATGATGATAGGTTAATCATTCACAAACCTTTTGTGCCTTCCATTTATTGGGCAAATGTGTACTGCTAGCTTGTTTTCCCTTGCCATATGGTCTTCAACTACATTGTGAATTATGTTGCAAAATTTGAAGGTTGGTTAGAGATCTATCTTGATACGCTCTATGATGTCTGAGATTTTGTTTAGTTTGATAGGCTTGATGCAATTCTATTTCATAACTTCTGACATAGATTGTGGTTAATCTTGATATTAGTACCTAGGAGTATTGTCAATTATTGTTAAAACTCCCCCATGCAATATGTAGTATGCCCTTTGTGTTAATGAATGTGAACAATTTTTTTTGTGTCATGTATCTCCCAATGGTGATTAGTGTATTTCAACTTCAATTATGTATGAAGCAATATACATAGATGCATGTTAAACATGTAAATGCACATGAATACATGTTAGACATTTAAGGCATGAAACAATACACATAAATACATGCTAGGCATGTAAAGCATGAAACAATACAGATAAATGCACGTCATTGAGTCTCGGGAGCGGGTCGCTCGATGCAACTGAGTCCCCTTGATTTTGCCCAAAATTTGGATCACAGGTCATGTAAGGCATGAATCAACACATAAATGCACAAAGCATATAGGAGGAATGTTCTCATGGAGCAAACATTTTGAAAAACCATCAGTTGTGAAGTAAACACAAGGCATACATGTGAAGAGCATGCATATACAATACACATGGAAAAAGCATGCTTAAATTAGACACAAAATAGTTAAAGGCACATACATATAGAAATGCAATGATGGCCTGCTTGATTTTATTACTCACCTACGTAAGAAGAGGGCTGTATGGTTAACCCTAATTAGATTGTGGTTAAAGTAGGTTTGTCTTGTAGCTTGGTAGGATTATTGTTCTGATACCATTCGTCATGTCTCCTTTTCGGATTTATCCTAGATTTTGCCCTAGAATAACGATTGCAACAAATTAGGGTTAGGGTTATTTCTTTACCAAGTGAAATATCTCCTTTAAACAATATGAGCCTAGATTTGGACCTTGTAACCATAACCAAGGATACATATACATACATACATATATGTACTTTCAATTTTTAGGGTTAGATAATAACATGTAATAATCTTTAAATAAATACACACACACACAATATCTGTATCACTTCCTACTATTCAAACACATTAGGGTTTGGAGGAAGAAGTATGGTAGGTCTGCTCGAAGCCATTCCACACCAAGCCCAAGAGTGGACACTCACCCTCTTGGCCCCAGTGGCAGGCAACATGGACATCCACTCTGGGTGGTCTACCTAGTGGGGTGCTTGTACCTGCTTTTCTTATCCATGTCTCATCCCCTAAGGTCAATAATCCATCATGGTAGAGTCGGAGAGGAGATCATAATAGGGGACTTCTTAATTGTCCTATCCAAGCCCAAGAACGGATCTTTGCCCTCTTGGCCCCAGTGGCATGCAACATGGACTTCCATTAGGGGTGGCCTACTTAGATGGCAATTGTTTACCCGGTCGGGTAACCTAGTTAATCATAGACGTTACAGAAATGCAAGTATATAATAACAAGGTCCTTTATTGATCATTCATAAGTGAAATACATTTATCATCGCCACCAGATCATCATGCCTTTAATGAACAAGTACAAAGGTTATATAGAACCCAAAGCGGTGCGACCAAACGTCGTCGACCATTCCTAACCGACAGAAGCAGTTAACCGACGGTGGTAACTAAGTACCGTCAGCGCATCCGATATACGGCTAACATCATCCCCCCCTAAAGAAAAGTCGTCTCCGGACGACAACAAAATATCCGGGACAGAACAACAAAATTAGGAATGATGAACTACCCAACCAAAACTAGGAACGAGAAGAAGAGGGGGGCAGAGGAAGTGTCCCTGATGAGGAAGCACACCGATTTGCTGGAGGTACTGGTGGTGCGGTAGATGACCCCAATCGAGCTCGGAGCTCATAAACCTGTGAAGTCCTCGTGTGCAAGTGCTCTTTAGCCACCATCTGCAACTCCAAAGCTGACTTGATCATCAAGGCCCCCTCCAAAAGTTCCTTCTCCTTGGCCTCATTCTCGGCCCGTGTTGCTGCCAACCGTTCCTCCCACCCAAGCCACCGTCTCCCTAGCCAGTCTCTCCTCCACAGCAACCCGTGCGGCCTGCTCGGCCACCAACTCCTGGGTACGGGTGAGTAAGTCCTGCTCCACTGCCTCTAACTTGGTGCCTAGCTCCTCCCGAGCACTCTGGCGGCCACCAATGCAGTCCCACAGTCCGACGAGACATACTCAGCTCGCCGCAACATATAGTACCCATCACGAACGGCCTGCTCGAGCTCCCGAACGAGGGTCTCCGCCTCACTCTCTAGCACCGGGGTAGGCACTATCCAGGCAGCCAACATCTCCGCCATCTCCTCCGCAGGCCACAACCCTCTCTCAAAACAATCAACAAATGCCGCATTGCACCCTACTCGAGCAAAGGCTAGGAGACGCCTCAACTCCTGGACCACAGTGGCCCTAGTGCGCGACTCAGCTACAGCCACCACCTGGCGACCCCGAATGACCATGTCGGCTAAGTAGGCCTCCACGTCCTCTCCCTCCAACGGCCCAGATCTGGTAAGGGTAGCCGGGCGGGATAACTCAAAGCCATAAGGGACCTCTGTCACTACGCCGTCCT
>MU227960.1:595318-610777 GCA_018584345.1 Thuja plicata | reverse complement strand
GATCTTGCTGAAGGAAGAAGGCAACGTTATGTTTTTGGTTGCTTCTTACCTTCTCCAAGTCGCTCTAATATATGAGCTTATTAAGATAAACTTTTGGCCTCCCAAGTTGGCCGACTTGGGTCCATAATAATAATATATTCTTTTATATTATTTGCTCCATATTTAATTATTAAAATCAATCCTTAATAATAAATATAACCTTTTATATTTATTATTATTATCCAACCAATTTTATCATAATTAAATATATCAATAATATATCCAATATATTAATTATTATTATTGCCACTTTGTCCAATGCGTTGATCTTTGCCATAAAGGCCAAAACATTAACATGGCTGACCTGCCTAGGTGGAGTGCCACCTGTGGAAAGAATACAATAAAATAAAATGAAATCATATCTGTTTATATGCCAGGCTGATTCTGTTGGAAGGGGCACCTCCTTTAGGCGAAGGGGTGTTTGGAAGTTATAGAAACAATTCATGTGAAGGAATCAAGGGGATAGGCCCCCATGATTGGAAAAAGCAGATCAGATCAGTTAAAAGCAGAAATAGTAGATGAAATAAACCAGAAAGGATGGAGGAAATGACATGTACATTTTAATCAGAAATCAGATAAAATAGAAAATAAGACAGAAACCTGAGTTGATAGCTATCAACCGTGAAATTTTAAGTGGTATATAATATGAAACAAAGAAAAGAAAAAGAAAGTGATGATTGGAAAAAATTATCAAATACAGAACTGATTTAGATCATTATTGAGGGGCCAACCTGATTAAGGAAGGTCATAAGCAATATTCAGATATTATTAATTTCTTAAGATCCGACTTGTATTTGTTTAGGTGACACTCTCCTTTAAAGAGTTGCAACTATTGCTAAGGGTAAGGGGATGTTTTGGATGGGTGTCACAACCCTTAATTATCTTTATTTTAATAATTATGATCTAATTGATTTTGTGTTATGCAATAATTGTAAATTTGTTTTTTTTTTAAAATTTCAAATGTATGAATTAATGCTAATGTATTAATGGTTTTTGTATTTATAATACAATGATTGCTTAGTTTTGGAAATTGGAAAATGAAGAATCTCCCGTGAAGATGGTAGTTACAACTCAGTAGTGGAAGCAGTATCTTTAGGTAAAATTAACACATGTCGAATTAAATAAAAACCTCTTTATTGCTTTGGTTGAAAACTCTTAGTGTAGTCACCACCATTCCAAAATGTAGGAGAGGAACTGTAGAGTTTGGGAAGATAACAAAAACTTTTGTTCAACTACAACTGCCACCTTTCCATGATTTGCTACAAAATTTTACATGTGGGAATTTACAAGAGCTCTACAGGGGGATGACGGTAGGAGGGAATAACACTGTGGCCACATTTATTTCTTTTTCAGCAAAAGTCTCATCAAAATCCTCAAAAAACTTGGACAATGAGGAATAAAAAAAATAGTTTCAGATTCAACAACCAGGAGGGAGGTGCATACGTTGGGTGTTCTGTGTGCTTCCACTTCCATCTGTTCATGGAAACATCTTCTTGGATTTGTGGAGATGCCAGATGAATTGATAAGATCACGTGAGTCCAAACCATGAAGGAGAAGAAGCAATACATAGGTGAGTCTATCGATGTGATTTGGTTTGTAGGAAACCAAAACAACTCTTACATTGTATGTTTCCTTCCAACAGTTACATTGCAACGAATCTGTAAAAAATAAAATAAAAAAGGAAGAAATTAATATCTGAGATCAAATGATGTTTTGGGTCACAACCCTTAATTATCTTTATTTTAATAATTATGATCTAATTGAATTTGTTTTTTGCAATAATTGTAAATTTGATTTTTTTCATTTCAAATGTATGATTTAATGCTAATGTATTAATGGTTTTTGTATTTATAATACATTGATTGCTTTGTTTTGGAAATTGGAAAATGAGGAATCTCCCGTGAAGATGGTAGTTACAACTCGGTAGTGGAAGCAGTATCTTTATGTAAAATTAACACATGTCAATTAAATAAAAACCTCTTTATTGCTTTGGTTGAAAACTCTTAGTGTAGTCACCACCATCCCAAATGTAGGAGAGGAACTGTAGATTTTGGGAAGATAACAAAAACTCTTGTTCAACTACAACTGCCACCTTTCCACGGTTTGTTACAAAATTTTAGAAGTGGGAATTTACAAGAGCTCTACAGGGGGATGACGGTAGGAGGGAATAACACGGTGGCTGCATTTATTTCTTTTTCAGCAAAAGTCTCATCAAAATCCTCAAAAAACTTGGACAATAAGGAATCAAAAAAAAAGTTTCAGATTTAACAACCAGGAGGGGTCTGCATACGTTGGGTGTTCTGGGTGCTTCAACTTCCATCTGTTCATGGAAACATCTTCTTGGGTTTGTGGAGAAGCCAGATGAATCAATAAGATGAAGATGACGTGAGTCCAAACCATGAAGAAGAAGAAGCAATACATAGGTGAGTCTATCGATGAGATTTGGTTTGTAGGAAAACAAAACGACTCTTACATTGTGATTGTATGTTTCCTTCCAACAGTAGTTACATTACAATGAATCTGTAAAAAATAAAATAAAAAGGAAGAAATTAATTTCTGAGATCAAATGATGTTTTCTGTATTCAATTTATGCATGACGTAAGCCATGACATGATAATCAGTAGAATTCTGTTTCATGAATCTCTAGGGTAGCAACATTGAGTGTAGAAACCAATTTTGACAAGTCAAGCTTGCAGTCCCTGAGAACCTATATGAGAACTCCTTGTGCCTTGTGTATGCTTCCACATTTTGCATGTAAGGCTACAAGCACTTCTCTGGCTATAATATTTGACAAAAAAATTCACCTTCCATTATGCTTGATGCGTGTCTATACCCTATTCCAAGCACCAATATTGGTATCGACAGGAGAGACTCTGGCAAAGTATTTAAATTTATATCTGCTGATTGCATTGTTTGAAAGTTTTCGAAAGCTTTAAACCAATCCATTCTCTGGAAAATCTACTTTGAACAAATCCTGCAAATGTTTCATTTCATTCCTCGAGATAACATCTCCTGATACTTTTGTCGAAAAGGTATCTGCACCTTTTTGTGCAACCACATCTTACATATATCTCTAGCTTGCATCTACGTTATCACTGCATGCATCTACTCTATCACTGTTTTCATGCCCTCACACAATTACATCTCCTTTTCTTTACTAGAATTTATTGGTCTCTCACGGGACTGTCAACAGGGAAGAGCTTGGAATGAATTCCAATCTGCATGTGATGCTGTCCTGGTTAGGCCGTATGCCTATAGTATTGATAATTCCAATTTAACTTCTGGGTCTTCTAAGTAAAGTTCGATGCCGCAGATGGGCGGTGAGTTTATAAATTGAATGTTGGTTCATATCTTCTGAGTCATTGTTGGGTTGAGTGCCAAGAGTTAAGTTGTAGTTGAAGTTCATGGCTTAGTTTATGTTTTAATTCTATTTGTTGGCTGGGGACTTAAAGGACTTTTGTCTTTTTCTTCTACGTTAAGTAACGCCTTACACTATCAGTCATCAAGCTAGAGATTATAACAGGTTCCTTTGGAGGACCACGAGGAAACAATGTCTTCAAGATTATCTTCGCCAAGACCTGCAACACATCTTTTATCTTCATTCTGGAGGAATTGGCACATGGATATGGGCGGAATCAGCACAGCCAAGCAAGTGTTCTTATGATTTTTCTCCAAATTCAGTCTGGTTTCTTTAGTTGGAGTTTTATATCATATGAACTATTGATGTTAAGAAAATTGCAGGGTTCAGCAATTTTCCAACCGAAAAAAATAAAATAAAAAAATTGCAGAAATATGCGAAAATTCACTTAAAAATTGCAGAAATAAAATAATATTTATAGCCTTCTTCTGGGCAAAATTTCTTTCTTTGTAACTTTCATGATAGTGCCGATGTAGAGAGGCAGTTCTCCTTCTTTAGAAACTGAGTTTTTCAGATGCACTGAGGTTTATTGCTATTGTTGTCTTAACCATTATTTTCCATGCGCAAACCAAATCCTTCCCCGGTGATCCATATTGAGAATATCTTTCAGTATTCCATTTATGGAATTCTTTCTTTCCTCTTGTGACATTCTGCTTATCTGTTCACCATTATAGGATATGATTTTGAATTGCATTAAAGTCTATATCAAATTTCAATAGTATCGTAGCATAATAATGATTAGGCTTACAGCTGTGTTATCTTTCAACAATGCTCTCGGGGTTATACTTTCCAGTCACATTTGAATGCCAAGAAGCATATAAATCGTATGAATACTCCTAAAATTTGAATCTGCAATTTTCTCTGCATTGTGTTGAATTGACAAATCTAGACACGTTAATTAGCTTTCTGGAAAAGCTCTACTCTCTAGAAAGAATTGAGCTCTCCACACAAATACTAGATAATGCAATCAGCTTAAGATTGAAAACTTAGGGATTTTAAATCTAGTCTAGCTATATCTCCCCTAGAACCATTAGAGAAATGCTTTTTCAATGAAATCTAATCTTCAAAGTTATTATTATTATCTTATACAAGAATATCTAGTTCTTATCATCGAATATATTGTTATAGGTTGAGCAACCCTTAAATTACAAGGTTTTGTTTATATAGGAGTTAAAAATGTGTGGTATATGTAACCATAGGAAATAGTGATAGTGATAAATATATAACAACTCTTGGAATGCACCATTTATAATTTAGTATCTTTTTTACATTATATGCTTAGCACCAGGTTATAAACTTAAGTTTTGAATGAAAATTTAATATGGTAGTAATATGTATTACATGAATACTTGGGTAGGGAAATGCATTTGGTCACTTTTAGGTTGGGCTAGCACATAGTTGGGTCATCATCTTTTGAGATGTATAATAGACTACAATAATCTGATTTGATTATATTCTTACCTTTGAGTCAATGTAGAGTAATTGATTAGACCCCTTTATATTAATGAACTGAGACCTTGAATAAGGCTTTAGGTTAGTGACAACATAGTTTAAGTCCGTGTTTTAACAAAATGTAATTGTACATAATGGAGAAGTGCTCCATGTGAGTTTTATAACTACATCTTAGTTTAATAGTTAGAACACTTATGGGTGATTATTTAGTTATGACAATGTTCTTAAGCAAGCCATGATGAAGTTACCATAAATTCTTGTATTAGAATCCACTTATGGTTATCTCTTTAACATATTTAGAATCCACTTATGGAAAGCAATGCAGATTTAGTAAGGGTTCTTACATGATGGATCCTCAAGGGGTAACCTGTCATGACCCGTCTGAAACCCTAGTTTCAGCAACCAGTAAACCCTAGCAACCAAAATACTGACAAACAGTGACTCATATACAGGTGGTGAAGAGGTTGATTGATGCAATTCCCTTAAAAAACAATAGAGACTTCATTAAAAATGGCGTCTTAACTAAAATTACAACTATTTATAATGACACGGGAATAGCTAATGAAGGGGTGCGACATGGTCAAAGGGGGCTGACCTACAAAGGGAAGATTTAATTAAATTAATAACAAAAGAACCGATTCGAAGGGTGCAATCTAGCCGAATTTAAAGAGATGTGGTTATCAAGAAGGAAGGGATACAGGTAAAAAGGCATGTCTCCTCTGCCCCAAAGGATAAGATATAAATACATTAGAAGAACTCGAAGACAGAAGCAAACAAGACAAGGAAAAAGAAGATAAGAGGCAGAAATAAGCAGTGAACTAAGCAGCAGAAATCCATAAGATCATCGACAGCAAGAACATACAGATACTCAGGAATTGGCATAGAGTAAGACAATAATAATAAGTGCATACATCCGCTGGGACCATCGGTAGCTTCTAGCTGTTGTATGATGGATTGATTTTTATATATAGATGAAATATATATAATGTTTATATCTGATCATATGCAATTAATTGAATACACACACACACAATAAATGCATATTTGAATTTAATATATTACCAATATAGGATTTGTAATAATAGATAAAGACTGGATAAGTGGTAGGAATGACAGGCAATTAACATACTGTGGCTAATGCATAATAGATATTAAAGACTCTTAACACTTTAAAATATGAACTGTCTCATTATGGAAGGTACAATAGAACACATATGAAGGATGCATGTAGCACAAGGTTCCATTCAAGTACAACCACCCCGAGTGGGGACAAGAGGCTGAATGGTGAGCGTCATTCCCTGCTCTTGGGCTTGATGGAAAATAATAAGCTCGAGGCACTTTATATGATGTTTCAAGGGACTCCATAACGAGGATGGGTTGTTAGGGAAATGTTATTGGAATACATAATAAGGGATGCAAGTGGCACCTAAGTTCCATTCAAGTAGAGGTACCTAGAGTGGGGCCTAGAGGCTGAATGGAAAGGTGTCATTCCGTTATCTTGGGCTTGATGGAAAGGAATAAGCTCAAGGTGCCTTATATGATTTTCCAAGGAACTCCATCAATGAAATTAGTTATATCATGTGATTGAGTTAATGTTCCTACCCCTTGTAGGAAAGGTCTATGCTTTTGATTGGGATAATGTTTCTAGTAGGAAAGATATATTTTATGGATTACGCTTCATTGATTACCTAACATAATTGCAGGTCTCAACCAGGATCTATCTTGTTCTACAATTGTTAAATTATATTGTTAACTCTATTCCATTACTTGTTTTACTTGGAATTGTAATTTTAGGGCAAAAACTAGGGCATTGGAAAAGAAGACATTACACATGCACTTATAAGAAATGAGCGTAAAGGACTTTTCTGAAAAGTCAGCATTACATACTACTAGTTGAATAAAATAGTATAAAAGTTCAGCTGTGGTTTTAGAATAAAAAAATTGGTGGTATATATTCATGTCCTGCCAAAACAACAAATAATTCTTCTAAATATCAAAAGCCAAGAGAGTCAAATCAAAACAAAGCAGAGGAGGAACAGGATCATCCTTTGATGGGAGAGAAATCCACAAAAAAGACTCCTTTAAGGGAGGATTGAGGGCCTCTCACTCATCTTGTGAAGCGGGTAACACCTCTAGATACTATATAGTCAGCCAATTGGAGGCTTTTTACAACTTTGGGGTCTATTTTTTGAACTAGTACATAGAGACACTTGGGTACTTGGCATCCCGAATGTGACTTTCTTAGATAGAATTGCCTTTTCATTCATCATCATGTTCAAAGTCCTTGATAGAATGGCATTGTAATGGAAATTCTTATTATGTGCTTTATCATTAGAAAGGGTCGACTTTAAGTTATATTTATCTTTGTACATGATAAGATATATCGTATATTTAATTTTTAAACATATTTTTTTGGGTATTTATAAAAATATTATACAAAGGAAAACTTGAGGACAAGAACCAAAAATATTTGCACATGGTCATTGCCACCAAAATACACAATAAAAGAAGAATCAACTCAGAATTGCTACAAAATCATATGGCAGAAAACATAAAAGAGCAACAAATCTTAACAACCCTTATTATTGTTTGTCTTGGATTGCGGAAATCAGTCCCACCCTATCATCATTAAGAATTTGATGAAGAAAATATGCACTATCTAAATCCAGATTGCACTAGTTTTCTACGTGCCAACGACTCACTTCCGTTGACATCCATTTGGCTAAGCAATAAACAACCCTGCTCCTCCTTTCCCTAGGAGCATGAACAAAGGACCTAACTTCAAACTTAGCGACTAAACTGATGTCCTGTTTGACCACTAGAGCTATCCTCCAAGAGCAATCCTGAAATTTTTGTCTATTGAGAAGATTGATAAGGATCATAGAATCAGTCTCACAAATTATCTTTTTCCAACCTCTAGCACATTCTCACTCAAGAAAAAGAGAAGAAAATAGCCCAGGCTTCCATCTGATTATTAGAATGAGAGCCCAAGGAATAAGAGAAGAAAAACTGGACAGAGCTCACAAAATCTTTAAAATCGCAATTGGTACCACCAATGCCAGCTGGGCTTGGGTAATGTAATGTCCCTTTTTGCGATCACCTTATCCTTTCCCCTTAATTCTCAAATCCAAAATGAGAAAAAGAGCAAAATGTATATAGAAATGTAATTCTTACTCAAGAAATAGAATGAGATAAGCCTGCTTTGGAAACTTGCAATCAGATTAGATAATAATACAGATATACTCATGAAATGCATCCACTTCTAGGGTTAGTTCACATATACATATTGATCTACACAAAAAATCTCAATGATTTCAAGCAAGCTCAACCATAACGAGGGTGGCGTTGGGAGACATGATGGGGTGCCCCGAGTATCCTCTACCCTAGGCCCAACAACAGGACCTTATCCTCTGTGGCCTCATGTTGTCCTTAACCGATGGCCCTTAACCATCATCATGAGGTGGCGTACTTAGTGAGGGCTTTACACCGTTCCTCTCCATCTTTGAATACTTTTACATTAAGATGTAGCAGCTTCTGGATTAGATTATGTGTTAGTTTTTTCCATCAATGTTTTGGATCACACTCTGTGATCCATCATCAGGATGAAGAGAGCTAAAGAATTGTATTCTGTCTCCCCTTCTTTCCGTTTTTGCATTTATTGTGTCAAGTTCTTTCTTTAGCATTGTAATTTCCTGTTTCAAGATGGGATCCTACCATACCTTGAGCATAAAAAAATATAGAATACAAAACATTTAAAATTTATGACAGTGGGCAAAAATGAAAATATGTATATTTGATGTGCTCCGTATCCAAAATATGTAATTGTATATCTTAAAATATGAGGGAGGCGTTCCTCAGAATGAATATACGACTACATGTTGCACATACCTGTTGTTTGGTGAAACTGTTTGCTCCCCAAAACTTTGGACAGGCAATTGCTTATAAGATGTATATTTATGCTGGAACAGAAAAAAATTAAAACAGAAAAATAGATGCACCAATAAAAGCAATGGTAACAACAATATGGGTTGTCACTCTTAGTGGCTGCAAGCATGACCTTTTATTGTCTTATGAATCTCTGTGATCATCTACAATGATTCTAAATTTCTAATAACTTAATATCAGCTATCTGCAGCCTCAACAAATAAAAATGTCAAAATCCTTTTGTGTCTCCCCAAATGAACATGCATCTTCATCATGGTGGGACACATTATAGTCATGGTAAGTATGTAAAATGAGTGGGCTGGATATATAGCAGCTTTGTTACCATGCCATACTCGTCAAGAACGAAGTAGGAAGAATAACACAGGAGGGATAGGACACAAAAAAAATAAATACTCAACTTATTTATGTAATGCTTGAGACTCACATGAGTAGGTTAGGCCAAAACCATGTTCTTTTGAGGTCAAACTGTTGACAGTGGTAACTTGTTTGAATTAAACCATATGCATCATGTATGGTCCTCATTTGTTTAAGTGTTATTTCATATACATTTATTTAATTTTCTTTTGTCTACAGGGTACACACAGCTCACTTGGGCATAATCTAACTGTCGCTGCATCCACCAGAAACAATCAAAATTACTCACTACCAGAGATTATGCCCTCTACAAATGTTAAAGAAGTACAAGAAGAAGAAATGGATGTGCCTGAAGTCATAGAAGAAATAATTGAACAATTATTGGCTGGGTTGAGGGACAAGGTAAAAAAATTAGAATAAATATTTTGATAAGATTTCTGTAAACGTATGGTAGTTCATACTTCATACAATATTTCTTCTGTGTTTCTACTCTGTATTTCCTTGACATGATTTTCAGTGGCAAAAAGTTAAAAAACTTAATTACATCAGTGTTTGATCTTAGAAGTAATTCATTTGTGCCTGATAACTCAATATTATTGTTTACCAATTTGTTTGGCATTTCCTGATGGGCATTTATAGTTTAACGTCTTATGTGAAGGGACAGTTTCAAGAATTGAATCTACCTGATTGATAATGAAAGTGAATGGTTAATTTATCATCCGGCAATCTAATTGTCAAGGAAACCAGCCACTTTTTTATAAAACCAAAAACTTAAATAATTTTAGGAAAGAGATTTGAGAAGCATATGAAAAATTCTGTCCCATATATAATATTCTTGAGCCTAATAATATTGCAAATAAGTAGACTAATGAGATTGCGAGTCAAGTGGTAAGAAATAAGTAGATTTATAAATATATTTTTACTACTTATGTTCATGTTTCTAAAGGTATGGTCTCAATGAATGGGAACATAGGTGGCACTCTTGTATGGAAAATGAGGATTATTATTGTTTTTATGTATGTACATGAGATAAATGTAGAAATGAAACATATTTTGTCTGCATGTTGAGTTTGATGACCTTCATTAGAGTCATTTTTTTATAACAATTTGGTTCATAGTTCCGTTTTTTTGGGTAACCTTTGGGTTAGGTGTGGGATTATTTTTTTTATGTATGTACATGAGATAAATGTAGAAATGAAACATTGTCTGCATGTTGATGATGACCTTCATTAGAATCATTTTATTTTAAACAATTTGGTTCATAGTTCTGTTTTTTTGGGTAACCTTTGGGTTAGGTGTCACAACCAAGAAAAATCTGTGTCAAAATCACCTGTGATTTTGAGCTGGCCTTGCCTGCTGACATAAACCACACCCAGTGAGTTAGATATAGTATTAATTCAATGTTAATATGTTTTCATGTTTCCTCAGAGTTGAATCTGGGGCTTCATAATGAAAGCCTCGATGCTCTTACAACTTCAACTCATTCCATTTAACTTATGTTTAGGGAGTATTTGCAAACTGCTCAAGGTATGAATTGGAATGTTTTGATATATCTTTGACATTATAGGTATTGACTTTCCCAGTAAGAAAAATGTTTATGAACGATCAATCAACTCTTTGTCCACAGACTACTCAGGGCTACAAGTCATATTGTTTAGCTATGTATCTTACATCATAGGAAGTGACTTTTTGAGCAAGGATAATGTTCATGAAAGATCTCTTCACAATTCAAAGAGACCATTTTTTCTTGTGTATTTATTAAGTGCACGTTAGGTCCATCATGATCATACACATTGTACACCTGTAAATGCTGACAATGTCTTTTGGGTATTTGTTGTAGGTATTGGTACATTAAAGTTGCTTTTGAAAGCTTTGTTTATTAAATCCTCATTTAAGGGGAGGTATGGGGCTAAGATATTTCAAGAATTGCAATTCAATACAAAATTTCTAATATAGTGAATTTCAGGACACAGTTGTTCGTTGGTCAGCAGCCAAGGGTATTGGACGTGTGACAGGGCGCTTAACGGCTGTTTTGGCTGATGAAGTTCTAGCATCTATACTAGAGCTTTTTACACCAGTAGAGGTCAGCATATTAGCATGGTTGTTTTTTTTATCCTAGTCTCTGCATTATTGCCTATCTAACATAAGCCTTATATTGATGATCTATGTTCTATTCAACTGCCATGTCTGCTATATTAAGACAGAATTATAATTTATTTTAATATTGGATACCATTTTTTCAAACTCTTCCTGATGAGAAGAACAAAACAATATGTAGTAATATGCTAAATTACAGATGGCAGTTTTTCAATCAAATTCTCATGTTAAGAAGTTCTTGCTATTGGCTATTTACATTGTGTTTTTGATTTTCAAGGGAGTTTGTCACTGGCCATTAAACAAGATTTATAGTTCTTTTTTTTTATAAATGACAACTTTACAGGGAGATGGCTCGTGGCATGGAGGATGCTTAGCTTTGGCTGAGCTTGCTCGTAGGGGTTTACTTTTGCCAGAACGACTTCCTGAAGTAGTTCCGGTCATAGTAAAGGTAACTTGAGATAGCACTTTTGGTAACCATAGCCCATTCTTTGTGGTTGCCAATTAATGTATAGAATGAGAATAATTGTTCATGAGTAAAAAGCTGATGTCTTTTATACCGATATTAGCATAATATTATAATTATAGATGCATATTTCATTTTTCATGTATTAATATTTATATGTGCATATATAGATTACCCTGGGGTGTGTAGTGATAGTCAGGTTTGCAAAATATTCTTAAAAGCAGCAAGCAGCTCTCTGCTCTGCTTTTCCTGTACAGAGTTTGCGCTATTGAGTTTTTTTGAATGGCATGACCATTTTAGTATTAGCTATATAGTTGGTCTTCTATATGCCTGAGGTCTTGTAGTATGAAACAAGTTTGGAAAATAAAACTTAAAATATGAAGGCCATCTTTGGTGTTTGAATGTTTATGCCCACCGTTACAATAAATTGATTATAAACAAGTCAGTGCCCCTTGATTGCATGTGCTTCAAACTAAGTATGCAGGTTAATCTCCTTAACTTTACATTGAAATGCAGGCATTACATTATGATATCAGACGAGGTCCACACAGTGTTGGATCACATGTACGAGATGCTGCAGCCTATGTTTGCTGGGCCTTTGGTCGGGCATATTCTCATTCAATCATGAAGGGCATTTTGGAAGAGCTTGCTCCTCACCTTCTCACTATTGCATGCTATGATCGGGAGGTGGCACTCCTACTCTTTTCTCTGTGCCTATAAAACTCAGAGTACCACTCTGTATTAATACTGCATGTGTTTCATGTGAAAGATAGTTTTTCAAATATTTTCTGCAGTGTGTTAATCTGGAGCTAAATCTTATAATGCTTGATAACAGGTCAACTGTAGGAGGGCAGCAGCTGCTGCATTCCAGGAAAATGTTGGAAGACAAGGGAGTTTCCCTCATGGTATTGATATTGTAAATGCTGCAGACTACTTTTCACTTGCAACCCGTTCCAACTCATATCAGGATGTTGCTGTATACATTGCTCAGTTCAATATGTATCTCTCTTCATTTGTTGAGGAATTGTTACAGAACAAAATTTGTCATTGGGTATGTAGAGTAAGCTATGCAGTTTTTGCTTGAAAATTTGGTTTTTAATTAGATCAGAAATTATTGTGGTAAAAACAGGCCATAGTGAAAAAGATCAAAGAACTTGTAGTTGTTCTGAAGAAATATTAATCAGGCATACCAACTTCTGGACAGATGATGTATCCACAAATTCTTATGCCCTTATACCTGGTTGACAATCTTAGTTATGGATTTTCTAGAGACAAAAGGGCTTTGTGGGGTCATATTCTGTAATTGGCAAAGAGAATGTTCCCCAATGTTTGCAATCTAGATGACTTAAGCTATAGGAGGATTTCTCCATTGGAAATGATATCCTTAAGGGGAGAACTCAGAAGATTTGAACTTTAGCAACTTCTGGTTCCTTCTATTTTGGTTTTTCGGAGTGGAATTTTTAACTTACTAATTTGGAGGTGTTTTTGACCCAGCTTTTTCTTCTTTCATAGCTCTGTATAGGAGGCCGGGGGAGTTGAGGACCGAGGTCCTTCTCCGAGTTAAATTCTTGTCCGAACCGAACAAAAGCCTGTATATCTTTTGCAAGCAAGCTTGTTCAGAACTTCTTTGGCCATACTTATCGTCCATGGTGATGTTTGCAGCAGAACTTGTATTCAAAGCATTTTGTAGTCTTCTTTCTGAAACTATTTAAAGTTGTTAACTTCCAGATTAATCTCTTCCCAATTCCCATTGCTCACAATCAGCTTCATGCAAATATTGGAATACTTATCTCTTGGGTTCTTTGGTATCAACTCAACCACCACTGCTATCCATAGTATCATTAGGACATATCCATCCTCCAAATATGTCTCAGCATTGACTATTAACTGTAATTACATATATTACAGTATTTTCTTTTGATTAGTAAATGTTAGTCTTCTCTCATTATCTATATTTTAATATTTATGAAAAAGTAAAGCCAGAGCAAACCTTGTATGTCCAGAAACAGCAATTTATCACATTACAGCCCGAAGGGCAGAAGAGCCAAATATACAACACTAAACCTAGAGACATGTATCAACTACGCCTGGCTGGAAGGAATCCAGCATAGAACACTCAACACCTCACTTTCATACTTCCAAAACATGAGTGAGATCAGATGAAAACAAACCATTAATGAAATGCTATGCTGTGTTGAAATTGATCTTGTTGATAATATTATTATATTTACAAATTTATATTATAATATTATATTAGTATTTGTATTTTATATTATATCTATATATACTATGATATTTATGTTAGTATATTACAATATTATGTTATTAATATTTAATCCAGCATAGAACACTCCACCTCACTTTCATACTTCCAAAACATGAGTGAGATCAGATGAAAACAAACCGTTAATGAACTGTGATGTTGGGTTGAAATCGATCTTGTTGATATTATTATTGTATTTAATATTTACAAATTTATATTGTAATAATTATAATATTATATTAGTATTTGTATATAATATTATATTTATATGTACTATGATATTTATGTTTGTATCATAGTTACAAGACCCAAACTCGCCTCGGACTCGGGAAGCCGATTTGTGACTTAGACTCGGGGTCAAGACTTGGCAAATTGAAAAACCCAAGAAATTCAAAGATTTTTAAGGATTTAAATTTTTTTCATGCATCATTAATAAACTACATCAAAGACACAATAATTGAGATAAATAGAAGCTACTTTGCACACATACACAAGTTTACATTGATCACATAAGTATAAATGCAAATTTCTGAAGGAAATTAGTTAAACTAAATAACACACTAGAAATATAAAGTGTCACTGTCAAATGTCTACAATATTCGTGGAATATGAAATCCATGGAATCAAAAGTTCAAAACATATATCAAAATAAAAGCTAAGGTGTGCCCTTATGCACTTTTCCTTTGACTTCAATCATTGCATTGAATTTGTGTTTGAAGTGTTGCATAAGAGTCTTTGGAGGGATGTGCCCCTACTCCCTTGGTGTACAACATTTTATTAAATTCAAATCATTTGAAAGTGCTATTCTTCCAGCCTTGATAGATTCACCCTTTTTGGAGCAAGGTAGGTTTTGATTTTATGACCATAATTTCCATATTTATAAGTCCGATATGTTTACAACATGTTCCTTTTCAGCTATTACAAGTTTGTTGTGAATATGCATTTCACAAGGTTTGCCAATATTGAACAATAACAAAACTTGCACTAGAACTCATTGCTAGTAATGGTCTGATTTAATATATTAACAAATATATGACTGCTATTACATTGTTTTTGGCCAATAATCATTCAGAACAATAGCAACAATACATGACAATAGATCACCGAAGTAACCCAACAATAAATACCTCTAGGAAAGAGACAACAGTGACTGCTACAGGACTGAAAGTGACTTATTTACTTGATATATAGTATCCAGCAGCAGGGAAGCTTCTGTTTGATACCTCCAAATGTGAGTAAGACGTCACTCTTGATTGCTAATTATCACCAAATTTCTAAGTTACCGATGCGTGCCAGAATGGTTGGGATGCGGATGCGGGTGCTGACGCGGATGCCCTGTGGGTGCCACCCGGAAGCGCATCCAAGGCGCAATTATCACCAAATTTCTAAGTTACCGATGCGTGCCAGAATGGTTGGGATGCGGATGCG
>MU227960.1:520131-588341 GCA_018584345.1 Thuja plicata | reverse complement strand
CTACTTGAAGCCACCTGCGGTAAGAAGGGAGCCTCCCCTATTGCTGAGAGGAGAGAGAAATCTCACATACTGCTGCCTAAAATACACATTTTGCAAGTTGTAGTTTTAGTGACTTGCAAAATATTTAACCAACAAGTATAAACATTAGACAAAATTCATGAGTGGCACACAGCTAGGCCTACGATTTTCAGACTTTGCCCATTGAGCCATTAAACCAATACTCCTCGGGGCTATAGGTTACTGTTTTCTTCTTGCTTGGTTTCTCTTCCTTGGCTTTAAAAACCATTTTCTTCTTCGCCTTCTCCAACGCCCTTAGATGACCTTTAAGTAGCTCCCATCCAACAGACGCATCAACACGTCTCTCCTCATGGTTTGAAGTTGCACTCCATACTAAAAAAGGTTGAAATTATTGAGCATTGTCACCAATGTTGCACTAGCTACCTTTTGTAACTCGAAAGCCAACACCCGCCTCCGTCGAAGCAACAATAGGGATGAGTCCCCCATACCACTCTGGCCGGACGCAAGCCTTCATTACCCACACCGCCTCTTCCACGGTGCCAAGCTTGAGCGCCCACGCAAGTAGAGCAGAGGAAATGTCAATATTCTCCCTTTACCTATGTTCAAAGTTCATGAATTCCTCACAGAGCAACAAATCAATGATTTGCCAAAACTCATGATTGTCAATGGTGAAAATGCTCTTCATTATTTCCTTAGAAATTTCTCCTAGAAAGCACTGCTGCTGTCTAGCCGTTTGCAAAGTGAAATTCGCCTCCATTCGCTATCACTGCGCACCCCTCCACAAAAAATCCTCAGAGCAAAGCATCAAAGAAATAAACCATCAGAGGATATTAAACCAACTGAACCCAGCGCATGAGCCTACACTTAAATTTGATTAAACACCACCTCCTCATGAGTACCGGGGTCATTCAAACAACACCACATTGCTAAGGCATGTGACATCCGTCTTTTAAATCGCTTCAACTATTAATGGTTTGGTATGCCAAAAGTTGTCAATTTCAAAATATGAATAACACTTAATAAGCCACACACCATAATGATGACACAACCAATGGTTAAGGGCATTATTGCGAAGTCAAGTTTAAATTTATAAAGGGGATGGTAGCACCAAGCCCTATAAATTAATCCCTCTCCAATTTTCAAAAACACCCCCATGCTTTGGAAAGAGACAACCCATTTTGATAGAGTATTAGCAATTTGATACCTTCTCGAAGAATGTTTGTGATTTTGAAATTTTTGAATTGCCCCAATTTCTGGCAAATAATGTTTTGTAATGTTCTCTTTTCTAGCATGTGTTGTATGATGTTGTCGTTAGCCTATTTCTCCATGGTCTTCTAGGCTAACTAGGACTTATGAGGGATCTTGATGATTTTTTCTTAGGCAGTTTCAGTTACAGGTGATTTGAGGTGTTTGGAGGCAGTTTTGGACATACTTTAGTGATAATGACATGTCAACGATAAATGTTTAATATCGACAAAAGGATTTTAATATCATTGATATGATTTATTTATGCATTAATAAAGTTAGTTTATAAAGTTAAATATAAATATTTAACTTTATTAATGCGAGACTATAGTTGAGTAGAAAATATTTGAAGTCCGTTTATTTAATAACACATTGGAGATATAAAATGTTTGGGGATTTAAGATAAAAGGAAAAAGCATCGCGGAAAAATAGGGGTTGTGATAAAATAGGGGGAAAAAACAATTACGGAAAAATAAGAATCATGATAAAATAGGGGAAAAAAGAAAAATCCCGAAAAAATAGGAAAAGACAAAAAGTGATTTTGTCTATCCCACATGGGCAAGGTAAGTGAATGAGCTTTTATGAGAGCATTGTAAAAGAGATTCAAGGGCTCTCTTTCAGCATGCTTGAAAATATATGAAATTGTCTGGAGGATTTATATTCTTGGGCTTGGAGGACAAAAACCCTCTTCTCTATCATTCTCTTCGCTGTTGAAAGACACAGTTAGGAGGATTGGGTGAGTTTTCAGTTTCGAGGTAAGAACATATTGCTGAAAATAACAATTACTTTCATTTGCCAATATTATAGTGCCAGGAAGGGTTCAAATCTGAGATAAAGTGGAAAGATTTTGAACAAAAATGGTGTTTATGCATTGTATTAGTTGGCCAACTTCATATGAAGGCTGCATTTGTGATTTACTGAGATATTGAGGAAGTTGTGAGTGTCGTACATGCTGGAGTTTGTCTCAGAGGTGCTGTACAGGACTTAGAATTGTCACAACAGGACTGTTCTTGCCAATAAACGTCATTTGAGATGCTGTCTCAGGGTTTCTAACAGCCACAGGGGCGGTATTGGGTCTGCAGACCATTTGGGAGCAATTTACAGTCATTTACATTACCGCTGTTTTGCTGTACTAGGGCAAGAAGAGTTATACTGGACTCAGTCATTCTTTGGCGGAGCTGCAGCTTAGTTGGAGGTTCATTATCAATTGTTAGTGCTATCTGAAGCTGCTCTCGTGTTTGTAGCAGCGAACATTGGTATGGTATGTTAAACTGAGCGCTGGCATTTTCATCGAAATATAATATCATAGTTGTCAAATCTGAGGTATCTAATTGCTGCTGTAGTTCCAGTTTACCAGTGAAATAATACAGTTCTTATATGTGATGAATCTACTTTGTTATATACATTGTGTTGTCTATTTAATATACGCTGAAGTTACATTGCTACATACATTGTGTTTTTCTATTAAGTGATTTGTCATACTCAATACACTCTTCCAAGCATTTGCCAACCTCATACAATTCAGAAAAAATTCAGAAGTCCAACAAATACAATTGACAATAAGGGCAGCCTCTTACATGTTCATTCCAAGCATGGACCTTTCCTTCCGAGATGGCATTGACAATTATCTGAGAATCACCTTCCAAATGCAATTGCTCCACCTCGATCCTTTGGGCTAGCTCAATTGCCAAAAGAGCCAGCTTGGCCTCCGCGTCGTTATTAGTTCTATCGTCAAGTTTGCTTGTAGTCATCAGAGTTTATTTTGATCCATCCTTTATTTGTCTTTTCCCACTTGACACCCGCCCTAGCACCATCAATAGGATTAACCCTAGAAAGCCCATAAACGGGTGGAAGTTTGAGTGAAGGCCAACATCTTTGCAAGGCTGAATCAAATAATCCATATGGATACTTGGCAGCATTTTGGTTCAGGACTGTAGTATTCACTAATTCTGAAATTGAGTTTTCAATATGCGTATAGATCCTTTCCACCATTTTAGCTTTCCCTTGGAAGATACGTCTATTACGTTCTTTCCATACATCCCACATAATGGAAGTCGGGCAGATTTGCCAGATGCACGAACAAATAGATTTCAAAGAACCAAAGTGCCAACTTTGCAACATCTGCAACAAGGACCGGGGGAAGGATATTGACTAATTGAATTTTTGGAGGACGAAATGGCAACATTGGGCAGCAAGTTTACAGTGCAAAAGCATATGTTCGATAGTCTCTTCAGCTTCTCCACACACCACACACTGGAAAGGACCATGGAAGCCCAGTCTTTTCATCCTATCTCCTAAAAGAATTCTGTTTTTTAATGCCAAGCATGCAAACGAACCTGCTTTGGGCAAGCAATACTTGTTCCATACTATGTGATGCGGCCAGCCCTCTTCCTTTTGTGCGTCTTCTAGTAATTTGTAAGTTTGTAACCAATTTTGATGGAATACTCACCCTTCTTAGAGCTACACCAAATGATCTCATCCTTACCTCTTGACAAGATAAAAGATTTTCTTGCTAACAATTCCTTGAAAGTGTTCAAGTCCTCATTGCTTAGATTCAACTCCTCACAATTCTTCCATTGTCAGCTCATAGACAATCCATCCCCACTTTTGATGATAAAGTCAGCCACCTTCCTGCCTCACGCACTCTCAGTTGGACTTTTGATAGTCTCAAATCTCGCATCTTCAGACAACGCTGGAAAGCACTCCCAAGAATCACTCCAAAAATCGGCCATCAAACCATCGCCAAGTTTCCATGTGAGGTGATCCATGATCACATACCTACCTCCCAACATAAAATTCCAAACAGCAGAACCCTTTGGAGGATCTATGATTGTGAGAATTCTATTTGGTTCCTAGATGTCCAAATATTTATGGCTCAAAATCTTTGCCCATTTCTGGTCAGCTTTCTTATACATCTACCACACTAATTTAGCTCCTAAAGCATCATTGAAAAGATTCCACCTTCATAAACCAGCAGCACCAACATCTTTGGGCAAACAAATTTTGTCCCAAGCATAAAGAGGGATCTTATCATTGTCCTGACTACCATTCCAGAAGAACTTTCACATTTTCTACTCTATCATGTGAAGGATAGTTCCTGGGATCTTCAAGCAAATCATGGAGTAAATTGGGATTGCAAAAATATCTTGCCAGCTGAAGCCAATCACCGTCCTCTCCATCCCTCTAACCGACTCACCCAACATTCCACAAACTTGTTCCACAGATGAGATCTATTCGCATCGTAAATGAGTGGGATGACAAAATTTTTTTGAGGAAGAGCACCCTGTTTAAGGTTCAAGATTCTACATATCTTCCTTTGCTTGTCCTATTTGATGTTGAAGAAAAAAGCTTCCAACTTATGCCAGTTGATCTTCTGTCCAGACAACTCACAATACCTATCGAGTGTGGCCTTCATACATGTGGCCTCTCTAAAAGACGCCTCACCAAGCAACAAAGTATCATCAACAAATTGCTGATGTGAGATAGCCTTCAAACTCGATGAAAGTTTGACACCCTTCCACCGCCCATCCCTCCGCCTGCTTGTAATTGACCTCCCCAAGTATTTTGCCATTATAATAAAGCGAGAGGGTGATAGGGGATCACCTTGTCTGATACCACGGGACGACTCAAATTCCTTATGGATTTCCATTCACAATCACGGAGAATCTGGGTGTGCAAATGCAACTAATCCAATCAATCCAATCTGTATGAAAGCTAAAAGCCTGTAGAATTTAAAAAAGGAACTCCCTATCCACCTGGTCGCATGTTTTCTTGATGTATAACTTAACCATCATTCTTTTAGTTTTTGCCTTCCTTATGGAGTGTATGGCCCCGTGTGCAATAATGATGCCTTAAAAAATGTAGCGACCCAGTACAACGCTACTTTGCTCCTTCGAGATAATAAATCTGAGCACCTGTTTGAGCCTATTCACAATTACTTCGGATATCACTTTATAAACCGCATTGGATAACAAAATAGGTCTGAAATCATTGAAGGAGGTGATCACATCTTTCTTTGGAACCAAGGCAGTGAAAGTGTTGTGTAGATTTCTACACATATAAGCAATTCTAGATTCTTCTACCACCCCCAAAAGATCAAAATTGATAGTTTCCTAGAATTTTTGGAAAAAGATTATAGGGGAACCATCAGTGCCAGGAGCCTTATTATTAGAATAATATCTCCTTAATATCCCGTTTATAATTATTTTAATTGTCAATATTGTAAATCTTGTAAATATTAGAATGTTTCTAATATTGTAGATATTATTTCGTTATTAGAATGTTTCTAATAGCAACGATTGTTTCTTAATAGAAACATCGTCTTTGTACACTATAAACGAGCGTCTTGCTCATTCATTAGTTCATCCAATAATTTACCAATTACTTTGAAATATGGTATCACAACTAAGTTAATATAATTTTTTTCAAAAAAATTATAATTTCTTTTAGAAATTATTAGTTTTTAAATTTTTTCGAAATCAGGGTCTGCAAATTGTGAGAACTTCTCTATAGATTTTCGTGGCTCCAATCATGCCCTATTTGTTTTTGTTAAAGTCATGGGTCGTATTTGAAGACAACAGGCTCGTTTTATTTGTTCAGGTTTTTTCGAGCTCAAATAAACTCGTTTTTTTTCCCTGCTCGTGTGACCAAATTTCTGGTGGATTCTCCATTTACAACCAATCTTTGGGTGTTTTGTTTCCAATACAGGGTCGTGTCTTCCTTTTTTTGGCTCAAAATGAACTTTTTTCTGCTTGTTTTTTCTTCTCTCAACAACTCATGTGGCTTGTTTATAGCATTTTTTTCAGAGTTCTCCCTTTGTTCATTAGTGCATACAACGCATTTTTTGATTGAGGCTGGATTTTTTTGCAGACAAGTTTATACTTGTGTTTTCAGTCCTTGTATCTGCCATTTTTTACGGCTAGGGCCTCTTCTCAAGGTCGTCCAAGCTCTACTGGCCCACTTTTCGCTGCAGCCTGCGACTAGGGCATCGTTTTCTCAGTATTTGCAGATTTTTTCCTTCAGCTGACTAGAGGGTTTCTTCAAAACCCTTTGATATTTTAGTTGGATTTGTTTTTTGATTGCAGATTCTTGGTGGGTTTTTCGAGAGCATTTCTGGGTGTCTTTCAATTTTTTTGGGTCTTCCGAAATTTTTGCCTTGGGATCCATGCCAAAAATCTCTTGTTCAGTCTCAAAATCAATGCCTATTTTGAATTTTCTACCCGTCTTATTCAAAACGTGATTTTCACGTGTTGACTGTACTCTGCCTCGATATTTGTACCACCATTTGGTCAACCACCTTTGACCTCAGTTTTTCTACAATGACATCTCTGACAAATATTCTACTTGAGGGGAGTAAGAAATTCAACGACAGAAACTACAATATTTGGAAGCAGTGTATGATGACGATTTTTGAATACAGATGTCTTGACAAAATTGTTTTGGGCAAGATTAATTGTCCCAAGGAAGAAGGCAAAGAGCAGGATAAATTTGATGAGCAAAATGGAGAAGCTGTTGTGCTCATCAAACTTTCGGTCACTGATGATCAGCTACCGCAGGTTCCTTCCGACAAAATAGCTGCTGAAATTTGGATGCATCTCAAAGGTTTGCATGAAACCTCTAATAAGAGTTGTGCATTCTTTTTGAAGAACATGCTTTTGTCAATCATGGTGGATGAACAGGTGTCCTTGCCGGATCATCTCAATAAAATCAAGGACATTCGAGATTAGTTGGAAGCCATCAGATGCAAAATGGAAGAAGACATGGTGGTGATCACCTTGAAGAATCTTTCGTCTCCTATGAGCACTTTGTTGAAACTCTCAACATTGCTTCCACTCATTTTGATGTTTCATTTTCCGATCTCTGCATAATGCTTCTACAACAAGATCGTTGGAAACAACAATTCGACAGTGGTACCAACTCATCTTCAAATGCACAAGCTTTCTCAGCTAACTCCGTTCATAACGACACAGGCAACTATCGGTTCTCTCAGTCTTCTCAACAGAATCCCTCTGCTCAATTATTAGAAGGCCGAAGAAGAAAATTATTCAGTGTAACTACTGCCATATGTTTGGTCATATGAAGTTGGAGTGCCATAAACGCTTAGGTGCTCAAGCCAAGCAATCTAGTTCACAGCCTAAAGCACATGCTGCGGAGCACACTGAGCGGGGTGAGTCTACCTTTTACGCCTTCAGGGCTAAAAGACCTGCAGATCATGTAAAATCCTCTGCCTGGTACATTGATTCAAGAGCCTCCCACCACTTCACTCATCGCCAAGATTGGTTCACAGAATTTCAGCCATTCTTAGATTCAATCAGTTTTGGAGGAGAAGAAGAGTACACCATTGTCGGAAAAGGCAACATACAGATTCAGTCTGGACGAAGGAAACTGATTACCTTGATGTGTACTATGTTCTAGGAATGAAACTCAACCTTCTATCAGTCAGTCAAATTCTGAGACATTCTCCTCGGCTACACGTGACCTTCAGTTCACATCAGTGCAGTATCATTGATCGGGAGACTCAGTCTACTGTTGCCATATGTGTTCAGGATCATGGTCTTTTTAGACTTGTTGACTTTGGTGATTCTTAGGAGCTTGCTATGGCAGCCCAACGCTGCTCTATTAGTACACTCTAGCATCAACGGTATGGGCACTTAAATGTGCACCATCTTTCTACCTTGTTCGGGAAGATCTTGTCATTGGCCTGTTAGGGATTCAGACCCAAAACCTTGGAGTTTGCAGAGCATGTCAGACTGGGAAGCAACACTGCACTCCTTTTTCAGATGGCGACTCCTGGAGAGCTTCTAAGGTATTACAACTGGTCCATGCTGATATCCGTGGACCTATGGCTACTCCCTCTATTACTGGGTCTAGGTATTTTTTACTTTTTGTTGACAATTTCAGTCATTAAATGTGGGTGTATTTCCTTCGTATAAAATCAGAGGTGTTTGTTTTGTTTCAAAAGTTCAAAACATTTGTAGAAAAGGAGTCTGGTCAACATATTGTTACTCTTAGAATTGACAACCAGGGAGAATTTTGTTCTTTTGCCTTCTCCCATTTTTGTGAACAACATTGCATAAAGTGCTAATTAACAACATCCTAAACCCCTTAGCAAAATGGTGTCGTTGAGCGTAGAAACCGCACGATCGCCGAAATGGTCTAGTCTATGCTTGAACACAAGAGTGTTCCAAACAAATTTTGATCTGAAGCAGTCCACACTGCCGTCTATCTTCTCAACCGCTCTCCTATAGTGGCTGTCAAGAAGCAGACTCTGAAATAGGCCTAGTTAGGTCGTAAGCCTAGAATCAGTCATCTCAAAGTTTTTGGCTCCACTGCCTTTGTCTGGATCCTTGATGATAAATGCACCAAGTTAGATACCAGGAGCCTAAAACTCATACTAATTGGCTACAGTGATAATCACAAAGCCTGCCGCCTGGTTGACATTGAGACTAATCGTCTCATCTTCAGTCGAGATGTGGTCTTTGGCGAGGAATGATGGCTATTTCGACTCTCTCCTCCCGTTATGGATTCCAAGGATCAGTCTCTCAAAGCTCAAGACTTGGGTGTCCGTCTTCCATTAGGTCCACCTAATGGGAGGGCTCCATCTATTCTTGTTCTTGCCTCTCCACTAGTTCCTTCACTTGCAGGATCACCCAGATATGCACCTTCACCTCTTGATTTCTCTCAGGATTCATCTGATCTTATGTTTGATGACGATGATCCTGATACACCTCTTGCTTCTGATGTTGGCACTTCTACTCCGGCCTAAATGGTGGGCTAAGACGATTGGTGATCTCCATGATGATGAGCTCATCGAGGGTAGAACTACTCAGAAGAAGAGTAAACCTTCTGATTTTGTAAATTTTGCTCCCATGGCCAACATTCACAGTATGTTTGAGCCTCAAACATACACAGAGGCGAAAGGGATACTTGAGTGGGAAGAAGCTATGAAGACTGAGCATCATAGCCTGTTGAAAAATAACACTTGGGTTCTGTCAGATCTTCCTTCAGGAAAGAAACCCATCAGATGCAAATGGGTCTACAAAGTCAAATACAAGGCTGATGGTACTTTAGATAAGTACAAGGCTCGTCTTGTTGCCAAAGACTTCTCTTAGTACAAATGAATTGATTATGAAGAGACCTTTGCTTTGATAGCAAAGATGAGTGACATCGGATTAGTCCTCGCCATGGTAGCTCAGTGTGATTGGAAGGTTTATCAAATGGATGTAAAGAGTGCCTTCCTGAATGGTGAGTTGTAGGAAGAAGTGTACATGACGTAACTTGCTAGATTCAAGGTTGCCGGTAAAGGACACTATGTACTCAAACTGGTGAAAGCACTCTATGACCTCAAACATGCTCCTCAATCATGGTACATGAAAATTGATAAGTACCTCATAGATCAGTGTTTTCAGAGGAGTCCTTCTGACTCCAATTTGTATGTCAAGACTACAGGTAGTGATATCATCATTCTGGTTATATATGTTGATGATTTGATAATCACTGACAGTTCCACATCTTTGATTCATGGAATCAAACAAAATCTATGTCAGTCTTTTGACATGACTGACCTTGGGCTTCTGCACTACTGCCTAGGTGTCGAGGTTTGGCAACAATCACATGGCATCTTCATCTCTAGGTCTAAGTATGCACGGGCTTTGCTTGACAAATTCAGAGTGTAGGACTGCAAACCTGCATCTACACCTATAGAGTTTGGTCTAAAGTTGTCAGCCAAATCTAATTCTCCTGTTGAGAATGAACCTGCATTCAGACAACTAGTGGGCAGTTTGATCTATCTCACCGCCACTAGACTTGATTTCAGCTTTGTAGTGAGTTATATATCTCCCTTTATGACAGCTCCTACTTCAAATCATTGGGTTGCAACAAAGTGCATCCTGCGCTATGTCAAGGGCACTCCTGACTTTGGTATCCTCTATGGACAAACCAAAGATCCCCGACTCATCGGTTGCACAAACTCGGATTGGGGAGGCTCTGTTGATGACAAAAAGTCCACTTCCAGGCATGTCTTCAGTTTGGGCACTGATGCTATCACTTGGACCAGTAAGAAGCAGCATGCCATATCTCTTTCCTCAACGGAAGCTGAATATCGGGGAATAGTCAAAGCAGGTTGTGAGGCAGTTTGGCTTTGAAGGATGCTTTCCGACATCCATATGTCTCAGGTAGGCCCTTCACCCCTCTTTTGCGACAATCAAGGGGTCCTTAAACTTGCCAAAAATCCAGTTTTCCATGAGCACACCATGCATATTGACATTCATTGTCACTTCATTCGTCAGCTGGTTGAAGATGAATCCGTAGATTTGCAGTATGTTCTTATAGCGGACGAGACTACTGATATTCTCACCAAGTCCTTACTTCCAGAGAAGTTTGTTAAGTTTAGGGGGCTTCTTGGTGTCGTAGACAAATTGACCATTAAGGGAGGGTATTAGAATAATATCTCCTTAATATCCTGTTTATTATTATTTTTATGGTCAATATTGTAAATATTAGAATGTTTTTAATATTGTAGATATTCTTTTATTATTAGAATGTTTCTAATAACAACGATTGTTTCGTAATAGAAACATCGTCTTTGTAAACTATAAATGAGCGTCTTGCTCATTCATTAATTCATCCAATAATTTACCAATTACTTTGTAATACTGATCTCTGCCTAAATCAAAGACAACCTTCTTGACCTCCTCTAAGTCAATTGCTTTTAGAAATAAATTATTTTGTTCTTGAGTGATAGTGTGGGGTATGATACCTAATAATTCCTGATCCAAATTAGCCAAATTTCCTTTTACAGAACCCAATGAACTGGAGAAAAAACAAACAACTTCTCTATCAATATCATCCCGATTGGACAATAGATCACCAACATCATTGCGAATCTCAGAGATTCTAATTTTAGATCTTCATGCCTTCATCGAAGCATGGAAAAACTTCGTATTCCTACCCCCGCTTTCAACCAACATTCTTTGGAATTCTAATTTCCTCTTTAGCCAAAATCCCCGATACCTCTTGTAATAATGCTTTTTCCTCCAGGAACTCCACCTCAGTCATACCATGAGCAATGACATGTTGGTTAAGACTCAAGATCCTCAACGTCACGTTCAACACGAGCCTTCTCCACAAAAATGTTCTTGAAGCACATCTTATTTCAATTCTTCAGGTTTTCCTTTAAAAATTGTAATTTCTTGAAGAAAATAAAACCTTTCTTACCTTGGAAGACAAGGGCATTCTTCCATCAAAAATCAATTAAACCTGGGAAGCTGTGTTTGTGCCATCCTTTTGACTCCCATTTCACATAATTTATGAATATTTTTACTTGTGTCACAACACCCATACTCATGCCATTGATCTTCATTGGCCTCTTATTTCCAATTTCTTTGGCTGCTCAGACTTTACATTAATTTACATCTTTTAGCCGTCATCCCTTTCTAGCCCTCAACAATGGGGATGGGACATACTAGTGGCACTATTTATGATATTTTTGAAGACCCATATGATTTTTGATCAATGATGGCTGATTGTTGACTCTTGATGATAGTTATTTTAATGCTTAAAATATATCCTGACATTTGAGTTTGACTAATATTTGACTATTAATATGGAGGTTTTGTTTATTATATAATATTAGATGCTATGTGTGGTGTATTTTGAACTTAATTACTGCTGCAAATGTGTATATTTCTGATTTTTATATGTTTTTGTATGGACAAACCCCAAATAAACCCAACCCCAACTTTTTTTGACTGAACCAGCCAACTGGACACTGAAACTTAGACCCGAACTCGTACCAGGACTGGTAACTTAGTTTACAATGAATAACAGAATAAGCTTGGCTGACAGAGTTGAAACTATTAACAGTTAGGAAAGTTTAAAGAATACATACAATGGTGGCCTTAAAGAATTTATCACTAATTACAAACAAGTAAGAAACTTACAATGAAAAGTTTCAAAGAAGCTTAGAAGACATCAATTGGTTCAGTTACAGCCATTGCATCAATATCTGCCATTTTGCCTTTTCATTTTTTAGCTTGTTAGAGATGTTTTTTAATTAGTTTTAAAATATTTTTGTTTCAGTCTGTTGTCACACAAAAACACTACACAATGAGAACTAGCAGCATTGATGACAACTTGAATAAGGACAATGAAGAAATTGAAGTAAACATAATAGACCTTTTTTTTCATTCTGAAAATCCAAACACAGGTATTAGTGAAAATCCACTAGTCTGTTTTCATCCCTCTCGTAAAAAAAGTGCAAAAGGCCCTTTCAACTGCAAAAAATCCTTGCTTCAGTTTGTCACCAATTTAACTGCTAATAAGGCTAAAATTTTAGGTGGCGGCAAGTATTGATTATGTAATGTTTGCAAAACTGATTATTATTTGAGCTATAATAGAGTTACACACATAGAAAGGAGACTTGAACTTGGCAAGGGTGATTCGGCTCGGGACTCTGCATAAAATTGGCAAGACTTGGCAGGTCTTGGCGAAACCCAGTTTTTGGTGAGTGTCGCCCAAGGCTTGGACAAGCCTGAGTCCTGGGCCCCAAGGACTTGGCCAGGGTCGCCCGTCTTAGAACTTGCCGAGACCTAGCAAGTCCAGGAACTATGTTTACACACCATTTATTGGGTGAGAGTGGACATGGGGTTAGAGTCTGTGTAAAAATAGCATTGGAACAACATGTTGAACAGGCAAGGTTAGTTGAAGGGAGTGAGTAAAAAATTACTAGCACTCTTAGGAGTCAGAAATGTTCATCCAAAAGATTGCAATTGTAACATCTCCTTTTTGAAACAGAAATTAAAGTATAAAAGAATAATAAATAAATAATAAAATATCATATAATCTATTTACAAATTAATTAAGTTTAATGAAAGGTCAAGAAGCATGCAATGAATAGTTGTGGCTCTGTCAACATAAGATATAAAAGGGAGAAGAGTTCATTTGAAAGGGGAGATATGGAGGAAGGAAGAAAGAAAGGAGCATAGGAATTAAGGAAGGATTAATTGAAGAAGAAAAGAAGGGGAAGAGAATAAGTGACTTCCAAGGGGCAGCAATGATGATGGGTTGTGACTGTTTTAAAGGGTGGTAATTTTTGAAAGGTTCTGACTCCTCCGAAGGGCAACAATGATGAAGGGTTGTGACTCTTCCAAAGGGTGGTAATTGTGGAAGGTTGTGATCATTGCAAAGGGCAAACATGATGAAGAGGTGTGACTCTCCCCCACGTCGGAAGAGATAAAGGGGAGAAGGTTTCATTTGAGGAGGACATCCAAGGGAGATCAATTTGGGGAATAATATATTATTCACAAAGGCAAAAATGAAAAATGGTGACTCAATCCTTATGAAAGGTGGTGACGCTTCCACCAATAAATTATAAAGGAGAATCCATTCCAAGCATTGAAGGGGACCTATCAATCACCACTCACCCATTCCTCGAGGCATCAATCAAGCAAGATCAAACTATTGAGCAATAACACTCATCCAAGAGAGAAGCAATCAGCATTCAAAGAGAAAGTCAGCGGACCTGATATTTACAAGGTGCTTGGGCAAGATTTAGGGCAATCCCAGAAAGGGAACATTACAACAATCTATTGATTGGTATGACTCTTCTAGCGTATCAGTTGGAGAGAGTTGTGATAGAGGGAAGAGGAAGGCCAGTTTTATTGTAGGCGAAAAAAATGCAGTGGTAGGGTTAATGGATTCGCATAAAAGTGAACAAGTTGATGATTCAATGGCTAATTTTTTTATGCCCCATTCTTTTGCATTTTATTTGGCATGATCTCCTTATGTAAATGGTATGTTGAGAGATGCAATTGCGTTTAGACCATCTTATGTTCCCTGTGAAGAACATAGAATACCTCCTTAACAAACAATATTCAAAGATAAACATATTGATGGAGGGGATGAGATAAACATGGATGAGGACTGGTTGTTCCATCGTCATGGATGGGTGGACTGATATTTATCATCAGCTACTCATTAATAATATTGTTACATGTTCTACTAGTTCTTACTTTCTTAGCGCTATTGATTGTTTTGAGAAACATAAGGATTCTAATTACAGGTTTGCTATTTTTAAGGTAGTCATAGAGGAAGTTAAGTCTTCTAATGTTGTGCAAGTTATGATAGATTCGACTCATATTTGTAAGTTAGTTGATTTGATGCTTGAGAGCACTTGCAAATATATTTTTGCTTTGATGGTTGAGATCAGTGGTTGAAGCTAGGGACATACAAATGTTTGTATCTATCCATAACACTTCACTTGCACTATTTTGATCTTATTCAAAGAGAGAATTCCTCAAATTAGTTAAGACTAGATATGTTAGGTATTTTATTTGTTGGAAAGGATGTTGGAGATGTAGGATGCTCTACAATCTATGGTGGTTTGTGGAGATTGGAAAAAGTGGGATCAATCAAAGACATACTAAGGGAAGGTGGTGAGAGAAATGACGCTTAATGGCGCATCACGTTTCAAATTAGGTAAGGAAATTTTATTTAATAATTAATGTCTGAGTTTCTACTTTGTTTAACTTTTTATTTTTAAATTTTAATTTACACTATTAATGGTGTTAATGTCATAATTTTTAAATGTTGCTTGCAAATATATTTGCTCTATCATATCACTTGTTGTGGGGGTAATTAGGCATGCAAATATAGACTCTCCTAGCTTTGGAGGGATTTATGAAACTTTTGATAGCACACGGAATATAATTGAAGCAAGCAATTTGTGACTAACGATCCTAGATTACAATTCTACGAGGAGCATTGAGGCCTATTGTCACAAAGACACCGATTCCAAATGTTACAACCTAGAACAAACCTAATTCTTCATTTTGAAGATATTGAAGTAATGGAGGGGCTAATGGAATTGCTTTGTAAGATGTCCAACAATGAAGAAACAATCATCATTCAGGGTCCTACATTTAGCAAAACAAAGGCTAGGATGGATAGAGCGACTACTTTACAAAAATGTCCCATTGGATGGTGGAAATTTCATGGGAAGGACACACTAGAGTTGAACATCTTGCTATTTGTCTACTTTCACAAATTGCTAGTTCATTTGTTGCAAAGAGGAATTGCCCCACTTATGGTTTCGTCCACTTAATCAAGAGGAACAAGCTTACCTCTAAACAGGCAGAAAAGCTATTTGCATTCCACAGTGTCTTGAGACTTTAGGATTGATATAATATTGAGCATTGACAAATTCTAGCAACATGTAGGGATGCATGAAGATGTTAGGAAGATTGTCAAGGAGGAGGTTCAACCGGGATTGGTTGGTATTCCATTGGATGAACCACAACATCAGCCAAGAGCAATACAAACTGAGTCCTTTGATATTGATAGCTCAGATGAGGTGTAGTTTTAGTTTGACATTTGACTGTTTGAGATTTGAATTTAAGCTTTAAATCTTAATTTCTAAACTAAAAAATTTAAACAATCAAATGTTGTTATATAATATACTGCTATTAAGCTATTGTGATCATTGAACTGCTGTTAAACAGCTGAAATACTATTGGCATACTGCTGTCATGATTAAATTTGAGTATCTCCCCCCTATCTCTACTTTTATTCTGCTGTTATTCCTAGTTATACTACTGGCATAATGTTACAAACATAAGGTTTCTTTTATACTTGTAGAAATTCGTGACTCTCTCTCTGTGTGTATGTGTGTAGAAGTTCATATATATTATATATTTTTAAAAATTCATGTATATCGCCATCCCCCAAAAATGACCCTTGATTCCTGTCCTTGGAACACAACCCATCCCCAAAATGCTGTGGAACATAATATATCTGTGTTCTGTAGGATTCATTCGCTAAGGTATGATTTAAAATCTATGCTCCACGGGGACGCGTCCCCTCTGAAATTCCACCTGCACCCGTCCGGGGGACGGGACCGGGACGCGGGGATGGGAATTGGCGTCCGCAAAAGCGTCCCATTTTTACCAAATCGGGTACCATCCCTGAAACGTCATTTTGAGAGCAGCAGGGTATGGGGGGGCGGCTAGAAATCCCCGGGACGGGTAGAAGTCCCCTACCTGTCCCCTATGGCTCAAGCCTTTTTTGGACTGCCAGTATTAAAAAATGAGGCATTTTTAAATTTGAAAAAAAGGCTGGCTGGCCCACAAGGACACCCAGACCACATTTAACAATACCAAAACCTAATCTAAGCATGAAATAACCAAAAAGAAGAAAAAGAAATTCATTTTCACATTCGCAAAGGAGAAGAGCAGCTTGTCAAGGAGTGAACAATAGTTGAAAGAGGAGGTTATGGCATCAAATCTACTTGATTTAGACTCTTACACCTACCATCTACTGATTATGGACAATTATATATTATTGCGAACTCCTATGTTTATTGTTTCGTAGTTTAGTTATAGTATTTACATTTTAATATTATTATGGACAACTGATTATGGAGTTAGACTCCTATGTTATTGTTTGCTGTTTAGTATTTTAGTTATGGACTTATAATAGTATGTTTGTTGTCTACATTTCAATATTTGATGTCATTTCATGAATGAAACTTGGAGCCTTTGGGCATTTTTGCTATATGTACGCCATATTTTTACAATGAAAGTATTTGAATTTTGTTAATTTGCTATGTATTGAGCTTCTAAAATGTCTACGGTGAATGGTTTATCAATGTTATGATATGCATATTTGAAATCTCTCTCTCTCTCTATATATAAAAATTTCCCTTTTTTTTTTAATAGTCATCCCCTAAAAATTGGCCCTGAACCATACCCGTACCAGAAACACGTCCCCGTCCCTGAAACTCCATGGAGCATAGTTTAAAATAGGGGAGTTACATACTGAAATTACAGAGGGATGAAATTTTTAGTCAGGCTGAAAATGATTATTAAGATTGGAGGAATGCAATGTGAGTATGACCAAGCTTGTGGTCAAATGGGAAATATAGAACATGTATTCATCCTGTATTTGATCTTTCGCCACCATATGAAACATCTACAGTTTAGATGTGATTTGGATGCTGAATATGCAAGACATTGACCAGGGAAATGTAGTTACTCGACCCATACTTTTAATATTGACATGTTGTCAGGTGGCTGGTACATCAAGCCAATAATTGGTTGACAAGGCAGACCTTCAATAACAACTTGACCAGTCACTGCTTCAAAAAAGAGGGATCCAGCAACTCAGCTAGCTCTCTTGGGCATGTCATATCCCCACCATAGTATGGAAGATATTAGAAAGTTGTCTTATTAAGATTAGACTTCAGAATTTTCTAAGCATCAAACGAAGGGGATAATTCTCCTACATAATTAAGGTGGCTCGTGTAAAATAAGTAAGCCCAGAAATAAAGCGATGGAGCAGCAGTGATTACTAGGATGAATTGGTGATCAGAATAATGATACAGCGATGCCTGAGGATGAAGCAGAAACCTTACAAATTAAGAGTTTCACTTAAGGAACGAATGCATTAAGCCAGCATTAGTTCAAGTAGTGGGTGTTTAGTTAAGAGGTGAAGGACAATGAAAAGACAACATTTTCATAAGAGACACAATCACAGGAAGAGACGTGTCCTTCCCACCTCATAAGGGAAGATATAAATATATCTAAGCACGGGCTCTAGGAAGGGCATCAACGAAGATAAGAAGAAAATTGAATCACAAGGAAAGCAATAATACTTAGTGTTATTTATATATATTGATTGCAGTATGTATTCCCATACATAATGGAATAATTCTAAGTAGCGGATCCTGATTCTGCGGGTATATATAATATATATAGACATTTTCGAAATGTGTGTGTGTGTGTGTGTATATATATATACATATATATGTATGTATGTATAGATTCCATTCATTAACATGTCAATGCTCATTCATCATTAGTTCAATAACGTGATTCTCATGAAATGATAAATCTATAATTGCCAAATATATGATTATATGATATATCATGTTCATATTTTGCAAAAGTCTCAAAATGTCATTACATGATGAACAAAGCAAAAATGGTGCAAAATACTTGAGAGATGAATGAATGACCTTCAAATGACCAAATGTATGCTTTACTAGTCGAATTAGGATTTAGAGACTTTTTGGTTTTAAAAAAGAATAATAGATTGGCATGTGTGGCCCGTTTTTGGGCACCCACATGCTTGGATTCTCGCGGATTCCTGCGGATTCTGGCAGGATCCTGACTGGAATCTGGATTCTCTGTGGATTCTGCAGTGCAGAATCCACAGAGAATCCAGATTCCAGTCAGGAATCCTGCCGGAATCCGGGCAGAATCCGAGCAGAATCAGGATCCAGATCGTACTAGAATCAGGATCCGGTAACATAGGAATAATTCTGTGTACATCGTATACTTCAGATTAATATGCATCGCTGTTTGTGATTATCTGACATAGCATAAAAGATGTTATGCACATTTATATTGTCTGATTGCTTTAATCAACCATGGTAAAGAAGCTGGGGAATCACAAGTAGGGAACAATGATGGAGTCATCTTCTAGGCACGCCATCTCATGGTATAAGACTGGGGAGTCCCATGGGTACAAAGGGTACTGCCTTTGGGCTTAAAGGATGGACTTTTAGGGCACCCTATTGCGAATGCTCCTATGCTCTCTATCATGGGTCTCAATCAAAGTGAATGGTATCTCTAACCCTGTGTTGTTTCAATTAAAAATTGTGACTCAGGGCAAAATTTTGGTATTTATAATTTGGGGACATTACAGGGCATGACAGTGATACTGTCAAAAGCACCTCATACAGGTCATGTTCTCCATCTTTAGTCTACTATTTATTCCAGGTACAAGTTTGGCTAAATTTTGTTTTGTGGTGGATAGTGTAGGAAGCAATGAGTACTTGGTGAATTTTGTAGAAGAAAAGCATAAGAAGTTATAACATACTTTTGAGTCAATAAGGAAGCTTGATAATGAAAACTACATACAATTTAAGAATAATTTGATAATGATGGCTTTCATGATGCCACTGAATGGGTTTTGTGTTTCTATTTTGAGTTATATACATGTGACATTCTCTTGTTTTTAGTAAATATGAAAGTTTGATTATGAAAACTAGTAGAATTTAGGAATACTTTGATAATAATGGCTTTGCAGTGATGCCACCAAAGGGGTTTTGACTAATTTTTGTGCTATGTTTTGAGTTACATACATGGCAGTCAATTATCACTTTCATATGCCCATTTCTATTGACCTATGTTCCTTCTTGTAATGGAATATTTTGATTTCTATTCTATATGCTGTTAAAAGAACACTTCAGATCCCCTGCATGTTTACATTAATTCTCATCTTCAATGAATTGTTTGTTGAAACCACTTCACATGAAGGAAATCCTAACAACTCTTTTATCACTGGAGGCTTTTTTTACGTACTGCCTCCATTTCTCATTCAATCTTGTTACATTTGCATAATTGACTTGCGTTTTTCCTTTTTGTTTTCCATTTTGATCATTGATAATGACATTTTATTATTTTTTGATAAAGACAGTATGAATTGAAATCACAATGCTAATTGTTTATACACACATTTTTGTTCATTTTTTAATATTTTCTTATCCAATCTGCAGGCACTGATAATTTATATCGCAGTAACAGTGCCAAAAATATAGGAAGGTTTAGTATTCCAAATTGTTTGCATGTTGGAACATTAGAACACAGAAAGAAAATTGGATTATATTGTTTGTTTGATCAGTATTTCAGCAATTATCAGATGTGTCTTTCATTCTTTCCACGCAGTTTTAAGGTCTTGGTTTAACATAATGGTTTTTTGAGTGTAAATATAATATAAGAAAAATAAATTATGTATATCAGCATTACCAAATTGTGTAACTAATAATTAAGTTAACTCCTGAATATCATGCTGCAGAAATGGTTTGGGTTTGCCCTTGAATAGATGTTGGACCTGCATTGATTCGGCTCCTGGTATTTCTTGTGTTTCTAGGATAAAAGCTTACGGGAACTGGCAGCATTGGCTCTTGCTTCCCTAGTGAAATATGATGTAGCTTTCTTTGGGGGCATGGTGCTTGACAAGCTTATACCTTGTACACTTTCTTCTGATTTGAATCTACGCCACGGAGCCACCCTGGCTATTGCAGATATTGTTCAAGCACTACATGACTGTAGTCATCAATTTTCGTCAGGTAATATTTGAGTTACCATTTGCACCAACCTATCCAGTTGGTTTGAGAGTGTAGATATATAATGGTGTAGATACAATGCATTAAGGAAAAAATTGCTCTTTCTTGTCCTCACAGCCATTGAAACATATACACTACAGCATACATAAATTTCCAGCTAAAGTAACTTCGGTAAGTGTGTGGAGTAATTCATAGCATGAATCAAGCAGTTTAATGTCACAATCCATGCCTGTTGCCAACAGCATGTGCACCATCTCACTTATTTTGTACATGGAAATTGTTATAGACATCAAATAGGAAATAATCATTGTATTTTCAGGGACAGTTAGAAGTAAATTAGTAACAGAATATTGAAGTCCACAAATGATCAAGCGTTGGACAATATCGCCTGAAAACACATTAATTATAGTAGAGAGGCACTAGTGTAAATACATCCTAAGATATGGAAAGTGCCTAAACACTAAGCAATAAACAAACAAAATCATCCTGCAGCTTCATCCTAAAGTAGTCAAACCCCAAGGGAAAGTACTCAATGAAACATGAAATTGGTGAAGTTGTAAGGAGCACCGTTCAAAAGGACTTGGGAAACACTTGACAGCCCAAAATATTGACTTTGTATAAGAAATTTACATAAATACTGTTAAGGAAATGGATCAATAGTAGAGAGGAAATTTACTTCAAAATATATCAGATATAATATACACAGAATCAGATTTCAATGCTTTATTGAAATATATATATGTATACCAATATCGTTTCAGATAAATCTGAAACTGATTAGATTATAATATATATATCTTGTAATGCTTAAGAACAGTTTAATAACTATCCTTGATAATGCTGGTTTGAACAAGACTCAGATAATATAGTGTCGCTGATTGCTATGGTTTGACAATGCCGTGTTTATTGATTTCAAACCAAGCAATTGAAATGGATATATATCGAGTGAATGGTTGTATTCACGTAGGGGCATGACCCTTACGTTGCTTATGCCACGTAGGGTCATGACCCTATGTGGATACAACACGTCTCCCTTTCTAAACACAGTGTATGTTAATTGCTGTGTGATCGACTAACTAATAAGCCGATACTAATGCATAAGGAGATATCGACTATAACAAGAAGTCGATTCATTTCAATATTAATTATATTAACTTCGATCAACATAATAACTATTAATACTACTCAACACACACACACACACGCACACACACAGCTCAATTAGATCGAAGCTATTTTCTAACACTCCCTCTTATCAAGAGAGGATTGAACAACATCATGATATCTGGTATTTTCCGAGATAGGAGTTAATCATGATGTGTGTTATCATAATCCCTGACTCAATTCGGAACTAGATTTTAGTGATAACAACATAACTTCATATCAAGATATCCGACAGAGTCCGGGACATCAAATTAATGTACTCAATCCTGATAGAAGAGTTATCGTAATCCCCGACTCAATTCAGAACTGGATTTAGTGATAACCAATTTAAAAACAAGATATCTGGCGCATTCTGGGACAACAACTTAATGTAGTCAAATCTTGATGCACATGTTATCATAATCCCCGACTCAATTCGGAACTGGATTAATGATAACCTCCAAAGATATAGTGTCAGGATAACAACTCAATATAGTCACTCTAGACACTAGGTCAAGCTATTGTTTAGGTCGTCACCTTACAATAGTGACCTAACACACATGAAAGATCGTCACCTTTCAAAACACAATATTGCAATATTTTATTTACATCAAAAAAATATTCATGAATATATCAAATGACACATGAATGAGATTCAATCTTAGAAGTTTAATCACATCTTAGTCATACCAAGTTTATTTCTGAAGTATTCGACTTTCAACTTTGCAAGAGGCTTGGTAAATAGTCAGCATTTTGTTCTTCAGTACTAATGTAGATCAATTTGATGACATCTTTGTCTACCATATCTCTTATGTAGTGGTATGGAATCTCTATGTGCTTGGAATGATTATGAAAAACTGGATTCACTGAAAGTTTAATGCAGCTTTGATTGTCACAATGAATTGCTATGGGCTTTAGAGGCTTACCGAACAATCCAAATAGTAACTTCCTTAACCATACTGCTTCTTGAGCTCCCATGGAAGCAGCCATATATTCTGCTTCTGTAGAACTTTGTGCAACTGCTGATTGTTTCCTACTAAACCAAGAAATCATAGTTGATCCAAGACTAAAGCAACATCCTGTAGTGCTTTTGTGATCAATAGAACTGCCTGCCCAGCTAGAGTCAGAAAAACCTTGAAGTTGTATGTCAACATTCTCGTACTTCAGGCCAAATCCAATAGTACCGCATAAGTATCTTAGAATATGCTTAGCAGTTGTTAGATGAATCTTCTTCGGTTCGCACATGAAATGACTTAATACATTTGTAGCATAGCAAATATCAGGGCGAGTGTTTACCAAGTACATAAGCGATACAATTAACTGTCTATAATATGTAGGATCAGTAGGTTCTGAATTTGCAGCCTCATTTTTGAGTTTATGAAGATTTGTTTCCATTGGAATAGATAAAGGTTTACAATCCATCATTCAAAATCTGGTCAAAATGTCAGCGGTGTATTTTCCTTGATTTAAGAAAATGTATTTTTCCTTCTGTAGTACTTCTAAACCTAGAAAGTAGTGTAGCAGGCCTAGATCCTTCATATCGAATTCGTTTGTGAGATCTTGTTTGCATTTGGCAATAAGATGATCTTCACCTGTTATCAATAAATCATCAACATAGAGAACAAGAATTACCATGTCACCTTTGGATGTTTTGAAATTTATGTTAGGATCAACTTCATTTTTTGAGTATCCTAACTTGCAGAGATAATTGTCTATCCTTTCATAGAAGCCTTGGGAGCTTGCTTAAGGCCGTGGAGAGCTTTCTTTAGTTTGCAAACATAAAGATTCTTGTCATGTGTGGTAAAACCTTCAGGTTGTTCTATGTATACTTCTTCAATAACTCCATTTAAAAAAGATGTCTTTACATCCATTTGATGTATCTTCCACCCTTTGGATGCTGCAATGGCGATAATAGTTCTCATAGAAGTATATCGAGCAACTAGAGCAAAGTCTCTTCATAGTCAATTCCGACCTTTTGAGAAAAGCCCCTGGCAACAAATCTGGCTTTATGTTTTTCAATACTACCATCCGAAGCATTCATGATTTTGAATAACCATTTTGAAGAGACAACTGATTTGTCTTTAGGTCTAGGTACTACCTCCCAGACATCATTTTTTACGATAGATTGATATTCCTCGATCATTACATCTTTCCAGGCTTGACATGTTAAGGCCTCTTTAACATTAGATGGTTCAGTTTTTGTAAGCTCAGTCATAAGTGCAAGATAACACTTTTGGTTTCTTGTTCTCTTACTTTCTCTAAATACTTCATTAGGCTCAACATTATTTTCTTCAATCTTTTTTCTTGCCCATAGTGGCCTTTTCTTATTATTGAGAATTTCAACATCTTCAGAGTGTTCATGATCTTCTATGGCATTCTCCCTCTGATTCTCAGTTGTGTGGTTTTCATCTATGGCATTTTCTCTCTGTTTTTCAATTGTGAAATTTTCATCATCTTCTATGACATTCCCCCCCTGATTCTCATTTGATTCATCTTCTGCAAGTGTAGAGAGTTTAAAGACAACATCCTCTTCAAATTTGATATCTCTGCTGATTTCAATATATTTTTGTCCTGGAAAGTAGACCCTGTATCCTTTAGTAGTTTCACTGTAGCGAACAAATATGCCTTTCTTTCCAGAAGGTTCTAGTTTGGTTCTTTTCTCTTTAGGAATGTGAACATACAAAGGACAACCAAAGATTCTTAGATGACTTAGATTTGGTTTCATCCCTATAAAGGCCTCTTCAGGTGTGATGTTTTCGAAGAATGAGTGAGGACATCTATTCTGGATGTATACGGCAGTATTAGAGGCTTCGGCCCAAAATGAGGTATGTAGGTTTTGATCATGCATCATGGCCTTGACAACTTCAATAATAGTTCTAATTTTTCTTTCTGCTACTCGATTCTGTTGAGGGTTATAAGGTACTGTATACTCCCTCTTAATCCCAACAGAAATGCATAATTCTTTAAAGTTTTCAGAAGTATATTCACCTCCATTGTCTGATCTTAGAGTTTTTATTTTCTTTCATGTCTGGTTTTCTACTAAGGCGTTAAATTCTTTAAATTTTAGCAACACTTCATTTGATTCTTTTAGTTTAAGGAAATAAATCCAGGTTTTCCTAGAGTAATCATCAATGAAGGTCACAATACGAAAATCCCCCTAGTGAGAGGGTAGACATTGGTCCACACAAATCCGTGTGAATAAGTTCTAGTACAACTTTTGATTTATGTTCACTAGGAGAGAAGGATCCTTTGATATTTTTTCCTAGTGTACATCCTTTACAAGTGCGGATATGATTAGATTTTAGATTAGGTATACCTGTAGTGATTTTCCTTATAGAAGGTAGAGCACTAAATCCAAGATGTCCTAATCTTCTATGCCAGAGTTCATTTGAGTTTGACACTTCATGACATAATGCCAGTTTTTGAGTATTACATAATTTGTATAGGCTTCCATCCCTATACCCTATAGAAATGGCATTTTTAATGTTAGAGTTTTTAGGCCATAGTAGCACTTTATCTTCTTGGAAGGTGACACGATAGCCTTGATTAGCTAGGCTTGAAATAGAGACTAGGTTCCTTTTTATGCCTGGTACAAAGAGAACATCTTTTAAATGTATGGTTATCCCTGTTTTTAATTGGATTGAGCAGGTCCCAATTCCTTTCACTAGATTGGTGGAATTGTCTCCAATTGTGACTTCTTCAGAGGAATGTCCTTCGAGAGTTTCAAATTGGTCTCTAAATCCAGTTATATGTCGTGATGCTCCGTTGTCAATTATCCAAGTGTTCTTGTTTGAGTTTACCTCACTTGACAAGGCTAGGAAGAATAAAGGTATTTCTGCTTCTTTAACTTTGGCTATGTTTGCTTGGGCTTTCTTTCTTTCCGGACAGAACCTGTGCGTGTGTCCAAATTTATCCCATCTATAGCACTGTACTTTGGAGAAATCTTTGGTTTTGTGGTTCTTGTTATAATTTCCTTTCTTATGTTTGAACTTCTTTTTATTGCCTTTGTTGCTTGAATGTGTATGTAATGCTTGGATCTCTCCTCCTTTGTTTGGCCCGATTCCCCTTGAGATTAATCGAGATTCTTCTTGAGTGCAATCATTCTTTAGTTGATCAAACTTAGGTAGAGAAGGGCATCCGGTTATACATTGAATAAAGGATTCCCATGAGATAGGCAACCCTCTAAGAGATTTTAATGTTAACTCCATATCATCCACATTGTTTCCAATGGTAGAGAGTTGATCCTTTAATTCGGAAATTCTCAGGAAGTAGGACGTGATAGTTTCTCCTATGTTCATTTTTAAATTCATAAGTTGCTGCTTGAGTGTAAGTAGTCTGCTTGCATTGTTAATCTCATATGTATTTTGAATAGTTTTGAATACTTCATAAGCAGTCGTTAGTCTTGCTATGGAAGGGAGAGTGTGGTCTTTAACAGCATCAATTATGATTTTCTTAGCTTTGTTGTTTCATCTTTTCCAGGTTGTCTTATTAGGTTCATCTTCCAGCATTTTCAGATCTTCCTCAACATAAGAATCTAATTCAAGTTCTGGAAGTAATGTTATAATTCGAATCTTTCACGAAATGAAAATTGCAGCGCCTTCAAGTCTGTCCTCCACTTTAGTGCTGTTCACCATGATTACTTTTCCTTTTTGATTCTGACAATTTGTCTGATATTTTAATTCAGAAATTTTACTTATATTAATTCTTCTCTAACTTGGCTCTGATACCATGTTAAGGAAATGGATCAATAGCAGAGAGGAAATGTACTTCAAAATATAGATATAATATACACACAATCAGATTCCAATGCTTTATTGAAATATATATATGTATACCAATATCGTTTCAGATAAATCTGAAACTGATTAGATTATAATATATATATCTTGTAATGCTTAAGAACAGTTTAATAACTATCCTTGATAATGCTGGTTTGAACAAGACTGAGATAATATAGTGTCGATGATTGCTATGGTTCGACAATGCCGTGTTTATTGATTTCAAACCAAGCAATCGAAACGGATATATATATCGAGTAAATGGTTGTATTCAGTTTCACGTAGGGGCATGACCCTTACGTGGCCTATGCCACGTAGGGTCATGACCCTACGTGGATACAACACGTCTCCCTTCCTAAACACAGCGTATGTTAATTGCTGTGTGATCGACTAACTAATAAGCCAATACTAATGCATAAGGAGATATCGACTATAACAAGAAGTCGGTTCATTTCAATATTAATTATATTAACTTTGATCAACATAATAACTATTAATACTATATATATATATATATATATATATATATATATATATATAGCTCAATCAGATCGAAGCTATTTTCTAACAAATACAGCCAATAAACATAAATAATGCACGAGACACAAAGGCAGAATTGAGAGAGCACATAAGTTTATTTTGATCATAGTAGCATTACTCAGAATCGGGATTGACTCAGCAAAACAACATAAGTATAAATAGAATTCAATTAATAGAGATATAATCCGGAGACTAAAAACTGCTGAAAATTCATTGGAGGGAAAAATTCATTAAATTTTAGCTATATTTTCCAGAAAAATGTTTAAAAATGGTATATTTTTGGTTTCATGACCTAAAAAAGCTCACCATTGCGCCGAAATACACAAATTTGAATGCACTTATCACGAAACCAAAAAGTTTGATGAATAATTGCATTTTATCTATCGCTTCCTTAGAACTTTCAACCTTTATTCTAATGAATGTCTTTAGAGAGAAACAAAATATTCATTTGATGTGATTTGATGCCGCAAATTTAGCATTTAATGGTTAAAATTAAGGGTCATGTATCTCCTTGAAGATCTACAAATCCTTTTTCATGGACCTCAGTAACCTTATTTCTTTTTGTTTTCTTACCTCTAAGTTGTCTAGTGATCATTCTGAAATGGTGACTAGTTCTCTTGAATTATTTGTTCCATAACAGATTTTCTATTATAAAAGTTTCTGCTATTGAGAGTCAGCAGTTAACTTTTATTTTATCTTTTTAGCCTTGTGATCTGGAAGAGTAACAATGTCTAGAACAAAATATTTTCTTTCTCTTCAGTCTAGAATTTACTTATTTGTAATGGGACTTTTATTCTCGAAGCGGTAGTATACAGATAGGATTTTGCTTTTTAATTGTGTTGACTTACAGCATATGTAACAAGATTTAACCTGCTTAGGAGTAAAGATGATGTCAATAATCAAGGATACTTGAATGATATATTAGCAGACAGGGAAATCATTCTATGAATTGAAGCTATGTCACATTTCATATTGAGGAGACAACAATAAAAGTTTTAGATTCCTTAATCCAGGATTGTCAGCTAAGGATTTGCTTTTGATTTCCCTATATTAGCATATAGGTAAATCATCCTACGGATTGAAGCTAACTGTCAATATTTGTTCTATTATAGTTCTGTTATGTATGTCACATTTCATATCGGGGAGACAATTATAAAAGGTTTAGATTCCTTAATCTGGGATTGGCAATCATTTCTGTTGTCTAAAATGTCTGGTTATTGTAAGTCAATCATCTTTATGCAAGCCCACTTGGTCATCTTTATTGATGTTGTTGATGCCTAGGTATTTTACTGCTTCTTTGCAGATAAACAGAAAGCTATAGCTGGTATAGTTCCAGCAATAGAGAAAGCTCGTTTATACCGTGGCAAGGGTGGAGAAATCATGCGTGCATCTGTTTCTAGACTTATTGAATGTATCTCGGTTGCACGGATTCCATTATCATCAAAGACCCAAAAGATTTTACTTGATACTTTGAATGAGAACTTGAGGCATCCTAATGCACAAATTCAGGTATGGATAGTAGCTTGTTATTTTCATTGAAATTTGGAAGCCAGTGGTAGTGAGATGACTATGGATGGGATAGTAGTGCCATTAACTACTTTTTTCTTTTTATCAGAAGCCTTTAATGAGTTAGTAACTTTGATGTTTGGGCCTGAATGAATGGTTTTGTAATTTGCTTAATGATATCTGTTGCTTCATTGAATTTGATTTACCCTGTTATATCTTAGGTTTGTGCTGTAAAAGCTCTAAAGCAGTTCCTCCACACCTACCTAATTTCAGCAGATGCTTTAGTCATCAAAGATATAACATCCAAATATTTGCTACTTTTGAGAAATGATCCTAATGTGGCTGCAAAGCGGGGATCTGCATTAGCATTGAGTGCCTTGCGAAATGAGTTTTTATTTCCAGATTGGGCAAATATTTTGAAGACATTGTGTGCTGCTTGTCTTGTGCCGGTAAGAATATGCATTGTGCTAATCCCTTTGTTATCTCTCAAGCATTGTCTTTATGCTGGAGGCAACCTTAAGTTTGAATTTATGGTAACATATATGCTAATTCTGTGTGCTTCTAGGACAATCCTGATGATCGAGATGCTGAAACACGTGTTAATGCTGTTCGTGGTCTTGCAACAGTCTGTGAAACATTGACTTGCCCAGACAAAGACTCGAGACTTTCTGATGCAATCAGTCAGGAATCTGTATTAAGTGTCATTAAAAGTGATGTAGTAGAGTGTTTGTTTAAAGCTCTCAATGACTATTCTGTTGACAACAGAGGTGATGTGGGTTCTTGGGTGCGGGAGGCTGCCATGGAAGCGCTTGAAAGATGCACTTACGTCCTTTGCCGAAGCTTTACCATCATTGATGGCAATGAAATCAAGACAATGCAAACATGTACTGTGGATGAGGGCTCTATAACTGTCAGACATGAGCAAAATACTTTCTTTGACTCAAATCTTGCAGGACGATTAATAGGTGGTATCATGAAACAGGCAGTAGAAAAAATTGATAAAGTTAGAGACATTGCTGGAAGAACTCTACAACGCATTCTTTACAATAAGAATATTTTTGTTCCCTGCATACCCCATAGACATGAACTGGAAGCAATTGTGCCTCGTAACATGTCCTTTAACTGGGCTGTATGTTAGCTCTGATCCCATTTTCTGATTTAGACTGTGTTATTTGGTAATTATATCTTTTATTTCATTTTTTATTGTTGTATAATCATTTCTTTCGTCAAAAGCCTTGATTTTTTTGGCATTTGTTGTGAATAGTTGGCATAAATAGATGAGAAAATTGGCATCTAGGAAAGAGACACTGGATGTTGCTCTCATGGATAGATGAGAAAAATGCAACATATAAAAGCAAGACTGCATAAGTTACTTAAATTTTATCCCCTTGAGTAAAACAGAGTTGTGTATTAGTTGATTACAGAATTGATAAGTGATTGGTTAATGTTTAAACATTGGAGATATGGGTTCATTTTTGAAGTCATAGCGATCCATAAGATTGCAGATCTGCTGTGACTTTCATTAATGAATAATTACACACACTTGAATTCAGAGAGAAAGGTCAAATTCTACTTAAACAGCACATGATTGCCATTAAGGGGGGGTTGTAGTTTACTTCCACAACACATGATTCTATATCATTACAAATGGTCATGGTTTACCTCAATAATGCATGATTGTATGTTGTGTAACAATTTCAGAACACGGTTGATAATATGCTAATTCTTCCTTGTATATCTTATTGTATAACTCTATGATATAATGCGCAAGCTGTTAACTAACGTTACATGATTACACTTTTAATAAGCTGGGAATAGCATGGCAATACAAAAGCCATGCGACACTTGCCTCAGAATAACAAATAGCAACAGGGACCATGTTTAAACAAACCATCTAATTTTAGCCCAGTCAAACAGTTATTTGTTGGACTGTATAGCCTAAGACAGACTGATTTATCTAATAGTCCCCCTTACTGACTAAACTGATAGAATTCCAAGTTTATCTCTGAATTTGACAAATTCATCTCTGCTAAGGGTTTTAGCCAGTACACCAGTAATCTGTTCCTATGTAGGACAATAAAGACAAATGTATTCATTATTGACAAATTGGCATAAGTAGCAGTGATGAACTTCTATATGCTTGGTTTTATCACGAGAGGTTGGATTCTTCATTAACTTGGGTACACCTTGACTACCTCAAAAAAGCGAGGTTGGTGCTGTTTGGTCAAGTTGCAGATCAACCAATTTCTTCCTAACCATGCTCCCTCACAACCTGTACTAATGACTGCCTTATATTTTGCTTCCTCTTAAGATAAAGTAGCTTATGTTGCAGCTTGCATCGCCAAGAAAAATACTATAGATCTAAGGGTAAAAATATAACTTATGTTGCAGCTTGCATTGCCAATAAGATAATGGAGCTTGCATCACTTGTTCCAACATCATGGCAAATTCTGCATTAGCGTATAGAATAGGTCTTGGGTAATGATGCAACCATGATATCTTCTTGTGTCTTGACAATACCACCATCCAAGAGGCCTCTTTGTGCTCTATTCTCTTCAGCCATGGCTACTGCCTCTGACTCTTGATCCTCTTGATCAACCCATGATGAAGACATGATTAACCCATGATGAGGACATGATCATATACCTCGGTGATCCAATCTGACAGTGGATCAAACTCCTCTAATCTAATGGGAGATAATTCAACGTCCAAGATTTGTTTGTGATGGAAGCTAAACTTGTAATGAACATGCTCAAGGTCATTCAAACTTTGCATTGACAACCTATTGCGGTTCTTGAAATGTATGTGTTCAAACATGCTCCAATAGTGCTCACATTGTGAAGCATTGCATGGATGACTCATGACAAAAATTGCAATCCTTTGAAGATTTGGCACCTTGGCACCAAACCTTTCCCACCATGCATCTAGAAAAATAAAAGAGGGAAAAGTTTTAAATTTGAAACTTAAATTATGCCTTTAATAGATTTTTATTTGGTTGCAATGTCATTTGAATTGCCTTGCATATGTCTTGTGCAAAGAGGTTACCTTGTGCAAGCCTGAAGGTCTCTATCGCAGTGATTATCTTTGTTCCATTCAAAAAATTAGGTGCCATTCTCTCTACGGCTATGTAGAGACCACTCAAGACCTCATTGGTCTTGAAATTAAGGCAAATTGGAATGCTGGATTGAGGAAATAGGCAGCTGCATGTAAGGGCTTGTGAAGTTGAAGAATTCATCGTTGATCAATGATCTCCAAATGGGATAGTACTTATCCTCAATCCTTATCTAATCAGATCTTTTGGCCTCCTTTGCCCTATCCATGGTCTCATACATGTAGCCCATTTGTGGGCTTCTCCCCATCAGCAACTAGTAGGAGAACAACTTAAGGCTTTGTTAGCTGCAATCATTGTGGAACATTAACATAAGCGAACAAAACAAGTAAGTGAAATGGAAATACACACAAAAATACAATGGAAATTTATCTCTGCAATCTCCTTGGCTAGTTGCCAAAAACTATGCTTATCAAAGATTTAATCAACCACATCAACCTTTGCATTGGTCTTCGAATATGATGATGTAGACAACTCCTCACTAACAAACATGCGCCTCGAAGCAGTCTTTGATTGAAGCAAGGTTTGCGACATGATAATTTGGTCGTAAAGTGGGTTGCTATAGGATGATTCAACTTTTTCTTGTTTGTGAGTTTCCTCATTAGATTGAGAACCCAAGCATGATTATATATGTATTTGCAAATATTTTTTTAGCATACTCTATAAATGTTTTGATCGATCAAAGCTTGTTAAGCTCCTTTAACATGAGTTCAAGGCAATGAGTAACGCAAGGAGTACAAAACAAGTAGGGTGCCTATCCATGAGAAGTCTACTTGCAACAATATAATTTGAGGCATTAACTATATCCATTAGCAATATGCTCTCCTCACCCACCTTGGCCAAGACTTATTCAAAAGCCTTACAAAGGAATACAACATTTTTGTGTTTCTTGAAGGATCAATTGACTTCAAGAATATCATGTCACTTGATTAAGAAACAAAATAAGCAATTCAAAAAATCAGAAATTAAGAGTCTTAATCACTAAATCAATCGATTTTCATCTAATGAAGTACAATCACCTGAGGAAGAAACAATAAAATTCAACATTGTTCTATTTTTCCTATTTGTCCAACCATTAATCATGATGGTGCAACCTTTCTTCCATATGTCATGTTGCTTGTCAATTCTGACTTACACATCAGCCAATGGAGCCTGTTATCTCCTCATCATTAGGGACTTTGAATTTGGCCCCACAAACAATAATGATATCTATCATATTTTGCTAAAGGAGACCTTCGACAAATAAAATAATTGTTTTAAATTGAGAGATTAACTTTAAAATCTACAATGCTACATATCCCTAAATAAAAATGTTTAAGAGACGCAAAAATAAAACTATGTTTTTTGAAATAAAAGAATAATAATTATTTGCACTTCTTTTGGCGTCATGTGTAATGTCCCCTTTCTAAAATAGGATTTAATAATAGATAATAATTAATAACATTGAAATATAAATAAATAAATAATAATAAAGTATAATTACAAGTTAATAAAATTTAATGAAAGGTCAAGAGGCATGTAATGAAGAGTTGTGACTCCCTCAACATAAGACATAAAAGGGAGAAGAGTTTATTGAAAGGGGATATGGATGGAGCAAGAAAAATTGGAAAATGAAATATGGAATAATCAGGTTGGAATTGGAGAAGAACTCTGAAATAAACCTGAATTAGAAATTAAGAACAACAATTAAAATTAGTTAAGGAGCAATTATGTAAGTGGAAGAGACACCACCCTTGGAAAGACATACTAAGAAGTTGTAGAGTGCATTTTAGGGGAGTAAGAGTTTATATCAGACTTACATTTATGCAGATCTGTAAATGAGAAGATAAAAGGGAAGATCATCAAAAAAAGGTTGAAGACATAAGTGTAAGAAGAGTTTATAACAGAATGTAAGAAGAGTATATGCAGATATACAAGAGGAATATATGCTTAAATAAAAGAATATGCTGATGCAAATTGAGAAGGGAAGTATATGCAGACTCAAAGGAGAAGTATTAAGAAAAGAAATAGTTTGAAGGTGTGAATCAAGGAAGTAAAGGAATGGGAAGTATTCAAGGAAGAGACTATTTCAAAAGGGCAGAAATTATGAAGGATTGTACTCTTCCAAAGGGTGTTAATTGTGAAAGGTTGTGACTCTTTCAAAGGGCAGAAATTATGAAGAGATGTGACCTCTCCCTTACATTGGAAGATATAAAGGGAAGAAAGTTTCATTTGAGGAGGAGACTCAAGGGACATCAATTGAGAAATAGATTTATTACTCACAAAGGGCAGCAAGGAAGGCGGTGACTCATTTCTTATGAAAGGTGGTGACCCTTTCATCAATTAAGTATAAAAGAAATTATCCCAATCATTGAAGGATCATTTATGAATTATCATTGATGAATCCACAAAAGCAATCATCATTTCTCAGATCAAAAAATCAATCATCAGAAAACCACTATCAAATCAGTATACATTCAATTCACCAATACATCAAACCAGCATTCCTTACATCATCACCCATCAATCATCTAATTTAATCATCGGTCATCTAATCAGAAAACCCCTCATTGCTACACCAATACCTCAAATCATACAATCAAAAGAATTCATTCAATAAATCGAATCAAGCAATCACACGAGTACAATCATACCAAGAGACATTCATCTGATCAAAACATGATCAGCAAAACAAATACAATCCTATCAAAGAAGGTAGATCAGTAGAGAATATGAAAAACATTCAAACAAAAACAAATTAATCAAGATTGACTTATAGAAGTCTAAACAGCAAATACATCAAAGGGATAGGGATAAAGCTTCAGATCAGGCATAATACAACAGTCTGATATTATTTCAGATCCACCCCTCTCAGCACTCTCATTCTCACTATCAATTGTGGTATAAATATGTTGCTTATGCATAAATAGATAATGCTTAAGTGTATACTCATGATAGAATATAAGATATGCCAAGTGTCTGAAATCCTTCTTGTAGGAAGGACGTAGGGTGTGAGAGGAGGGTTATAAGAGGATTATGCAAGTAGGCCACCCTAGAGATGACCATATAACTAGCCTCTAGGGCCAGGAGGGCTTTGGCATTCATTTTGCTCTTGGAGATGGATTGAAGAACCAAGAAACCCCCTTATGACCTTTGTCCAACTCTACAATGATGGCACTTGTCTTTAGGGGGGATGAGGAATTGATAGAGGAAGCATGTACAAGCAACACACTATGTAGGTTACATAGGTGGATGTCCATATTGACTGCCCACCAAGGCCAATAGAGCTCTGACATTCACTCTGCTCTTGGGCTTAGTGTAGAAATGGCTTCGAGCTAACCTATCATGTTTCTTCCTCCAAACCCTAATGTTCTTGTATGATATTATTGATATTATATGAATGTGATGTGATCTTGTCTAATCCTAATAATTGGAATTATGAACATTTGTGTGTGTGTACATGTTTCTTATGTTATGATTGCATGTTATAAATCCAGGATCATATTATTTAAAGAAATATTTTACTTGGTAAGATGCAACCCTAACCCTAATTTGTTGCAATTGTGATTCTAGGATATTTTCTAAGGCAATTTTTGGGAAGGGCAAATTATAATGTCCCTGTTCTGAAATAGGATTTAATAAATAATAATTAATAAATTTTAAATAAAAAAATTGAAAATAAATAATAGTCAAATATAATTACAAGTCAATTAAGTTTAATGAAAGGTCAAGAGGCATGTAATGAAGAGTTGTGACTCCCTCAACATAAGTATAAAAGGGAGAAGGGTTCATTTGAAAGGGGACATGGATGGAGCAAGGAAAATTGGAAAATGATATATGAAATTATCAAGTTGGAATTGGAGAAGAATTCATAAATAAAAATGAATTAGAAATAATGAACAACAATAAAAATTAGTTAAGGAGCAATTAAGAGAGTGGAAGAGACACCACTCTTGGGAAGATATATTAAGAAGTTGTAGAGTGCATTTGAGGGGAGCAAGAGTTAATTTCAGACTTACATTTGCAGATCTGCAAATGAGAAGATAAAAGGGAAGATCATCATAGAAAGGTTGAAGGCATAACAGTAAGAAGAGTTTATAGTAGAATTGTAAGAATAGTATATGCTGATATAAAGAATATGCTGATGCAAATTGAGGAGGAAAGTATATGTAGACTCAAAGAAGAAGTAATAAGAAAAGATGTAGTTTGAAAATGTGAATCAAGAAAGGTTTAATGGATGAAGGGAGGAATGAAGAAAGGAGCATGTGAATTAGGGAAGGATTAATAAAGGAATGGGAAGTGAATAAGGAAGAGACCATTTCAAAAGGGCAGACATTATGGAGGGCAATACTCTTCCAAAGGATGCTAATTGTGTAAGGTTGTGACTCTTTTAAAGGGCAGAAATTATGAAGAGACTTGACCTCTGCCTTACATTGGAAGGTAGAAAGGAAAGAGGGCTTCATTTGAGGAGACTCAAGGGACATCAATTGGGAAATAAATTTATTACTCTCAAAGGGAAGCAAGGAGGGTGGTGACTTAAGTCTTATGAAAGGTATTATCCCAATCATTCAAGGATCACTTATGAATCATCACTAATGAATCCATAAAATCATTTATCAGATCAAACAAACAATCCATCAGAAGACCACTATCAAAAACACATACATTCAATTCACCAATATATGAAACCAGAACTCATTACATCATCACTCATCAATCATCTAATCAACAATTTCTTAATCACCACTCATCTAATCAGCAAAACCCTCATTATTACACCAATACCTGAAATCATATAATCATAAGAATTCATTCAATCAATCAAATCAAGCAATTGCACAAGTACAATCGTACCAAGAGACATTCAATTGGTCGAAACGCAATCAGCAAAGTAAATACAATCCTATCAAAGAAGGTAGATCAGAAGAGAATATAAAAAGCATTCAAACAAAAACAAATTAATCAAGATTTTGTTATAGAAGTCTAAACAGAAAATGCATCAAAGGGATTAAGCTTCAGATCAGGCATAATACAAGACTGATATTATTTCAGACATGGCCTTCTCAGTTCTCTCATTCTCACAATCAATTGTGGTATATATATGTTGCTTATGCATAAATAGATAATGCTTAAGTGTATACTCATATGATAGAATATAAAATATGCGTGATTGTCTGAAATTTGTCTTGTAGGGAGGACCTGGTTTGTAAGAGGACGGTTATAAGAGGGTTATATAAGTAGGTCACCCTAGAGATGACCATATAACTGGATACTAGGGCCAAGAGGCCTTTGGCATTCATTTTGTTCTTGCGCTTAGATAGAAGAACCAAGAAACCCCCTTACAACTTCCATCTTAGGGGGGATGAGGCATTGATAGGGAAAGGAGGTACAAGTAACCCACTATGGAGACCAACTTGAAGGATGTGCATATTGACTGCCCACTAAGGCCAAGAGGGCTCTAACATTCACTCCGCTCTTGGGCTTAGTGTAGAAATGGCTTCGGGTGGACCTATCATGTTTCTTCGTCCAAACCCTAATGTTCTCATATAATATTATTTATATTATATGAATTTGATGTGATCCTGTCCAACCCTGATAATAAGTACACACACATATATACATGTTTCTTATGTCATGATCGCAAGATTCAAATCTAGGATCACATTATTTAAAGAGATATTTACTTGGTAAGATGTAACCCTAACCCTTATTTGTTTCAATTGTGAGTCTAGGGCAAATTAGGAAGGTGTAACATACCAACTATACTATCCTAAGATAAATAGGAAAATAAAATTTCTCTTACAAGGAAAGGAAATACGCTCTAACAACATACCTGAAATAACTGCCTTCCATTTCCTATGAACATGTATAAGAATTTAATTAACAAACTAAAAAGAGAGTTACCAACTAATTTCAAATGAATATGATTTTAACCAACTTATCCTATTACTTTAACTATATAAGAAGTTCAATAAGAAATGCAATCATTAGCTTTCATATGAAAAGAAACTAACAATAGATTTACTACTAAATGTAAACAACAAAATTAACTACCAAAGAATAATTTATAGAACCTGAATTTGTTGGTTCAATTTCTACTATACTTCTTTAGCTTTCGACCTTCATAGGGTGAAAGAGTATCACCCAACCTTCAATTTCTACTGTACTTCTTTAGCTTTTGCCACCCAACCTTTGATCTTACGATTATGACCTAATTGTCACCCACACAACTTCTACACGGAAGTGGCCTAACCCTTCCCAAGGGCATGTGAACACAACTTCACTTCAATTTTCTTGCCATTTGAGACTCGGTGTAGAACCCACAACTGCCTTAGCCAGCCAACGTGTAGACATCTTCTCCTTTCAGGGTGACCTTCCTAGCTAGACAATTGCCCTACTGGTTCTAGTGACTGACTGTTACTACCCGTAGCATAGTACCACCTTGGCCAAGGTTTTAAAGGTACACACTTTTCATTGTGCTATCAATGTCACCACTAGACTCATTAAGAGTCAAAAAGACCTCTTAAATTTTAGGTTTTCACAACCCCATTGGTCTCAACATCCTTAGGCAGCCATGTCTTTCATAATTTTGTCCATAACATAGTAACCCACCGACTAGGTTGACCAAATTTGTTTGATGATTCAAGTGAACAAGTAATCAGTTGGTAGTTTGTTGTCTCGAGGACTTACAAACTTAAGGATTAGACCCAATTGGATAAGTCTTAAAGGCAGGAGTTGAATAGAACTCATGGAACATGATCATTTTTCACTATTATAAAAATATGACCAAATTCATCTAAACCAGATTGATGTACAAGCATGACCTCAAGAAAGGTTTGATTGTTATGCCATGGTTCTATGGATCAATTAGGATCTTCTCCTATGCGGGTCATTCTATTACTTAAGTCAGGATGATAGATTCATTTAATTGATTTCAGTCAAGAGTAGATAAGAAGAATATAGATGTATTATACTTGCTAGAGGAACGGGGGAACGCTGTATGTGATGGAACTGATACATAAAAATCCTCTCTACTAAAAGTGCATTGTGCAGCAAGCTATATTTTTATTATCATATGCTAAACAACGCACAAAAGAATCATGCAAATACTAAGAAGAGTATTGGTTTGATCTGATAGAATTAAGAATCCGAGCTTTTAACTTTAACAACTTAATGCATATGATGCATACCCCAACAAATCAAGTATAAATTCCAAACAAACCTTTCTACATATAATTGAATGATCCTTTGTGTGACAATATTAATATGAATGGATATGATCGAATGATCCTTTCTTTGTCACAATAATATGAATGCTTATGATTGAATGATCCTTTCTCTGGCATAATATTAATTTGAATGCATATGATCGAATGATCCTTTCTCTATCATAATTATATGAATGCATATGATCAAATGATCCTTTTTTTGTTCAAATAATATAATGAATGCTTGAAATAAGAAAGCAACAAATAAGAAGAGCAAATTCCATGCTCATGATCCAAAGATCTACGTCCAACAGAATTGCAATGCAAGTAGGTAATGTTAAACAGATATTTTTCCGAAGATCGAATGAAAAAAGATTACAAAAACGACAATTACAAAATGCAGTCACATTGATGAACTCACCCAAAAGAATAAAATTCCAAAATTCCTTGCTTAAGAGAAAAAAAATTGCTCTCCAAATAGTCGAGCCGACAAGAAAAAGGTGGGTCGAAGGTTCAAGAGTAACTCCTTGCCCGGTGTGGCAAGTGTTAATGTTTTGGTAGTGATAGGAGATGTCATTCACACCTGTGGTGGTTGTGCTTATATGAATTTATTATTTCTCCTATGTTGTTGTTGAACCTGTTCGATGCTGGATTGTTATTTTGTTCTATGATCCTTCGATAGTGTTGTTGGATTGGGATTTTTATTGTGCCTTCATGTACATGTTTATGAAGCAACTTGCTTATATTTGTTGTTGAATTCATGCTTCTTCCATGTTCTTCCTCATTACAACTGCAGCTATTGAAGAAGGCTTTGATCGGTTTATTATCTCTATCGTTGGCAATTCATTTCTCACCGTGTCTGTTATATTCATAATGGAGGTTTCCATTTTTTGTTGTATCGATAGCATTGAAGATGTAATGACACTTTCCTGTTACTGTTTCTTGCCTTCCGGAATCAAGTCTCACAACAAGAAATATGAATCGACCATCGTTGAAGCTAAGGATTTTTCCGTTTGGGAGTTATTATTGCCGTCTCTGTCATTTATTCATGTTTATGGCAGCTTAATTGTAATCGATGGATATCCTCTTACCACAAGAATGCAACATGTACAACTTATCTGTTTTGGTCTGTTGTCAATATGTGCTGATGAAGACATTGATCTTCATATGTGTAATTGCCGTCATAACTTATATTCACGAGTTCGTGCCTTATGTTTATCGTTTGAGGTTCAGGGTGACTCATCTTTGTAACCGTCATTCACTGGACCGTCATCGCTGTTTCATTGGGCTAAAGACAGGAGTTGTATTGTCACCGTTGATAGAGTTGTATATAGCTCACCGTGTGGTGTTTCCTTCAGTTACGATGGTCTGTGATTCAATACTGAGAGTTAGGCCCGTGCGTGTTTCTTGAAGGAGTGTGATGGTGTAATACTATTTGATTCAAGGGTGATCGGGTGAAGGTTTTTGTGTTATATGTGTGAAGTAATTTCTTCAGACTTTCTAAGTAAAGGTCATATTTGTGATCATCGCGTGCTTGGAGTACAGTGGTAGTTTTGGCTGGTTGTTTCAGCAATACATCATTCTATCTGTGTAATTATTGTGTGACTAGTTTTGCATGTGATTTGTCTGATTCATAAAAGGGTAGTTCATATTCTATAGAGCAGTATATATTCTATACATGTTTGTTATGTGATAACAGTCTCGGTGAAGCAGTCATTCTTTTGATTTAGCTTGTGAAGCGTTGTACTGAACGTTTTGATGATTCAATAAAGGATCTACTTTGAGTGTGGTTGGGTTTTTCCCCTCAGGCTGGAGTTTTCCCAGGATAAAAATCTTGTGTTGTTTTGATCTTGAGTTTTAATGTTTCAGCTTATTGCTTCTATGCTTTTCTGTTTCAATTTTAACATGGTATCAGAGCAGGTTTAAGGAAAGATCCAGAACCAGAGTTATTCAAGCTTCGAAGTATTTTTTCCTTCTCTTCTAGTTTGATCCTTTCAGGTTTCAAAATGGTGAATGGGCTTGAAGTTGGAGATAGGTTGGATGGTGCATCGAATCTTACATCATGGAAATTTAGAGTCCTTATTGCACCGGAAGAGAATGATCTTTTAAAATATGTGAAGGAGGATGTATCTGAGCCAACTGATAACACTGAGAAAACTCAATGGAGGAAGAATAATATCACGCCAAGGAAGATATTGATTGATTCTGTTAAAGGATCATCTTGTACCTATTATATCCAAGTTGAATTCAGCTAAAGAGATGTTTGAGAGTCTTCAAAGCTTGTATGAATTCAACAACACTAGCAGAGCTCTGGCCTTGAGACCTCAACTTCATATTAAAATGGATAGAGAATCAATTGTCTCCTTCATGAAGATCACAAAATTGAAAGATCAACTAAATGCTATTGAAAGATCTGGTTATGCTTGCTATGAATGGCCTCACTCATTCTTGGGAATCTTTTATTCAAGTAATTAGTGGAAGAGATGAATTACCCAAATTTGATCGTCTGGGAACTGATTGTATTCAAGAGGAATTCAGGTTAGATGCAAGAGGAAATTGTCGTAAATCTCATCATGATGAAGATAATGTTCTTGCTGGTCATACATCTAAAAGGAAAGGACGTGAATGGAGAAAATGAAATTTCAAGAGAAATAGAAATAAGTATTTAGATTCAGCTCCTGAACCGAAGAAGAAGGATCTCTCCAGAATTCAATGTTTCAGATGTGACAAGTATGGTCACTTTGCCAGAGATTGTTTATCAAGATCAAATCATCAAGCTGCTGCTGCAAATGTTGAGGATGGTTCACCTTATAAAGAATCTTGCGACAATTCAGAGGGATTTTTTATTCTGAAGAAATTACTTTTTCCTCTGAAATTTAGATGCCGTATTATTACCGTATTAAGGATTGAAATTGTGGGCTTCCAGCATCAAGCTGATCCTAATATAATAACGTTTATTTTAGTTCATACTACTGGCTGATCAGTTTAACATTTCTAAGTAAAGGAAATTCTAAAATTAAAGGTGAAAATTTTCTTTGTTGAATCTGCATTAGATTTCCACGTTTTCTAAGAAGGATTTTCTATATAGATTCTTTCAGGGTCAAATTTCTTATTCTGATTCTGTGCTGTTGGTTTAAATACTATAGTAAAGTTATGATCTAATAACTGTGTTTGAGTTGCATGACTAGAGATTTAGTCAGCTAGATCCAAGGATACATTTATCCTATTCATATTCAATTGATAGAAAACGAGGATGATCTCAGTCTGAAATTAAAGGTATTCTGAGGTGATTAGCAAGCTAATTGTCTACCTTTTGTTGTATACTCTAGTCTTCAGTGTAGAGGATAGCTATATCATTTCAGTTGGAAATTTATATTTCAATGCAACTGAAGAAGATTGAAAGAAATTTTTGGTGGTCACTAGTTTGATTAGCGATGGGCTCAATATAAAGATTTATTTGGAAACTTGGTCTTATTTTGCTGGGTATTTCAGATTGTTGTTCAATCTTCTGTAGTCTGTTGTTTTGACTTAAACCATTTGGGTGAATTTTGAGGGCATTGTGTGAAGCTTATAGACTTGGTTGTCCTGTTTGAGTTGCACAGTCTGCTACAATAGTTTCTAGATTTTAGTTGTAGACCTATTTGTGTTCATTGGAAGTGTTGGATAAGTCTTAAATTCCTATAGGAGCTTGAGATCTTTATTCTTTGATCCAAGGGGAAGCTAATGCCATCTCAACTTAGTCAATACATAGATAAGCACTTCATACTCTTGAATAAGGTTTATGAATCTTTTATGTAGTTCTTCTATAGAATAGTGATTCATGTATTTTTTTAGCATTGGTCTGTATATTTCTCTCTAGGATAGTTTGATTCTATGGATTATTTTTAATCTCTCTTGGTTGTAGGATGGATCAAGGAGCAAAAGGATGATGGATTAATTGTCTTAAATCTGTGGATTCTTTATTTTTGGGCAAAGCATGTCCTGTATATTGTCTGATTTGAGTTTGCAAATACTTTGAAGTGACTCTTCCTCTATATTGGGTTAGAGACACAGAGGGAGCTTGAACGGTAGATGGAAAGTGCCATGTCCTTTGCAGAGGATCGACAAGCTCATGAAGCAGTGTGGCTTCAGAAGCTCATTGTTTGGTCTAACATTGAAGTCAATTGTAGTTTATTGTGATAATCAAAGCTGTGAGAATGCTGTCCCCGCTGAGAGGAAGTCTCAACATTCAGTTGTTCTTATTATGAGCTTAATGCATTTTTCTCTAAGACAAAGAAATTTGAGGTGAAAGTCCTTGTTGCTCTTTCCACTCATGGGAGTAGCCATAGTGGATGTCATGTTAAGAGACTCCATGACAACATCACGTTGAGTGACTCCGTGATGAGAGCTTGTGTTTATTCCACTCATGGGAGTAGCCATAGTGGATGTCATGTTGAGAGACTCCATGACAACATCACGTTGAGTGACTCCGTGATGTGAGCTTGTGTTTATTTCACACATGGGAGTGGCCATGGTGAACATCATGTTGAGTGAATCCATGATTCTATCACGTTGAGAGAATCCATGATAAAGTTTTGTTTTTAACACATATGGGTGTAGCCATTGTGTTTGTCATGTTAAGAGACTCCATGACATGAAAATCTGTAGATGATATCTCCTTTGCTAAGAGGGAGTGTAAATGTTTTGGTAGCAACAGGAGATATCATTCGTACTTGTGGTGGTTGTGCTTATATGAATTTATTATTTCTCCTATGTTGCTGTTGAACCTGTTCGATGCTGGACTGTTCTTTCTTTCTATGTTACTTCGAAAGTGTTGTTGGATCGGGATTTTTATTGTGCCTTCATGTACGTGTTTATGAAGCAGCTTGCTTATATCTGCTGTTGAATTAATTCTTCTTCCATGTTCTTCCTCAGTACAACTGCAGCTATTGAAGATGGCTTTGATCGGTCTATTATCTCTATCGTTGGCAATTCATTTCTCACTGTGTCCTTTCTATTCATTATGGAGGTTCCCGTTTTTTGTTGTATCTATGGCATTAAAGATGTAACGCCACTTTCCTGTAACCGTTTCTTGCCTTCCGGAATCAAGTCTCACATCAGAAAATATGAATCGACCATTGTTGAAGCTAAGGATTTTTCCGTTTGGGAGTTATTATTGCCATCTCCGTCATTTATTCATGTTTACAACAGCTTTATTGTAATCGAAGGATATCCTCTTACCACAGGAATGAAACATGTATCAAGGTATCTGTTTTGGTCTGCTGTCGATATTTGCTGATGAAGATGTTGATCTTCATTTGTGTAACTGCCGTCAAAACTTATATTCATGAGTTCGTGACTTATATTTATCGTTTGAGGTTCTGGGTGACTCATCTTTGTAACTGTCATTCACTGGACCGTCATCGCTGTTTCGTTGGGCTAAAGATGGGAGTTGTATTGTCACCGCCAAGAGAGTTGTATATACCTCACCGTGTGGTGTTTCCTTCAGTTACGATGGTCTGTGATTCAATACTCAGAGTTAGGACCGTGCATGTTTCTTGAAGGAGTGTGATGGTGTAATACTATTTGATTCAAGGGTGATCAGGTGAAGGTTGCTGTGTTATATGTGTGAAGTAATTTTTTCAGACTTTCTAAGTAAAGGTCATATGTGTGATCATCGGGTGCCTGGAGTACAGTGGTAGTTTTGGCTGATTGTTTCAGCAATACATCATTCTATCTATGTAATTATCGTGTGACTAGTTTTGCATATGATTTGTGTGATTCATAAAAGGGCAGTTCATATTCTGTATGGCAAAATATATTCTTTACATGTCTGTTATGTGATAACAGTCTCAGTGAAGTAGTCATTCTTCTGGTTTAGCTTGTGAAGCGTTGTACTGAATGTTTTGATGATTCAATAAAGGATCTACTTTGAGTGTGGATGGGTTTTTCCCCTCAGGCTGGGGGGTTTTCCCAGGATAAAAATCTTTTGTTGCTTTGATCTTGTGTTTTAATGTTTCAGCTTATTGCTTCTATGCTTTTCTGGTTCAATTTTAACAGCAAGAGGAGTTACTCTTGCCACCTCACTCGACATCCCTCCAAAATTCAAACATGTGCCATCGGTTGATAATAAAAATTGATATCGAGAAAGCATCATTTGCACAAGAGCTAGGAACAAGTATAGCATTATATATATATATATGTATTATGTATATAAAATATGCTTAAACATTTATTTCATGTGTGTTTGTGTGACTAAATGTATATGTGCATAATCAACTTTGAAGAGCACACAAGAAACACTGAGGAGAGGGGGGGGCGGGTGAATCAGTATTTCAAAGCTTTTAAACTTTTTTTTTCTATTAAGATAGTTTGTAAAGCTAGAAAGCAATAAAGTTGATGGACCGAGACAGACTCAAAAATAACAATGTCTGAACAACGAACCACTACTCCAGTCATTTCACTATGACTGGCTATATCGACAGTATATCACATTTGTCTGCTACATAAGATTTAACAAATATACACGTGAATAAAAAACAAAATGTAGACTTTACAAAACATCTACCATTTAATCCCAAGGGCCAATGACACTTTTACTGCACTCTGCTTTATCTCCATCATAATCTCCCAGGGGTGGATCAATATCAGCATGTATATCAGTCACATCTTTCCCAAACTGCCCCAGCATTCTCCCTTGCTTTTCTATCTTCATATTTTCCTCCTGTATGTTAATGTTCTTCTCCTTGACAACCTGTTTCAGATTGGTCAGTTCCTCTTGGTTCAACATGTCAGAATAAGATTCGAAGTAGTGAGGAGATTGAATATCTTCTTTGTACAGGATCATAGCTCCTTCTTTGACCAGAATCAAGAACCTTTCTTTGGGCACCTTAATGACAGCAAAGACCTGTGACTTTATGGTGAAAAATGCGAGTTTAAAATTAAACTCAGTAGGATCCCTCCTAATATTCTGAAAAACTTCCTCATTCCTTCTCCTCCACAAATACCATAGGACCTCAGTGGATAAAACAAGCCAAAATTTATTTAACTTGAGGTCAAACTCATAAAAAAATCAACAATAAAGTCAAGCCATGAAGGACCAGATTTGGAATTCCAATTAACAGCCCGGCCAAAAAAAGAGACCAAACAGAACAGGCAAATTTACAATTAAAAAAAAGGTGTTTAAAAGTTTCATTGCAACCACATAATGCACAAAAAATGGATTGATCCCCACAGAAGAAATCACATTCCCAATGGCCAGCTTTTTCAACAACAAGAGCCAACGAAAACAAGATTTTTTTGGTTTCCAAAGGTGAGTGCCATAACAATTAAAAAATAAAGTGCCATTTAGAATTTGACCAGTTAAGATCCCAGTATTTGTTGATCCAATTGAAAATAGCAATGTCATCTTTCAGCAAGTTATACATCTGCTTGGTCGAGATATCCGTAAGTCCAATACCCTCAGGCCATTTAACATGAGCAAGAAATTGCTTACTATCGATAACTTTGCCAGGAAAGGGAGAACCTGTAACTTTAGAGATAAGAGTATAGGTTTTTTTTCTGAGAGGGTTGAATATCAAATTTATCTCTAAGCTCCTCCCAGTATCCTAACCGATTGTCAACCATATGTCTCTGATGTGTGAAATACCTTTTTTATTCCAAGCTTTTGCAAAGCAACTCTGTGTGAGAGCCAATGGCTTATTGTTAAGGTAAATCCCCCACCAGATGGATCTGTCAGATACTGTGAAAATAGGCTGGCCATCAACGACTTTTTTGGAACATAACAACCCCCTCACCTGAGACAATGCAATCCAAAGAGACATGAACACCTTGGAGCCAAAAACTTTTAATTCAAAATCTCGAAAAATGATATCACACAAAGGAATATTATTCCAAGATTTTGCTTTTTTAATAACAAATCTGCAAATGTTGTTTCTAACCAACACCTTCCATGGTTCATTCCCATGAATGACATTTAAGACCCATTTGGAGGTAAGGGCAATGCCATAAGCTCTAAGGTCCCTGAGGCCCAAACCCCCCAAATTTTTAGGTCTACATCACCAGTCCCACTTAACACAATGCCTTTTCTTTGCACCCATACCATCTGACCATAAAAAGTCTCTCAAAATCTTTTCTAACTGATTGGATTGGTACTTAGCAAAAAACCAGGAGGAAGAATAGTAAATTGCATGAGAAGACAACTTTTTGGACTACTAGAACCCTACCAGCCAAAGAGAGCATATGTGTTTGCCACTTAACATGTTTTTTTTCAATCTTCGAATATATCCATGCCCACATATCTTTAGTAGAGGGGTCAATAGCAAATGGTATCCCTAGGTATCTGGTAATAGAATTAGGCTCACTTCATTGCCATCCTCTATCAGTAACCCATGAAGGGGCTTCTTGAGTCCACCCTATCACCGTGGATTTATGAGGTGCCACTTTAGCACCAGATGCCAGACAAAAGAATTGGAGCCTTGTCATCACATTATCAAAATTGACATCAGAAAGTTCCAGAAACAGAGTAGTATCATCAACAAACTGAGCATTCAGAAGATCTTCATTATTTGGAAGAGTGATACCTTTCATTGGGGGTCCAAAATCATTTGCTCCGAGAATATAAAATAAAGCGCCTGTAGCTATAACAAATAAGGCAGGTGCAATGGGACAACCCTGTCTTATAGATCTCATAAGGGGAATAGCCCTGGATAACTTCCCATTAACTTCTACCACTGTGGAAGAGTCCTTAAATAGAATGGAAATCCAATTGCAGAAATAAGGGGGGAGACCAAACGCCTGCAACATACCAATCACAAATGGCCATTCAATCCTGTCATAGGCCTTTTTAAAGTCTAGAAGGATCATAGCAACATTTTGACCGTCCTCTTTGGCCTAGTGCATAGCCTCCCAACTGGTAATTAAGTTCTCCAAAATATATCTACCCCTGATAAAACTAGTTTCTATAACAGATATAATCTTATTTAAGATGTTTCCAATCCTTCTAGCAAACACTTTTGCAATTATCTTGTAAGAAAGGTTCAGCAATGTTATTGGTCTCCAGTTCTTTACCTGAGTCTTATCTCCACCTTTAGGCAGCAACTTAATAACCCCTTTGTTTATGTCCTTCCCAAGGGACTTTCTCATAAGCATCCTCATAAAGGGCTAGAAGTTCATTACTAATCCATTCACTGTTTTCCTTGTAAAACTCAATTGGAAGACCATCGAACCTTGGAGATTTACCATTAGCCATTGATCTGATAGCTTCCTCTATCTCTTTTGCTTCAATATTTTGACTTAGGGCTTTGCTATCTTCTTTTGAAACTTTCTTGGGGATCAACTTGATACGTCTCTTCAGGGTTGCATGACTATTGTTATCATACTCAAATGAGAATAAGATTTGATAGAACTCATAAGAGGCATTTCTAATTTCATTGTCATCTTTGCAAACAACATCATTAACTTGAATCTCTTCTATCAATTGTCTTTTATGTTTCGCCCTAATAAGGTTAAAGAAATATTTAGTACCCCTATCACCTTCATGAAGCCAATTCATTCTAGCTCTGATTCTCTGTCCTTGAATTTCATAATCCTGCAATTTCCTAAAATCTCCCTTAATTTGTATCAGGTCTTTTTCCATCTTCTCATTATATCCTATACTCTGCAACTACTTCTCAGTCTCATTAAGCTTTTTTTGTAGTTGGTTTTCTTCACAATATTTATCCATAGCATTCTTCTTATCAATAATCTGGAAAATACTTCTCCATGCATCCACTAGATTACTCCACTTATCACGGGGTGATTTATCATTATTACAGAGTTTGACAAGGCTAGTAGTCATCTTAATAGCATTAAGAGAGTCTTGGTCCTGAAGCAGAGATACATTGAGTTTAAACAGATTGTTTTTTCTCCTCATCTGAGTGTGACTGGATTGTTCCCCAATATTGATACTACAGGATATAGGAGAATGATCAGACATACTAATTGGGTAAACATGGATTGGTGACTGCCTTGCTTCATGATTAAAAGAAAAGAAAGAGGCAGCCGGTGTTGATGCAGCCAGTCGGCATACCTCCCGGCTCCCGCACAGTAGCAGCCGCAGGACCAGCTACGCAGGCAGGGGTTGCCCAACCCTCGGAAAGCCACATGCTAGCATCATCAGCCGAGACGCCTACGGCAGGGAGAGATATGGCATCACAGGAGCCAGTGTCAGTAAGTTTGCAGCAGCCCCCTCCTGTCGCAGAGCCGACACCCATGGAGGGAGGAATTAGTCAGGGAGGTGCATAGGAGCAGGTCCGCCTCGAAGTGATTGGGACAGATGTTGTAGTCACTATATCGGATACTTTACTGGAGGAGGCAGCAGGCCAGGAGGCAGATATGAGTATACCGGAGGCGGAGCCCCAGATGCCAGCAGCGGAACCAGAGAGTTTAGCTAGTCGGGCGAGTGAGTACTTGCGGAGGTGACTACTTGCCCCTGTGACTAGAGGTTCGTCCATTCAGTCCCCTATGAGAGACGACCCCCAGTTGGAGGGCAATTGGTCAAACAGTGAGGTAGTTGAGATACCGGCATCACCTGAGGACCAGAGTGCAGCAGCAAAGAAAGTGGTTGCAGAGGTACAGGTGCCAGACCCTCTAGCAGAGGAGAAGGATAGGGATGTTCGTGCATGCTTGGCTGACATTATGGAGAGAAGTAGGGTCTTGGCGGAGCGCGGCACGTGCCTAGCAGAGTTGGTGCTCACAGAGAGGAGACGAGCAGAGGCTGGGGTGGGAGCTCGGGTGTCGGCCGAGAAGGCTCGGGAGGAGATGGCCGCCCGACTCGCCACCCAGCAGGTCGCATGGGAGGCAGAGCGGACAGCACTCAGAGCACAGCTTGAGGACGTCGCGTGGGAGAAGCATGAGGTCGCTTAGCAGCTAGTGGCAGCAGAACAACATCTGGCAGCAGAACAACATCTGGCAGCGGCCGTCTAGGAGAGGGACGCGACTGTCCAGGATAGGGACACAGCAAAGAGAGCTCACGATCAGAAGGAAGCCGAGTGCCAGGAGGTCTCGATAATACTGAAGGGGTTAGTGGAAGAGAACTCCCAGCTTAAAGCGGATTTGAAGGTCAGAACAGAGCAGGTGTATTAGCTGCGGCGCAACCTGTCTTCACAGTCTCAGACATAGCCTTCCAGTTCACGAGGACTTTGGGTTGTTATTTTTTGTGTACGTCGTTTGGAGATGACTTTTCTTTTTTGGGGGGGATGATGTAGTCGGCAAATACTGTATCAGCCGACGGGTAGAATAGTGTCATGTAGCCGACAGGACCTTCGGGAACTTTCCGGAAGGCCTCCAGGATTAGTATATGTACATCCTTCGGGGTCATTGTAATCATCATCTTAAGCATAATGTAATGTCTTTGGCATATGCGAATAATATAAGGAGTTCTGCTATTCTTATCTATTGTCTGTGTGCATTGATTCATTTACCTGTACGGTAAACAGATGTCCCCCCTTATTTCTTGCCACAGGATCCATAACTTTCAATTTTCTTTTGAATTTGGACTAGAAATATTGTTCATTGCCTTTCCTTACAAAATTAGAACCACCAGATTTGTCTTCTTTATGTTCAATCATGTTGTAATCACCCACTATCACCCAGTGAGCTTCCAGAAGATCATATGCTAACCAATCCCAAAAGGTGGTTCTCTCTCTGTAATCATTAGAAGCATATATATTACAAATTCCAATAGTTTTATCCTTACTTTTAAAGGTAACCCGCTGGGCCCTTTGACAAGGCAAGGATCCTTCTGCATCAATCTTGTCAGACCATTTAGGACCCACTAGAATGGCGACTCCCCCCTTTCCTTTATCATGATTAGTGAAAAAACATGTTGCGTTATCCCATATAAATTTCAAGGTGTTGAAAATATGATAGCCTACCACTTTTATTTCTTGGAGACAAACAATATCCTTAGCAGATAAACTATTACACCATTTCCTCACCATGTATTTCCTCTCAGGCATTTCCAGCCCTCTTACATTTCAACTATGTAGGTTGATCACCATCATTTAGATTGAGTGAGTTTTTGGTTGTTGTAAAGCCTGTTAAAACATTCAGGCATATTTGCAATTTTCTTTTTCTCACCTTCTCTAACTGTTTTAGGACTATTATGTCTTTCTATCATTTTCCTTTTCTTCTTTCCAATTTTGCTAAGCACCTCAATGAACCCTTCATTACCAATAGCCATGAATTTTACCACCTTTTCTGAGGGGTAATCTGGTTATATCCATCTATGTCCGCCCTGGGATCCATAGTATCACATGAGGGGGGGTTGTGCTTCAAAGAAGCTTGTTCATGTTTTTTTATTCTTTCAGCCCTTTCATTAATGGTCTCAAGGGCAATTTGCTGGGCATTTTTCTTGGTGGGGGCATCATTATTGGTAGGCTGGGTGACACATACTAGTTGACAATCGTTAGAGGATAAATTCTGGGGCGTGTTTCCATTAGCGGGCACAACTTCATATTCTTCCTCAAATAGGGGATTAGCTAGGGTTACAAACTTACCATCAATCTTGTTGCTTCCTTCCATATTAGCAGGATTAACATCAATATTGTCCTCCATATTAGTGTTCAAATCTTTATTACCATTAGGGGATGTTTCAAGGTTACTCTTAGAATTCATTTTAACAGTATTAGAAGGGTTTTCCTTACCCGCAGAATTAGGGTTTACATTGAATTCTCTTTGGATAATTTTCAAAGCCGGACACTCCCTTCTGGTGTGTCTACTCATCTTGCAGTGAAAACGACCCCCTAAATTCCCAAATAATTTAATCTCCCAAGAGTATTTGTTTCCATAAATTTCAAGGGTAATAACTTTTGGTATATCAATTTCCGGCTCGAGAGCAATCAAAACTCGAGCTTTAGATGAGGTAAAGTAACCCTTGATTCCTCCACTTGCATAACAGACCCCAAGGGTTCAACATTTGGGGAATGAATGGCCAGAATTATGGCTGAACATTGTGGAGCTCGACCCAATTAGGGGTGGAGCGAGCCACAACTTGTTCCACATTTCTATTTGGAGACCAAGGAAACGCCCTGAACAGCATTTGGCCCACATTCTAGAAACATTTTTTAACACCCTTTCTTGCAGATTATGATTTTAAAGAAACACAACCAAACAAACCTCTCTGAATCATCCCACTGAAATTAACAACAATTCCCAATTTTTTACCCCACACATTGTTAAACCAATCATCGAGAAATTTTCTTGCAGGAAGAAATTTAACATCCACACAAACAAAAAAAATAGCAACATTTTTTAAACGGGCTCGTTCAGACTTGATAGCTCTCACCATATCATCATTAGGAGAAAGGGATAGGGTTTTCAGACCAGCAGGAGGTATCCTACCCTTGTCTCTCCCTCCGGGGTCTGCATTTTCGAAGATGCAACCGTCTCCCATTCTACATCCATTGGCTCCGACTTCCACTCCTCTCCCTGGTCCCAATCCTCTCTTCTGCAGAATTCTCCATTAAAAGAAGCAGTGGAAGGGCACTCGACACCAGATTTGTCTGCCAACACTGCTTTGTAGGACAGTTTTACTGTTTCGACAGCTTTATCTGTTCTATTTTCCACACCATTCTCTCCAATCTCCTGCCCGACATTAATAACATTCTCATTGCCGAAGTCTTTTCCAGCATTACCTCCTGCCATTCAATGGATCTTACAGCCAAATCCTTCTCGGACAGATTCTAAATGGCACTATAAGTTTGATTGACAGGCCACACACACCGAATGCCACAAAACACACCCAGGATGCAAGGAAAACCATAAAACAATAAGTCCAATTAAACAAAACATGCACAAAATTGCACCAAGGGTAAAGAAAAAGGCCATGTGGCACTGCAAGGATGAGAGCCATAGTCTCCCAGAGAATTCCCACTTGCAGATCGATCCCCTTCTTTCGACACCTCAACTCCTTGGTACCATTTAATTTCATAATAGATATTCAAAGCTTTTAAACTTTCAAAACATGAAACCACATAAAACATAATGAGAGCAACCATAAAGATGCATACACCAGATTTTTCTTGTGGAAAACCCTTTCGGGTAAAAAACCATGACACATCAAATCTTTTAAAATAACAAATGGGCATTAACCCAGATTACAAAGAGAGCACCAACTCTCAGAGAGTACCAACTCTCCTCGAAGCACCAACTCCGAGCACTGAAGCACCAATTCCAGTCAGCTGAGGCACCAACTGTTGATTGAGAGCACCGACTCCTAGAGAGCACCAATCCTCCTTGATTACCAGCTCAAACAATACACACACACACACCACAACAAAACAACATAGCCTGCTCACAACTCACCACGCAGGTCCAAAATAATATCTACTCACAAATATTTCTTCATCATGCTTGTCTCAATACGTTTCTATCTTAGGAATAACATCTGTATCCTTTGCAGAGTATCACTACAAATTCCTCACATTCTAGTCTCAAACTCAAACTACAACACCTAACACTTATTGAAACGATTCCTACTATTTAATTTGCATATCCTTCACACAACTATCTCCTCTGTTGGCAGTCACGACCCCTCTATCTGCATCCCATCAGAACCAAATAAATTAATGCTGCTCTACTTATTGATGACACTGCCCAGCAATTGAGAGTTTATCAACGCACCATTCCATTCAAACAAAAAGTAACCCCTCAATACATCATTAGACGTTTTCAACTTCTACTAAAAATTACTGCAATACGAATAAAGGAATAGCACAACACTTAAAGGGCCGAACAACACTCATTATTCACACGGCTCTCACATCTAGCTAGCAATGACCAACAATTATTTTAATGCTACGACCATTAGGTTCCTTTTTTTTTAAAGGAAATGTCCACACCTTTATTTAAAAGGCAGTAATCGTTCCTTGTTTTCTTTTATTCAAAACTGAAGCTAAGTATATTTTTAGCGCACACTGATGTCTTGCACTACTCAAAGCATTCACATGTTCCATCCAAAAAAATGAACGACTCCATCCCTTTTTTATTTAATCTTCAGCTAGATTCATAATAACTGCTCCGTTCCATGAAATAACGACTCAGTCAATTCGATTCTTTTAAAGGAAAGCTTGTGCAGAACTCATTGAATCTTTATACACGGAAGAGGCGTTGCATACAACTGGAGCCGCACTATAATATACTCCTTCATTTGGCGATATTAATTCTTTCCTTTTATAAGCTGGCACCACTCAATGCATCAATACTACTATAATATTTGTCTCCTTTTCTGCAAAACGATACACATCTGCATATCTGAATAATTATCTCCATGCGGCCTTAAATAAAGAAATTATTCCTCTAGAAAAGTCTTGAAACATCGACCTTTTGAAAATTCAACCACTAACAATCTGATTAAGCAGCTGACTATTCAAACAATAACATGGCAAGGAAATGGACACTCAAGCAATTGACAAGCATCTCAAGCACGCCAAGCATCTCAAGTATGTGAAGCAGCTCAAGCGCCTCAAACAGCTCAAGCAACTCAAGCACATGAAGCATCTCAAGCAACTCAAGCACGTGAAGCTAGTAGCTCAATCAAATTTTCTAATACTTTCGAGAAATCCTCTGAGATATATACAACCTTGACATCAATGACCATCAACTTTTGACAACCTTGACATCAATGACCATCAACTTTTGACATCAATGACAACATACTCAACAAACTTAGTGTCAACTTTCATCTTGCGTACTCAACTTCTCAATCATTGTGGATACATTCACCTTGTTGTCTTAGAGCACGACAATATGCATGGATCCTCGTATGATTGTTCGGTTAGCATTCATACGTTTAATGATCGTTGACATACACGTTTACATATTTTTACATTTGTACACATATCATATAGGCTTACTTATATATATATATATATAATACAAATATCTAAATGCATAGCTTGAATGAAAATGACAAAAGAGATCACCATGGTTGTTCCTTAAAATCGACAAGAAGGGTCCAATGTATTTAAATTAATTATAAGGCCAAAATTCTTAATTAACACAAGAAGAGAAAAGCAACCATCTAGACATAACTAAGGCAACTCTCCTCCTAGACTTGATGATTGGTTAAACAGTTATGGTTCCTGCTCGGATGGCATTCTCGACCTTCACCGTGTGTTCACATCCCCTTACTCTGATAATACTCTTCCCCTGCACGTGGGACGGATCATCTCCTGCATGCGTTGACAAAGAAGGATTAGATACCATCATCATTGTATATATTATCACGATAAATCATTTATAGAATTAAAGTTTACATTGATTATCCATAATGAAATCCATCATAATTCTTTCCCAATATTCCACATATATAAATTTAAATCATCATTAATTTATGTATTCAAATAAATGAAAATCACTTAACCTTCTAACATCACACTTGACATGAAATAGTTATTACAATTATTTTAAAAGGTTCACAGGAATGGATGTAATATAAGGGGACATTACATCACGCTTATCTTTGTTGCAACCCATGCTTGCAAATGATGTTTTGGCATATATAGAAGTGCATGAAACAAAATATGAATCTAAATTAGATGAAGATTGATGAATTCTAGGTTCAATACTTACACTACCATTGGCACTCTCACTACTCATTGGTTTAAGAAATGGAGTGGAATAAGTCTCTCCATCAATGGCTTTCATTTCATCTCTTTGCCTCTTCTGAATTCTTTTTGTTGCTCAATGGTTTATAATTAAGTTTGCATTTTACATATATTTAAAGGAGGCTTTAGTGGGCATGGTTTAGTATCACAACATAATATGTGTTCAAGGTTTTACTTCAATCAATTGTAAACATGTAGTGCTTGAAAAATTAGCTATAAAAAGATGTGGAATGCGTATAAGAATTGTAAATGAAACTTTGCCACACTATGTAAAGTTTACACTAATAAACATTAAAAACATGAAAATGATAGCATTGAAATTTGAACATTAACAATGGTGGCTAGAGTTTTGGAACTTTTGGAGCAAAGTGCAAACCAAGAGTAAGTATAAGAATTGCAAATGAAACTTTGGCATACTAAGTGAAGTTTAAAGTTCTAAATTAATAAACTTAAAAAACATGGAAATGATTGCATAGACAATAAGAATGGTGGGTGGAAGTTTGGAGTCAATTGGCAGTGCCCCTTGTGGGGGTTTGGGGGTAGAGCTCCCAATGGGGTGTAGTGCCCCTTGCGGGGTTTGGTGGCACAGCCCCTAGAGGGGTCAAGGGGCAGCATCCCTTGTAGAGGTTTGGGAGCGTAGCCCCTGGCGGGGTCGGGCGACAAGCACAAATAACGCCTCCAAAACTACACAAAACTGTCATTATGAATGCCATTTTCTCACAATTTTCACCATTTTTTGCTTTAGACCGAGTTTCTAGGTTGCGGCTATGGGAGACTCCTAGGCGTTGTTGGGATGGTCAGTGGACTCCTAGAATGTCCCGCTCTCCCCTTGTCCCCGATGTATTGGCAGTGTCCCAATGGTGGTGGCAGTTCGGTGGTGGGCTTCTTGTCTGCATGTCTTGAAGACGTCCCTGCACATGAAATGGCAGGAATGTTTTTTGAGGGGGTGGGGATATGTTCCTTTATTTCATTGTCTTTTTTCCATTAATCATAAATAGGAAAAAACAAATGTACACAATGAAAATTTGAAAACAAAATTCAAAATTCAAAATACAAACTTACCTCTTCAAGTTTGCTCTAAAACGATGGTACGAAGCTCTAAAACAATGATGGGCTCTTCCAAATCCTTCTTAGGCTCCTTTGGATGCATCAAGGATTGCCTCAAACTTGCCTAAACGATCTTCAATTACTATTCTTACTCAACCAATGTGCTGGTTTTCTCTCCATTGGTATATTTTTTTTGCTCAAAAACTAGTTTTTCACTCCTTGTTTGAAAACAAATTGAATTTTTTAAACATTTTATGCTATTTTTATCATCTCGTTTTTAAATTTGTTTTCTTCCCCCAACCATGACTGAGTTTATCCCTCGTGACTGAGTTTATCCCTCGTGAGTCACTTGGTACTTGAGTCTCGAGACCTCAAGAGTCAGTTAGGGTCACTCGTCTCAAGACTTGCCAAGTCTTGGTGAGACCAGGCGAGTATTGTAACACTGAATCATACCTTTATCAAAGATGCTTTTTATAGCTACTATTTTAATGTTGATTACTATTTTCACATAAACTATGTTATGTAGCTATCGTGCCTCTGAAGAGTTTGACATTCCATTGTGAATTTTAGAAGAGTAGTGTGGGTCCAGATGGAGGTGCATCTACAAGAGAAAAGGTGGGTTCAAGTTATTCTATGCCACCAACCTAGTGTAGCTTGGAATGTGCATTTAAAATTGGCCTTTGGGTGGCCATTCCAGTGGATATTTCAGAGGGGAGAGCCTGAATGAATGGTTGGTGCTGAAGTTGGTCATTCTGCCAATATGGAGATACCAACCACTGCCCCCTTTTCCCTTAAATGTATCACAATTCACTTTTTCACATCCATTCCATGTTACATTTGCATTGTTCAAAATGCTGTTATATCTATATCAGTGTCTGTATTGGTGTCTAATAGTAGTTTTGTATCTTGGGAACCTTGTCAATAGTGAATATTATTTTAGTATTCATATCCTTTTTTCCAACCAATGATGTTACTAATTAAAATTTGTTTTATCTATCGTATGACTACCCCTGTAGGGTCCCTTTCAATTTTGTGCTAAGGGTGATCTCCAGCTGTCACTGAAACCTTTTCTACTGTTTCTTCGTTGCCTGTTATCTTAGCCTTTGGTGAAACTTTGTATCCCTATCACCTTATTTATAATTTGGCCTTAGCCAACAGTTGCATGTTTGCAGAAAATGGTTCAGCTATGCGTAGATCTAAGATAATTCACAAGGCTTAAAGCCCAACTAATTGTGATATGGTGGGTGTATTTAATGATAATATTACAGATCCTTGTTAGAATTTCTGTAAGTTAAATAGATTAGGGGTTGTTACACACACTAGTCTGTTATAGAATTATTGTACTGATACTCTAATAATTGCAGTGTTTGTATGCCTACAATGACTTTTTTCTGATATTGATTTTTCCAAGATGTGGAATACTTTCTCAAAACAGGGGAAGATATAAGATTAAAACAGGGGAATGCTAATAAAAATGAACTGTAAATTTGGGAATGGTGTTAGTATATGATAGTGTTTTAAAATGTATCAGTCTCATTAGAAAGTATTTTCATTCTTGAAGTTTTCTGAAAAAGTATTCTTCTTGAAAATTTTAGTCTCATGTAAAAGCATACTGGAACTTTAAGGCCTTTTTAGTTTAATATATTACATTTGACTTCTTGCTTACTATGTTGGACAGGCCCCTTCTAGATCATATCAATGTTTGGTTCATCTTCTTCAATTGAGTGAGTATCGTGTAGCTGTTCTCTCTGGGCTTGTTATAGCTATTGGAGGCCTTGCTGAATCTCTGAGCAAAGCATCCTTAAGTGCTCTGTTGGATTACCTTCACATGTCAAATGATGGAGAACCTGAGATAAACAAGGAAAAGGAAATATGGCTAAGCATTGATCTTCTCCGAATTCTTCAATGCCATCCAAAAGTTGACAGGATGATCATACCTACTTTAAAGGTTAATTCCTGCCTTTTCATATGAAAGACTTATGTTTGTTTTTTTAAAAATAAATTAAATTGCCATCTTATTTCATCCTAGCTTTGTGAGGATCAAAGGGATCAAAAGACAGAAACTCAGTTGTACGATTATATCAATTTGGTCTGGCAACGAACGAGTGATACTAAAATTATGTCAAGTAGTTTTTCTTCTACATTACAATGTTTCAGAAAGTTCTTGTTAAACTCCAAAACAGATCCTTTAGCGATATTGAAGTTTTTAATGCATTTGACATTCTGTTCTATTTTAATCCATTTAAGATGGTTTTTGGAAGATCTTTACAACTGTGGTCAAGGATCCTCTGTGACTCAGTCCATTATTCTGTCAAACAAATAGCCTCTCAAAACTATAGAAGAGTATCTCTTGGTGGAGAGGTAGATTTGGATGAATTTTTGGCTAAGAAATGACAAATGACACTTAACTGGATTTAATTTTCTTGATGAAATCTTAAAGATAATGTTGAGTCAGATTAGGTTAGATTATTTAAAAATGTGTGTAGAAACTCTCAAAAATGAGGAAATGAGAGATTTGGTCAGTGACAGTTTGATTAAACTCATTTCCAGGCTTTCCGAAAGAGACATGGTTGGGGCTGCTGACTTATTATGCTCCTTAATTGTTCTCACACGGATTTTGACAAGCTCTTGCTAGGAGGATTAAACTTGTTGTCTTGAAGGTTTTCTGCATAGTAGATGGGATTTATAAATATATTTTCACGTGAATATATTTGTTCTACAACTGTAGCATTATTCGTCAAAGGTGAACGCTACGGAGGACTAAGACCCACATCAAAGACTTAGGAATCGTTGGGGGAAGGCAGATTTAGTGGTCAAAGGTAAGTGAATCTTCATTTTATTCAAGTTTTTTATGAAATTTTCAAGATTTTATTTAAAGTTTTTAAAGAAGTTTTAAATATTTTTTTATACTTTATATGCATCTTTCGGGATTATAATGCCAATTTTTTTTTCAATTAACTTTTTTGCAATAATGTATTGAGTTTTCTTTTCCATTTTAGGTTCATTATTCATAGTCAAACATAATGGTTGGAAGTGGAAGCTCTAGTTCAGTTGGTTGGGCAAGCCCTTAATTGATGCAGGTTCACTGCTTTGGTGTTACACAACAATGATTAAGACAGTGCCTGGCGGTGTGAGTTATATTTGGCTGTGTAAACATTGCAACGTAGATTATTCGAGCTCATACTATTGAGTGAAACCTCTCTTCATTCCCAGGACTAGAAAAGGAATGAAACCTTGTAAGGGGGAAGATGGGAATGCACTGCCAACTCATTTAATCCTGCAACATGCTAGAGAACAAGATGAAGCTAATAGGAGAACCAACAGAGTAAAGACAGTGACTACTCCATCCCTTGCCCAGACAGGCTCAAGGAGACCTCCTAGTGGTTTGATAAAATCTTCTGGCCACATCCTTTCTTGCCAATGCCACCACCTTTTGAACCACAAAATATTCCACGAAAAAGAGGTCCATTGGATGTGGCCTTCAAAAATGAAATGAGAGATGTTGTTGATCAAAGTATTTCTCATTGCTTGTATGCGAATGAGCTTACATTCAACTTTGTTAGATCCTCTTATTGGCGGGAGATGGTGAATACCCTTTGCAAGGCACCTCTTGATTATGTTAGTCCTGGGTATGAAAAGGTGCGAACCACCTTATTGTTGAAGGAGAAAACAGGTGTGTCCATCATTTATGATGGATGGAAAGATGGCAAGAATATGCCTTTGATCAATGTTATAGTAGTGTCACCTAAAGGGGCGATGTTCTTGAAGGCAATGGATTGTGAGGGGCAAGTGAAAGATGCGAGTTTCAATGCCAATATCCTTATGGAATCAATTGAGATGGTGGGGGTTGCAAATGTTGTCCAAGTCATAACAGACAATGCTAAAAATTGTAGGGCAGCTGGGGCTATAGTGGAGGTCACATATAATCACATTTTCTAGACACCATGTATAGTCCACTCACTCAATTTAATCATGCAAAAAATTGGCACTCAAGTTGAATGGGTCAATAAAATATACATGGAGACTAAGGAGATACAAATGTTTATGACTAATCATCACATGACACAAGCCATATTTAGGACCTTCTCTGCATAGGAGTTGAAGGTAATTTAAGTTTGTTTTTATATTTTACTTTTTAGTTTTAAATTTTTTATTTTTTTATAGATGAACTTGATATATGACATGTATGTTTTATGCCATCATAGGTTGCTGAAACGTGATTTGCATCTCACACAATCGTCTTAAGACAACTTGTGAAGGTGCGAGAGGTGTTGAGTGCTATGGTTGTCAACACTTTGTGGAGTGTATGGAGACAATCAAACATAGAAAGAGCCCAAAAAGTAAAAATATTGATCCTTGATGATGAATGGTGGGATCGTGCGAAATATGTTTTGGAATTCACCAAGCCCATCATGAGCATGCTTAGGTTTGTTGCTACTGATTGCCCATGTTTCAGTGAAATTTATGATGCCATGAACACCATGGTGGAGCACATAAAAACAATAGTAGTGGGTAATGAACGTACATATACATTTTTCAAAGTTGTGGAAAAAATTATTGTTGACCGTTGGAACAAGATGACCACCCCCTTACATCTTTTGGCATATGCTTTGTCGCCAAAGTTATATAGCCAAGAGATGGTTGCACAACCAAACAAGGTGGCACCATATAGAGATGCAGATGTTGCTGCTAGTTACAAGGCTACATTTACAAAGATATATGATGATGATGAAACTTGAAATATTGTCCTCACCGAGTTTGCCCAATTTGCGTCTACTAAATATGATGGATGGATGCTGATGAATGGTGGTATGTACATGGTCAACACTTGATTTTCTTTCAGTCTCTTGCAAGTAAAGTTCTCTCCCAAGTAGGTATCTTTTTTTTATCGTTTTTCATGTGATCATGATGCTATCATATTGAAATTAAATACTAAATGTAAATGTTGTATGCTAACTCAACAAGTTGCAAGTTCTGCTTCATCTGAGCGGAAGTGGAGTATATACTCCATCCACTTGGTTAAGTGCAATCGTTTGGGTGCCAAAAAAGAAGAAGATTTGGTCTTCATACACTCCAACCTTCGCCTATTTTCACATAAGAAAATGAACTACCGCGAGGGTGTGACAAGGAATTGGGATCTAGCCCGTGAGTGTGATGATTTAGATGCCATGGTTGCACAACTTGCCTAGGTCTCTGTAGATGAACGAGAGGCAGTTGTTTCACATGACATGGACATAGCGAGTGGCACAGTTGTTGGTTCAAATGAAGTTGAACTAGAACCAAATGTTGACCTTGATTCCTATGAAGATAATGAAGATGAATTTGGATATTATTTTTTAAATATGAAATATGGCTTGTAATTTAATTTTCATTGTGTAATGACATTTTGAGACTTAACGAAGTATGAATATGATATATGAGGTATTTTATTTATAATTTTATTGGCAATTATGGATTTATCATTTTATGAGTATCACGCTTCTAACTTATTATTATTATATGTTTGAAGTTTTGAACCAATGATGAATGAACATTGACATGTTACATGTATGAATCTATGAATATACAACCATATATATATATAATGTCTATATATACCCGCGGTACTGGAACCCGCCAATTTTTTTTTCCAAATCCCAGAATTTTAATCTGAACGCGAATCTGAACTAGGATTGGCTAATAAGGTTTTTCCTCAAAATGAAGATTTTTGTCCATTTTTTCACAAAAGTGGTGTTCCGTCTTCAACAAAATGTTTTGACAGTTATTGTTTTATAAAATTGTGGTTTCTTGTAGAGTGTTCTGGGTCGCACCTAGGGTTTCTAGGGCAAACATTGTTCTTATGCCAAAAAAATTAGATGTTTTTAACAAAATTGTGGGTGTTATTGCTTTTGACATTTTTTGCAAAATCTTTGTTTTTCAAAATTGTGAAGTTTTTTGAAGTTGATGTCGGTGTCTTTGGATAAAGGGAGGGATAGCTTTGTTCCCCGACATCATGTTGGAATGATTATGGTGAAGTCGGTCATATAATAGCAATATGGTAGAAAGCGGTTGGTTGATCAAAAGTCCCATCAGGGAGCATCTTAGAAGTAGGCTCATATTGTAGAGCATTTTGAAGAGAAGTTAGCCTTCTATGCATTCGTGGCCAAATGACCTGCAGATTATGTCAAGTCTTCTGTAGCGTATTTAGCTAAGTGAACCAGAGTTTCCAGGGCGTGGGCTTGGGGAATCAGGTTTTCGGGATGGATTTTTTTTTCCAGAATAGGGGATGGCGGGGATGGTAGTGGAAATCTGGAATCAAAATTCTCAAAGGCTGCAAGTTTCAACAAAATGAAAAGTACCATATCATATATCATTGCTCAATGGATCATATATAGGGAAGGAGTATTTTCGCCATTGAATCACCAATGAATCTGTATTTATAGAAAAATTCCTTCCCATCATTCTGGAGAATGAACTTCCATCTCCGGACTAGCACAATTAAACTTTCTTATCATCTCAATCATCCCAAGCTTGCCACCTTCAATATCTGTCAAAGTTACCTCCAAATTTGAGGTATGAATAGATAGGAGGGAACTGCTATCGACACTAGGTCTAAAACCAGCCTGTAAACCTTTCTTACAAGCTCCAAAATCTTCAGAAATAACTAGTTTCTTGCAAGTTTTGTAGTAAGATTAGAAAGCTTGTTTTTGAAGCCTTTCTTGCAAGGTTTTGATCATAGTTACAAGACTCGCACTCGACTCGAACTCAGAAAGCTGATTTTTGACTCGGACTCGAACTCAGCGTTCGAACTCAACAAAAACTCAGCAAGGACTTGACAAATTGAAAAACCTAAGAAATTCAAAGATTTTTAAGGATTTAATTTTTTTTTCATGCATCATTTAATAAATTAACATCAAAGACACAATAATTGAGATAAATAGAAGCTACTTTGCACACATACACAAGTTTACATTGATCACATAAGTATAAATGTGAATTTTTCAAGGAAATAAGTTAAACTAAATAACACACTAGAAATATAAATAGTGTCACTATCATATGTCTACAATATTCATGGAATATTAAATCTATGGAATCGAGAGTTCAAAACATATATCAAAATAAAATCTAGAGCCTAGAAGACTAAGGCTTAGAGTAGCCTATATCAGTGACCAGTCGACCTTGTAACCTTCCTACGTGTACGCCTAAGATAGGTCATAGAAGATTTTGCAGTCGTCTTCTCTACTTGTGTTTAAGGCTCAGACTCAGTGACATCTACATCCTCATCCTCATCATCCTCACTCTCAGGCTCAGTGTCCTCCAATGGGTCTCCTCGCGCTCTAGCCTCCTCCTCTGCTATTGCTATTGCTTTTGCCTCTCGATTTGCTTGATCAACCCATTCCAAGTCTTCATCACTGAAGACAAGATAATTAACCTCAGTGTTCCACTCTGCTTGTGGATCAACCTCCTCTTAAATGATAGGAGATGTGTCAGTGCTCAAGATTTGTCTATGACAGAGGCGAAGGTTGTAATGAACAAAAACAAGATCACTCACCCTTTTCACTGCAAGCTTGTTGCGCTTTTTCGAGTGTATATGCTAGAACATGCTCTAGTTGCGCTCGCATCCTGAAGCACTACATGGTTGGCTCAAGATGTGAACTGCAATCCTCTGTGGATTTGGCATTGAAGTACCAAACATCTCCCACTATGCATCTGAAACAAGAAATATTAAAAATCAATTCTATAATCTATTCTATAACTTTGACTTTATCAACGTCAGATGGTAATAGAATTAGAATCATAGATAGAAAGGTTTAAGATTTAAATTTCAAATTATGCCTTGAACAGATTTTTACTTGGCATCTGTAGTGTCCATTTTTTCTTGCATGTCTCGTGAGAAGTCTAATTGTGAATTCCTATACCCTCTACATTTCTATCTTATAGACTAGGTTTTTTCCATCTGATGAATCATGTTACATTCTCTACAACATTGTAGAGCCCACTCCACACCTCATCATCAGCCTTGAAATTTGGGCGAAATTGGAATGCTGGATTAAGGTAGTGGGTAGCTGCATGTGTAGGCTTGTGAAGTAGATTGTGTCATTGTCGATCAATGACATCCCATATGGGACCATATTTAGCTTGATTACTTGTGTAAAAAAGATCTAATGGCCTCTTTCACCCTGTCCATGGCCTCATAAATGTATCCCATTGCGGGCTTCTCTCCATCAACAATTCATAGGAGAACAATAAGAGGCTCTATGAACTGCAATAATTGTGAAAGTTGAAACGTTAATTAAGTTTTACTTTTAAAAATGAACAATGAGCATAAACAAAAATGATAAAATGAGGACAAAAGGAAAATTACTTGCACAATCTCCTTGGCCGGTTGCCAAAAGCCACTCTCATCAAAAACTCGATCAACTTTCTCAATCCCTGCATTGCTCTTCGCATATGATGATGCAGTCCCCACTCCTCACTTACAAACACGCGTTTCAAACTGGCCTTGGATTGAAGTAAGGATTGCAATGTGATAAAATTTGTTGCAAATTGGGTGACCCCTAGACGAGCCAACTCTTTCTTATTTGTGAAATTCCTCATAAGCTTGAGGACCCGAGTATGATTATATATGAATTTACAAATACTCCTTGTGTGCTCTACACATATTTTTATCCAAGGAAGTTTGCTAAGATACTCCATCATGAGGTCAAGGCAATGAACAACACAAGGGATCCAAAACACGGTGGGGTGCCTCTCCATAAAATTTTTACATGCAACAACATAATTTGCTGCATTATCCGTGACTATTTGTACCGACTATTTGTACCACATTCTCCTCACCCACCTCCTTCAACACTTCCTACAAGACCTCACAAAGATACTCAACATTTTTTGTTTTTCCTGAAGCATCAACTGATTTCAAAAACACTATGGCACCTGAGAAAGAAAAAGCAATTTAGTACAATCAAAATTTAAAAACTTAATCACTAAATCAATAGTGATTCTTGAATACGGTTTACAAAGTAGTAAGTACACATTCTACAATTAAGTGATGGGGAGATTGGAAAATTCAGCAGTGTTCTACTTCTGTCGGTCCAACCATCACTCATGATGGTGCAACCCTTCCTCTTCCATACCTCACGCTGCTCGGCAATTGCGACTTTCACATCAGCCACCTTTTAGGTCAAAAATAGGACGGACCTTTTAGCTCCTCATCATTAGGGGCTTTGAACCCCGGACCACAAATAGTAATAACATCTACCGCAATTTGCCAATAAGGAGACCTAAAACAAATTAAATAACAAAATAAGTACACTATTAAGTTATACTTTCAACTTAAAAAATTAAAATAATCAATGTGACATACTCTTGAGTTTGAAAGCAAGAAAATCAAGACAGAGAAATTAAAATAATAACAAGTACCTTGTTGCATGAAATGGAAGGTTGTTGTAGAACCAAAAGTCTCCAAGTGCCATTTTCGTGGCTTCATGCTTCTCCTTATTCCAACCCATGCTCTCAAGCGATAGTTGAGCACTTAGAGTCGTGCGTGGAACAATACGGGAATCTAATGTGGATTTCTTCTTACGAATTCGAGGCCCAATGCTCACACTCCCAGTACCACTACTTGTAGATGGAGGTAATGAAGGACGAAGATTTGAAGAGGCCTCTCCACCAAAGTTTGCCATTTCTTCCATTTGCTTTTGTTTTAATTCTTTTTTCTCGTCAAATTCCTCTAAATGAGCTTGCATTTCATGTATAACATCCTGGGGTGCTGCTTTGCATGCTTTGGCATCATGCCTTGATATATGCGCAAGGTGATATTTCAATCGGTTAATACCTCCCCCACCATATTTAACATTGCAATGCCAACATAACTTTTTTTTAATCCGAGGATGGCATGTTTCCAAGCCTTATCCCTTTGGCATCTAATAGGGTCTGGATTTGGGTTACAGTTAGGCTTAGATGCAGTTGCACTACTCCCAGGCTCAGACATTATGCTGCTGCTGCAAGATATCATAAATGAAAAAATAAGCATCTACAATTTCAACACATTCTAATTATATTGAAATAAATAAAATAAAGAAAAACCAATGCTAGGGTTTCTTTTCAAGTTTTCCATCAACATAAATTATGAAACAAAACTAAAACAAATGTAAACAAAATGAAATATGAATGTAAAGAATTTAGAAAACAACACAAAAAATGTAGCTCACCTCTTCAAATTTACCCCAAAAATTAAGAAATGCACTTCAAATTTGTAGAGGCCTCCTCCAAATGCTTCTTTTAGCTGCTCTCAATGTCTGAATGCAAGCTACAAACTTGCACAGACAATCAACAATCAATATCTGAGAGCCAATTGATCTGCTGGTCTATTCTCTAAAACCCCAATATTCTTTTCTCAAGCCTTTTTTCACTCTTCCTTGTGTTTGCAAATGAATGAATGCTCCTTTTAGGTTTGAGAGAAGGCAATAAACACAAAAAAGTCAAAGCAAAACATTAAAAAAATATTTTTGTTTTCACTTTATAATGCTGACTGTCGTGGCCAAAACTTGGGCTCAGGACTCGGCGAGTCAGCCTAGACTCGATTTGACTCGGCCGAGTCCAAGTCCTGGGGTATAAATACTTGTTTTGGCCAACTCAGCCCTGGACTCACAAAGTTCTGTAACTATGGTTTTGATAATATCTTGATCTGATGAATTTATTTACGAATTTTCACGAAGATTGACAAATTTTTCTGTGTGAAATTTTCTTTAGTTCAAGAATACTAGAATGGCTAGAACCTTGTACTACAATTTCATCAAGAAATCTTAACCTAGCAGAGAGTTCACAGACTTCATTTTTCTTTAGTTGGTAATGTTCATCAGGCTGACCTTGAATCAACTCTTCCTTAATCTCAGCAATGACCTCTCGGATATTGAACTTAATCCAGCCAAATTTTGATGATATGTTCTTCTAATGTTTTGAAGTTTTCATGCTTGAGGGGCATAAGTGTTTTGGCCTATTTTGGTTGCATAGTTCAAAACATAATATTAGAGACAACACCATTGTTGTATGTGCAAATTGTCTACATCAGAAATACCATCATTCTTTTGTTGCAAGATTATAACTTTACATCTGAAACAACATATCGCTACCAGCGATATTAGCATTATATATATATATATATTATAACCTATTCCTGTTTGAAGGTTATGGCTGTGACTATTACCTATTTTGTTTGTGGTGTTTCCTTATAAAACCCAATACATATGTATGTAAATGGAGGAGGGTTGGTGATAGACAGGCACAAAGTGGTCATGGGATTACCAAGGCTATGAATTAATCCCCATTGTCTTGTGTAGGACTATGGTGACTAGGCAAAATAATTGTAATTTTTGAGCTATTAGTAAAGCTCTTTTGTTAGGTCGCAAGCTCGTTGCAAGTTGTAATATGACTTCTTTCCAATAGTACATTTGTTGTTTGAAGTTTGAACCTTTGAGTTATTTGTATATCACTTTGTTGGGCAATGTGCCTATAAGCTAGTGACAGTGTGAATTGTGGTTTATAATTTTTGAATTATTATTTCCTTGCTACATTGGTAAAATGGCTCCTATGTAGAGTTGGAAGATCTTAGCTGGTTTTCACTGGACATTGGGGTTGATTGCATCAAATGGTAGTTTAGAGCTAGTAAGCTCACTGGGTTGCTGGAGGAGTTGTGATGTCCTCTTTTGACCCATAGTCAATTGTGCTTCTCGTTAGCCTATCTCCACTGGGGCTTTGCTTAGTGAACCTGAATCATAGCACGTGCGTTCATGGCATACTAAAGAATCCCCCTATTTTCAAAAAATATTGCCCCAAACTCCCTTTTTGTCACCCCCCTCCAATACCCCTTCAATACCCTCCACACTTGTTTTTCCTATATAA
>MU227960.1:493032-520081 GCA_018584345.1 Thuja plicata | reverse complement strand
CCCCCTCCCCCCTATTTAGACAATATATTGGCATTTTTTTGCCCATTTTAAACCCCCCAATATGAATGAACGTGATAGTGTATTGCCCCTTCAGTGAAGACCGCGGGTTCTCGTAGGCTATTCGGAGTTGGTTAGGAGATTCAAAGTTCTGTGGAGAGCTTGTGTTTTCAGTTTCAGGTGGTTTTGACAACATTTCTGTTTTTAGCATATGTTGTTTTTAGAAGTACCATTTTGGGCCTTGGTTTCAGTTCCCTCTCCGCTTCTGTGTGAACTGTTCTCAATTTCTACGCCTTGGCGAGGTTTCTAAGGTGATGAAAATAATGTTTTATATCTCTTACTTAAGTGTTCAAAAAAGTGACTTTTATATTGTAACTTGAGCGATTAATATTTTATGATGTATTTCTCAAAAAGGGGATGCCTAGCTAGAGGAGACATTAGTTATGTTTCTGAAGTCATTTGGGGGCCTTTTTCGAGGCAATATCATATTTAGATATTCAAAATTACCCTAATTTCTTCTTCCAAGTCTATATAATGGGATTTTGGCTCTCATTCTTTCACTGTGCTTGTGCACATATAACAAGATGTTGTTGAAATGAACCTAAAGAGTTCTTCTTTGGATTGTTGAGGACGAAAGCCCTTGAGATAGCCTGGTTTCGGTGGTGTAAGATGTAATGTCCCTTGTAGAGTCTCTTGAGAGTTTGCCTTAACTTTGATAGATCAAATAAAGATATTTACTATGCCACCTTCAACCAGCAACAATTCTAACTTGCAGTAATTCAATTATCTCTAAGAATTGTATTCATTTGTACCAATTGGATGTGTGTGTGTGTTAAACCCATAGCTAGCTTAGTATGAGAATGAGAAATTTAATCAGTAATCTTGACAAATATTCTTATATCAAGTTTATTATGGATTCTGAAATTAAGTCTGATATGTTCACTAATCTGAGAATGAGAGATTGTCCGATATATTTATGAATCAATCCTTTCTTAATGCAAATACTATTTAGTAGATTGTGAATGTATATTGGTATATGCTAGGCAGATGTGTATATATATGCAGTCGCTATTTCAGATTGATATCTTTGTAATCATGCTATTATATAAATGTAAGAGACAATTGTCTCAGTGAGATCGCCTTCCCTGATCCTTGACCTTTTGCTCATGCGATATCCTCTTGATGTTGTGTCTGAATATAGTCCCCTTGTTTGTGTGCCTTAGCCTTGCAAACAGGGTGGTGGAATACCACCTCTTCCTTGGCTATTAGTGGCTCTTCTTGAGCGCTTCTAAATCTGGACTGAATATGAATAAGAGGCCCAATCTGAATGCTTTCTTGAGAATTCCATTCCTTTCCTTTTACCCCCTGAATGGGCATGATGTGATGAGTTGTATCTCCTACATTCATGTCTATTACAAACAACTTAATTAATTATGTCTTTCACCTGATTGGATCCTTAACTATGTGATGAGCCTGACTGGCTCCTTCTGGATAATTCAATTTTTGCAAGCTATTCTGACTCTGTAATAAATACTTTTGTCTTTTTTCTATAACAATTATATGATTTTTTTTGTAATTTTCAAATATATAAATATTGAACATCATCCATGAAATAACAATACTTATTATACTCTTAACGCCAAGTTTCAGATTCACTCAGGGAATTGGAATTGAATTTGCACTTCTAAACAGAAGAAATAAATACCAACCAAAATCATTGAAGCCACGGCGTCTAAGGCAAAGCATTAACAAAGTTTAACACTGAATGCTGCTACAGCAGCCAAGACATTAACGCCAAGTACTGGAGATAGAGTTGCTCGTTGAAGATTGTACACCTCCACAGGCACCCACGGCTGTAAATAAGAAACGGCTAACACATGGCAAACAGCAGCTGGTAATTAGATACTCTCACATCACCTTGTTACAAAAGTCTTCAGCCATGAACAATGCTAATCATTCAACCTCACAACAGCTCCACCAATTACAACAGCAACCCCACTGAAAAACAGCACTAACAACACAATATCAAGAGCATTCAAACGCTGGTTCAAAGTGTACAGAATCTGAGAAGTTACATTCTCAGCTCCACAATCCTCAAACCCTTGAAACGATTTCCAATCACTCACAATTTGCAAAATCAGAAAAAATATAATCATCAATGATGCCTTCCTTCATAGAAATCGACCCTTTTTAATAACTCTGGATCTTCATCAAGAAGCCACTAATTGGCTTCTTCGTTACTCCTTTCATATCTTAAATATGAAAGCCATCAACCTTGGTTTGGATAAAACAAATAATATTCCCTTATAACTCCACATTAAAATATTTCACATAAAAGCCCCCAAGTCAAAGTATATAATAATATTTAATGAATTGACTTATTAAATAACTCTAAAGTCAATATTAATTAAGACAAGCTCAATTAATAAAATATACCATCACATACCATTATAACAAATCAAGTGCTCTGCCCTAGCCACTAAACAACACCCTGCCAAGAATAGTAACCAGACCAAATTAGACTTGCTAAAAATAGCAAATCCCTCAAATTGGAGATTCTGCAAAAGTAGTCCCGCATCAACTGGAACCAAGGCACAGATGCTCTGCTAAACATAACAATCCAGACTGTCTTCAAATAATTTGACTTACCATAAATAGTAAGTCTTCCCACCTGACCCCCTCTGACAACCTGATTAGCTCACAAAGGTCACTGAAATAAGCTAACCTCAAAGACCCAAAAAAATGGGGACATTACAGTCCTCCCTCCTCAAGATTGCTTGTCCTCAAGCAATCATAAAAAAAAAAAATGCAACCACATAGCCCACCCGGATCCCATGGATAGACACGTGTAGTGTCCCTGTCATAACCAAACTCCTGTAAAAATATCTCCAACATCCACAACACAATCAGCAGAGTCTAAGAAACTGAACTCAACGCTAGAACCGATGAGATTGAAACAAAAACACTACACGAAAGTAACTCATCCAATAAACTGGACTTGCCTCCAATCTTCACGCCAACTAAACTATCATACCAGTCGTCAAACGGATGCAGTGATGAACTCCGCAATTGGTAGATATCAACATGAGGATCAAATGTAAAATTTATGCGCTCCTTATTGTCTACCAAAGTTCCATGACTCGGACCTGCCCATGACTCAGCAAGGTCGACTCGACCCGCGACTCGGCTATGACCCCACAACGACTCGGCTATGACTCAGCAAAATGAAAAACAAAGATTTTTAGGATTTAAAACTTGTTTCAGGCACCCATTATTGAGTAAAGCTTAAAAACACTATAACATCATCAAATAGAAGCTAATATGATCACATACATAAACATACATCCATCGCATAAGTACAAACGTAAATTGTAGCTGAAGGAAATAGAAAACATAGATATGCAGAATTATAAATAGTGTCATAGACCACGGACTTGGCGAGTCATGGCATCTTTGTCAAAACAACAGCTACATCTTCTTTCTTATTTCGTCACCTCTCATCGCTGGCAATTCCACTTACATTTGCTGCACTGTATTTCCACCTATGCAGATTTGTTCTTTGTGTCTACAATTTTAAATCTCTCTATACTTTGTCTGCTTCAACTTTCGTTAGATCTTCTACAAGTAACTTCAACACCTTCAACCGTCATTCAAAGGAAGATGCTGGACTCCTCCTGACTACTACGGCTGTCAACAGACTTTTAGATTTGTGACTCATAATCATGGCCAACTCTGAAACTGATTTTGTTATTGGTTGATTACAATCGATTACATTGCCTCTTATTTATTTATAGAGGACTTAATACCATCTAGAATAGGAAATAGAATACTAACAGACGTTTCAATCCAACTATTTTGCCATACGTAGACTACAGATTGGGAGTCTAAAGAAACAACTCTTCTGTTTTGTTAGGAAATGTGAAGAAATATAAACTTAATTGTTGCCCAATATGACTTAATGCAGGACAAAATAGAACAGAACACCAATTTATTAATTGCATAGAGGAAAATGTAGAATAAAACGAATTCCGGGTCAAATGACTAGATGACATAGTCATCAGTGCCTACTTTTTCTATCATCCTCTGAACTTTCAATGCTGCCCACAACCGCTGCCCACCAGAAAGAAAAAACCATTGCCCACCATAAAGAAAAAGAAAACAGCATCATCTTCTTTCTTATGCCGGGTCATAGACCACGGACTCGGCGAGTCATGGCATGACTCGTTGAGTCATGGCCATAGGTCATGAAAACCCGCCAGGGATGACTCGACCCGCAAGTCATCATAACTTGCATGACTCGCGTCAAGTCATGGAACTCTGCTGTGTACACCCCTGTGAACTGCTCAGCAAAACTTGTCTGACAACCTGCATAAACTATTTGATAACCCGGTGTATTGACAGGATCCCAAACATCATCATCACCACTTATCACTAGAAAGGAGTTATCACTGAGCTTGAACAACCGATTGTCATAAGACAAAGTGACATCCATATCAAACAAAGGATTGTTCACAAAGTGAATTGTTCCCAACTGTTGATCTGAACTAGGAAGCTGTGAACAATGAGAGACATGACGTGTAACCTGTTCTATCTGAATAGGATCATGCCTCCGTGAATCCTCCATATTTGCGGCACAAGAATACATAGTGCGTAGACTCCCCTCAGAGAGACAATGTAGCCCATACTTCCTACCCTGATACTCAAATCTCATCTACAACGAACTCAAACTAAGGTAGAACTCCTTAATCTCTTGTAACCACTGCATCCCTAACACCACGTCCATCTCTCCCAAATTAAGCACGTAGAAATCAGATTTCAACTCGTAATCACCAAAGAACAAAGAGAGATGATTAATGCGCTTGGTACAGGTAAGGGTATAACCATCGGCCACCCTAACTCGAAATCCCGCAAACTCCTCCACCTAAAGACCACACTGACTAGCAACTCTCTCATGAATGAAATTGTGTGTAGCTCCAGTATCCAAAATAACAATACAAGGTGGTCCTTCCACTAATCCCCTCATCTTGAATGCGGAGGGAAGTGGTACAACAGTTGACAACACTATGGGAGATAGTTTGGCATCAAGACCGAACTCTGTAGAGACCTTTTGAACCTCATCTGATTCTGAATCAGCAAGCTGATGAGAAGTCTCAGCCTCAACCTCATCATATTACACCCACATAGAACGGTTTGCCTTACTCTTAGGCCTTAAGGGACAATTGTGCTCTCTGCTAAAAGGCTCCTTGCACCAAAAACAAAGTTGTCTCCTCTTCAAATCCTCACGAGTTGCCTCATCATATTTCCCATCAGATTTCTTTTTTTCATCAACCACTGGTGGGGGTACCTCATTTGCAGATAAAGTAGTAGGTTTAGGCTGCGCTTGCCCTTTAGAAGCTGCAAGCTCCATGTTCCTAGCTTTCTTGATGGCCCCTTGCAAGAACTGAAGATCAAATGCTCTAAGCCACCCTCTTAAGGGCTCCTATGATCCCTCTGTGAATAACATAACCAATCGTTTCTCTGTCATATTAGGAACCATGACAGAGTCTCAAGAACTCAATAAAATAATCCAAACTACCGGTCTGTATAAGATGAGCAAGGTCCCGGAAATAAGTTTCTGGATCTTTCTGATAAAAACGCTCTACCAAACCATCTACAAACTCCTGGTAGGATACGATCTGATCATGATGTAAAGAGACCAACCCATGGTACCACCAGTCATGGGCTATACCATCTAAATGCAAAACAACAAACTTGATGGCGTCCTCAAACATAGTATGTAAAGTCAAATAAGTGTCGAGCTTGTGAATCCAAGCTCTGGCTGGCATCTTCCCACTCCCATCAAAGTGTGTCAACGTCAATTTGTTGGTTGCTTGTTTCAATTCACGATTCACCTGTCTCTGTCTCCCATCAGTTCTACGTTTAGAACGTTCTCTCTTCTAAGTCATGAACCTGTCAAAATTAAGATGTTGCTTTACCTCAGGTGGTAAAGCATCCCACTCAGTGTGCAAAGCTAATAAATCGTCAGCAAAAGAAACTTCATCATTGAAATTAACAACATCGATCTCAGGTCTCAAGAAGGTAGGACGTTGAGGCCTGTCTTGTGTACTTGTCAAATCAATTATGGACCCGTGAGAACTCGCTGGAATACTCCGTGCATCTCTGTCCCTGCCCTAATCGCGTGGCAGTGTAATGCGCTGGAGGGTGTCAGACAAATTTTGTAATACAGTAGCCATCTGTTGTTGGCCAACTGCCAACTCCTGCTGGCTGCGCACAATATTCCTAAACACTGTCCTGACTTCTCCGTCTTCATCAAAACCAGTGTTATCTAGAATTCTTTCTTCCATATTTCCCTATCCCTGATCACCAGGCGGAGGAGAATTTCTTCCTCTGCGAGCGTAAGGGAAGCCTGGAATGTATCTGTCTCTCTGCATTAAATTTTTTTAAAACCCCACTTCCCTGTAGGCTGGCAAGATAAATGCTCTGATACCACTGTGATGAGCCTGACTGGCTCTTGGATAATTCAATTTTTGCAAGCTATTCTGACTCTGTAATAAATACTTTTGTCTTTTTTCTATAACAATTATATGAATTTTTTTGTAATTTTCAAATATATAAATATAGAATATCATCCATGAAATAACAACACTTATAATACTCTTAACGCGAAGTTTCAAATTCACTCAGGGAATTTGAATTGAATTTGCACTTCTAAACACAAGAAATAAATACCAACCAAAATCATTGAAGCCACGGCATCTAAGGCAAAGCATTAACAAAGTTTAACGCTGAATGCTGCTACAGGAGCAAAGACATTAACGCCAAGTACTAGAGATAGAGTTGCTCGTTGAAGATTGTACACCTCCACAGGCATCCACGGCTGTAAATAAGAAACGGCTAACACATGGCAAACAACAACTGGTAATTAGATACTCTCACGTCACCTTGTTACAAAACGTCTTCAGCCATGAACAATGCTAATCATTCAACCTCAAAACGGCTCCACCAATTACAACCCCACTGAAAAACGACACTAACAACACTATCACCGGCATTCAAATGCTGGTTCAAAGTGTACAGAATCTGAGAAGTTACGTTCTCAACTCCACAATCCTCAAACCCTTGAAACGATTTCCAATTACTCACAATTTGCAAAATCAGAAAAATATAATCATCAATGATTTCTTCCTTCATAGAAATCGACCCTTTTTAATAACTCTGGATCTTCATCAAGAAGCCACGAATTGGCTTCTTCATTACTCCTTTCATAACTTAAATATGAAAGCCATCAACCTGGGTTTGGATAAAACAAATAATATTCCCTTATAACTCCACATTAAAATATTTCACTTAAAAGCTCCCAAGTCAAAGTATATAATAATATTTAAAGAATTGACTTATTAAATAACTCTAAAGTCAATATTAATTAAGACAAGCTTAATTAATAAAATATACCATCAAATACCATTATAACAAATCAACCTGTGTTCCAGGGGGACGCGTCCCCTGCCTTGGAACCCCCGTTCTCGTCCCAGGTACGAAACGGGGACGCGGGGATGGGATTTCAACGACCCCTAACCGTTCCCTTTTCTGTCCCAAATCAGAGATGTTCCGAAAACCCCAAAAGAGAAGGTTCCGAAATAGGGGATGGATTTGGGTACCGGGGACGGTTAGGGGACGGCCCAACCGTCCCTGGTACCCAAATCAGTCTCCTATTTTCCAGCTTTAAAAAAATGGTCACAAATCATAAAAAGTGCATTTAAAAAAAAAAAAAATTGGTTATGGGCGGGCCCCACATGGACTCTAATATCAAATAAAAAATACTAAGCCCTATTTTGGATGCTAAAAAGCCTAACTCTCTTTCATTTCTTCATTTCATTCTTCTTTCCAAGAAGAAGAAGAAAGAGGAGCAGCAACAAAGCTTTCATTTTTGAGTTGCAAGAGGGTTTGGCATATATCATTTGCAGATACATTATTGATTTTGATTAGTATAGACATCTAATTATGGAGTTGAACTTCTATGTTATCGTTTACTGTTTAGTATTTAAGTTGGACTTCTCTTTATGTCATTTCATGCATGAAACTTGGAGCCTTTGAGCATTTTTGCTATATGTACGCCGTATTTTTTACAATGAAAGTATTTGAACTTTGTTAATTTGCTATGTATTCATTGTATTGAGCTTCTGAAATGTCTATGGTGAATGGTTTATCAATATTATGATATGCATATTTGAATTCTCTCTCTATATAAAAAATCTACTTTTTTTAATAGCCATCCCTAAAAAATTGGTTTTGAACCGTACCCGTCCCTGAAACACGTCCCCGTCCCCTAAAACGTCCCCGTCCCCAAAATTCCGTGGAGCATAGAAATCAACTGCTCTGCTATGGCCACTGAACAACACCCTGCCAAGAATAGTAACTAGACCAAATTAGATTTGCTAAAAATAGCAAATCCCTCAAACTGGAGATTTTGCAAAAGTAGTCCCACATCAACCGGAACCAAGGCACAGGCGCTCTGCTAAACATAACAATCCAGACTGCCTCCAAATAATCTGACTTACTATAAATAGTAAGTCTTCCTAGCTGACCCCCTCTGACAACCTGATTAGCTCAGGAAGGTCACTGAAATAAGCTAACCTCAAAGACCCAAAAAAAAGGGGACTTTACAACAAACAATATGACTAATGAAATGATTAACATTTGTACGAACTTATTATTCTCTTCTTGGCGGCAATAGACTTATTTTGTGATGCCTTGGGATTATGATTCCTTGATAGAACTCAAGCCATCCTTCTTGGTCACTGATATTTTAATCTTGACTATTTGATGTGTGAACACCCATTATTTGCCATGCCTTGGGCTGAAGGCATTGTTCTGGGTTGACTTGCTTTAGGAATCGAATAGGGACATCATAGTTTCCCCTCCTTGGAATTGCTTGCCCACAAGTAATGTTAGATTAGGATGTTGGAGGACTTGCTTGTTTTCCGATGTTGCGTCCTTTATAGGTAAATTCTTCCATTGGAAGAGGTATTCTTTGATGATTTCGGGAATGGGATACCATTTTTTGATTGATTTATTGATAGTTAATGCACATTCGGAGAGTTCCATCCTTTTTTTTACCAACACCACGGAAGATGCGATTGGACTTGAGCTAGGCCCTATATGTACACATTCAGTAACTCCCTGATAGCTTCTCACTTTCATCTTTAAACTTCTTGGGGTGCTTGTTTGGTTTTGTGATGACGAAATTTGCAACCTCTTCTAACTCGAAGGTGTCTTCATATCTTCTATATGGTGGCCTTCCAGGTGGTATGTTCCCTCATATCTGGGAATTCAAAGGCTTCAAGAATCATCGCAAGAAAGGGCCATTCAACCCTATCATATGCCTTTTCAAAGTCATGTAGGAGCATGCCTATATTATGTTGGTATTATGTTGAGTGCATCTGTATTATGATAGTATCTTGTATGATATATTGAGTAGAGTAATAGGTCTCCATTTTTTTATTAGAGACTTATCTCCTTCTTTAGGCAATAATTTGATTATACCTTTGTTGATTCTGCTACCTAAAGAGCTTCTACAAATAGTTTCCTTGTAAACTTGTAGCAGATCCTCACTCACCCAATCATTATTTTTCATGTAGAATTCTACAAATAGGCCATCAGCTCCTGAAGATTTATCATTGTTCAATGTTTAGTACTTGAATGGCCTTTATAACTTCTTTCTCAGAAACCTCTCTACTCAACTTTTTTGCACTCTCTTTAGAGATTTTTTTAGGTATTAAGGTTTGGTAGAGTCTTCTAGACTTATGACCTTGTATGAATTAAATATATATTTATAATACCAATAATTGATGTTTCCTCTTCTGGGGTCTCTTATGAGATTGTTCTTAGACCAAACATTTCCAACTTTTTGTGTTACTGCTTTCTCCTTAATACATCTAAAGAAAAATTTGAGTTTTTTCCCCTATTACTTAACTAGTTCATCTTTGTTCTTACCCTCAAGCCTGGGTCTTAGTCTCTTGCAGCAATTTCCTTAATTAGTTTTTAGTTGAGGTTAATTCCTCATTCAATTCTATGTTTTTTGGACCAGTTTGTAGCTCATATTCCAGTTTGAGAAGTTTTCTCGAAGATTGCTTTCAATCTTCCTGTTGTCCATGGCTTCTTTCTTACTTGTGGTCTGATATATAACCGTCCAGCTTTTAACATTATTATTCCATTTCTCAATAGCTGACTTATCTTTTAACATCCATCTATTAATCTCTGAGTAAAATTATCCTCATTGCAGTCCTCATCTATTTATAGGTTAGTGCTTGGAAGGAATTTATCTTCTTTCCTACAATCCTTTGGCTTCTTCTCATTAGCTACCAAGATTTTAACCTTGATAGGATGATGATCAGATAGAGAAAAAGGATAAACTGTTGCCCTACCACCATGCTCAGTTTGGTCAAAACTGAGAAAGTCTCTGTTAAAATAAGATCTATCTAGTCCGCAGTATATTCTTTTATTCCCTCGGCAATTACACAAGTGTACCAAATATTTGTATTTTCTCTTTTCAATCCTTCAATGGATCAAATTGGTTAAGTTTATTCTTTATTCTGTACCAAAAGTACATCTCATTTCCTTTCCATTCCATATCTATACTCCTAGTTTTATCTGCACTGTTCTCAATCATATTAAAATCCCCCCCAACAATCCAGGGGATATCCTGAAGTTTACACATCCAAATCCCTATGAAAATTGGGAGCATAGATTGAACAAAAATAATCTTCTATTCTCGTTTCCAATAGTAACCCAAACTGCCCTGTTGCATGGAGAGACTCCAGAGGTAGTCACAGTTTGAAACCACTTATTAGAAAGCAAGATGGCTAATCCCCCTTATCGTTTCCATGATTAGTATAGTATTGGGTAGATTCTTTCCATAGGAATTCGAGGTTATTATCAAGAGTAAAATTAACAACCTTTACCTCTTGTAAAAGGACATCTACTTTGTACTTATCAAGATTCAGGCATCTCCTCACAATGTATTTCCCATTAGGGGATTCAAGTCCTCTAATCTTCCAGCAAGTGCGGTTAAAGATCATCAACACTTATCATTTGAGAGTTATCTTTAGGGTTCCTAAATCTATCAAAGCATTTAGGGGGTCTATCATCATTATCTTTCCTCTTTGAGTAGGGCTCCAAATCTTCTTTACTCCTCTGTTTCCTCTTTTTCTTTTCTTTTTTATCTCATTGTCGTCACCTGGCAATTTTTGCCCAGTAGAAGTTGGAGAAGTTTCTAATTCAGGATAAACATTGCTCTTTGTGATCTCCTCATTAGCCAAAGACCCTATAACTCTTGCTGGATCCTCTTTTTTATTCTGCATTCCCTTATCAATTTCATTATTAATCCTTTGATTGAGAGTTTCTAAGATTAATAGCTTGGCATCATCTTCCTGGCGAGGATTAGAATCAGACAAGGAAATTATGGTGGGGTTGTTAACATAATTATGATTTGTATGTTTGTCATTTTTGTCCCACTCTTTTTTGTCCAAGATTAGAATTAGGCAGGAGAGCTTATTGGAGCTGATAACATTATTATGATCCAAACTAAGATTGTTTCTATTTGGGGAATCATTAATAGCCTTCACTTTTTTAAAATCTGCATCTTTTTAACTTCAAATTCATGTATAATGTTCATAACCTTACATGAAGCAATTTTTTGTCATGCGAGGATTTTTTTCATTAATCCTTAATCATTCACCATATTTCCTTTATCATTTTTATTATGAGCCTCCTCATTTGTATTGCAATTCGTCAAATTATTGTTTTAAACAATCCCTTGTTTAATCTTGTGTAAGGTTAGTTCTTGAGCATTTTTCCTATGTCCAAGGCTAGTGTTAGGCACAAATAACATATTAGTTCAGAGGATGTTATCCATAGGGAGTGTATCAGCAAAATTCAAGTGAGTGGATACGGTTTCAATGTTTTGAATCTCCAAGCTATCCTTTAAAACACTAGTATTTGCAATTTTGATTACATTATTAGGGTTTTTATTAACAATCTCTAGCAAATCTTCCTTTGTATTGATACTTCCATCTTTCTTGTTAGCAGAATCTAGATTATTTCACTAAGGTTATCCAAATTTACTTCTTGATTAGCATTGTTATCTGTTAGCACAGTAGAGACTAAACTAGTACCTTTGATACTCCTCATTTACCTTCCTTTCCACAACAGCCCTAGGGTTATGGTTTACATATTTTTGGTTAAACTTTGGGTCTTTCATCTTTAAAAAATAGGGTGGTTTCTTCTAACATGGCATTGAGAAAGTATTTCAATCATTTCTATGGCAGCAAAGGAGATCTAGCATTGAAGATGACATCCATGATCAAGTTCATATGTTCCTCCATGAGTAAAGACATACATGAGCTCCTGTCCTAGCATCATCTACCTTTCAAGAAGGCTTCAAGACAAGGAGAACTCATTGGAGAAGTTATATCATTGTGATGCAGCATTCTTTGCTTCATATTTGAGGCTTATTTTAGACATTTGTTGTAGGGAAGGCTGAATCCTCCTAGGGCATGACTGAAGTAAGCCCCTATACAACACAAAACACCATTCTTCTTCTTCTTGTGTGCAGGTTCTTAGATCTAGGAGTGAAGTGTTGCAAATTTAGAGAAAATGGGCTGTGACAAGAAGATTGAGATCTTGAAAAAGTGACTGAGACACTCAATTATTTACATCGTCCGTGGTTGGCAAATTAGTTTGACATTTTTTCAAAGAATTTTTAGAGGAAGCATCAAAGCGACATCTTGGTTCGGGATCTGCAGATTATATCATCTTTGGACATCACTAGGACAATGGCTCTAAGTGAATTAGTCCTGCCCGAATTTCAATGAATGGTTCCTCTTTGATTCGCCTTTCTAGATCTATATTCATTACTATTTTATTAGACTTGTAGCTCTCTATTAATGCTGATTAGTGTACAATTTCATGCTTTTTCCCTAGTTCTTGTTGCATCAGATCAAGTAATAGTAAAAAAGGGGGAACACCATGTACAAATCATTTTGCATGTATCTCTCACGTAATGAAATGGATGATGGGAGTGGGTATGATCTCTAGTTTGCATGATTAGACTAGCAACCACATTCCCCCAAAGTGTTTCCTCTCCCACGCCATCAAATGTGGCCTTAGTTTCCCTTTCCACATCCTCGCCTAAACCTATGGAGGAGCCTCATCTTGATCTACCTCGACAAAAATTGTTGTTGTCTATGCATAATGATTCTTCTTCATCTCCACTATTTGTCAGTTCTCCTATTGTGATTAATTTGGATGACGACGTTGATAATAATATTGAGAGTAATGATTCTAATGACATATATAAATTTGTTGAGATTAATCATGAGTTTTCTTCAATGTTTTCAAAATATTTGAACCTAGCTCCAAGTGATTTACATAGCAATTCTTCATTTGAGCATGGTCCTTTGGCACTTGTGACAACTCCATCAACCACGGTTGTTGCCCCTCTAGCATCTTGTCAACCTTCTCAAAAAGGTGTTGAGCAAGATTGGGAGGTGGATGATTAGGTAGATTAGCTCACTTGTGTAATAGATTTTTTGTGTGTTTGCTTGTATGTAACGAGTTCCCAATGATATGACGACGTGTCTTTGTGTTTTGTTAAGCTCTCTTTTGGATGATCCTTGTTGCTTTGTTGGTGCAAGGCAACAAAGGGACCAACCCTGTCATGATATTCCTCTATTTGTATCATCATTCCTCTATATGTTGTATACATGTTGTCTCATGAATTTACTTTTGTGTTATCTAGTTGGAAATGATGCAAAACGTTCAGATCTATTCCTTTTTGGTCCCTTACATATTGACCCAAAAGGACTTTTTTTATTCTTCTTATGCGCTCTTCTTTCATTGTGTTTTTAGTTCCACTACCTTTGGGGGATCAAGTCAATTCATACAGTCATATTTGATATACAAGATTTATTTGATGCACATACTGACCTCAGATAGTGAATCCCTTAAGTGCTCTTTTTTTTGGTGACTTTCGCTCTTTGATTTGCCTAATGTCTGGAGGCATCTCACTATTGTGACGTGCTTGTCTTTCGAATGTATGTATGCTACTTTAAAGCAATTTCTTCTGATAAGGCGTTTACATTCGCTTTAACGTGGATGCATACACTTCGCGCATTGTTTACACTTTGTGCATACACCGCAAAGTTTGGTTTGTATACTTCGATCACAGACCACGATATGTTGGCGGTTGAGTTTTCAGAATACTTTGCAAGACGAGGCTTTGTTTTGTAATCATTGTTTTTGGTGCACGCTGCAACACCCATTTTGTAGTCGCTTTTTTCAGGTTATTTGGCAAACCTGAATTTTGCTTTGTAATCTCTAGAGTCGACTAGCATAAGGAAACCTTGCTAGACTGCTTTGACTCTTGTGTTGCTTACACGAGTCATAGTAAGGAGCACCTTACTAGCCCAAAGGGCATGGCTCTTCTTTTCTCTTCTCATATGGCGCATAGTAAATAACACCTTACTAGCCCATGAAGCCATGTTTTCCATATTTGTATTCATTACTATTTTATTAGACCTATATCTCATTGTTTATGTTGATTAGTGTATAATTTCATGTCTTTTACCTAGACCTTGTTGCATCAAATCAATTCAAATCAATCAATAGTAAAAAGGGAAGAACATCATTCCAAATCATTTTGTATCCAACTCTTACCTACCTCAATTGGTTTGAAGTTGGATCAAGTGATTATCTCCCCGTATGAAATGGATCATGGGAGTGGGTTTGATCTCTAGTTTGCGTGATTAGACTATTAACCACATTCCCCCACATTTTAACCTCCTAGGATCTCAATCTTGCAAGAAATGACTTTTCCCTTAGTATCAATTTCTATTACCTTATGAAAATCATCCTTCCAAGATAAAGAAACCAGCAGTATTGCATCCATATGCAAGAGAAAAGCTTTAGTTTCTTCTCTCTTCATAACATTTCCTATCGGGGAGATCAATTGTGGCAAAAATGCCCACAATTATGAAGGGACATTCTTGATAGTTACTCGTGTGGGGCAAGAAAGGGCAAGATCCTCCTCATTCAGGGCCTCCAAAGACCAAGCTAGTGCTCAAAACATAACGTTGCCAATATTCCAAAATCGCCTCGAGATAACTTTTTCTTGCATAGAATGATTCTCGGAGAAAACAAAAAATAGTTGTCGTTGAATCATTGTAAGAACCCTTCAAGGCTCTAACTGCTGAACCGTTTCTGGTTTCTTGTTGTTTGCAATTTTTTTGTGTTTTTTAGACGGTTTAACATAAAAAGCAATACATTTGCTGAAATAAAAACTTCTGAAATTTGACAACTAAACAAGTAAGGAATGTAATAGAGGATTTCATACATTCTTCTTCATTATTTCATTGGGGAAACTCATTACAATCAAATGGCATACCCAGTATTGTGGAAGAAGCGCTTTCAGTAAGTGCTGGCTGAAAAAGCAAGACACGAATGCTAAAAATCCCCACCAATCAGTAACAAGGTCTTCAAGTGTTGATGCCAAATTCTTCTTTAACCCTAGGCGTCCCTTATTATAATTTTTATTGAATTTTTGGGGGCCTTCATCAAAATCGTATCTAGCTGGGGTTACAAGGTACAACTATAGATGTGCATCAAAAGAAGGTCGTACGACCCTCAATAACCAGCCAGTATCTCCTTCAATGGATGCATCCAACCTGCACAATCAACTGCCCTCAATCTGATAATAAATTTTGGAATTTATTCCTCCAATCAGCACAATGATGATCTCTGTATGAAGCCAACCCAATAAGCAATATCAGGTGAATATTTCACACACTCTAACTGCTACTACAGAGAAGAAGCAACGCTCTCCAACGCCAATAAGCTCAAAACTCTGCAGAAACCCTTGTTTTCTCACAAACTCCAATGCTCCAGAGAAGAAATTTCAATCAAAGCATAAAACATAATCCAATTTTGATTTCTCCTGCAAACTTATAAATTCCTTCAAGAAGTGTGATTTTCCCAAAAAACATTTTAAATGTTATTTCTTTTCAACTTAGGAAATCTTTTAATAATTCATTAAGTATTGCATTTATAATTAATTACTCAACTGACCCTCTTCCAATGATGAATAGACCCTCAATGTTAAGTGAAATTATAAAGTTATATTATAACTTTATGATATAAGCTCTAAATAATTAATGTTTATTTAAGTCAAATAAACATTAATATCTCGATGAATACACAATATCTCTGAGTGTCGTCTGAACTGGGAGCTGTCATGACAAAGCTGCATACGACCATACCCCAATTCTAAAAATAGCAGGGGTCCCTCTCCAAGCAACTCAAAACTTACTATAAATAACAATTACTGCATATGGAGTCCTGGAGGCCTCGAACAAACACCAATCCTGCAAAACTTTGACCACTGAAGAAGCTGCATCCCTCAAGGAAACCCTCTATCCAACCTCATTGGCATCCCTCAAGGAAACCCTCTATCCAACCTCATTGGCCTACGAGGGTCTGTGATAGACCAATCTACTCTTTTAACTTATGTCAACTAGAAGGGGACATCACAATCATTCTACATAATAAAATTTAAAACCTTGATTTTTGAAACGAGACATTCTTAAACCACTCATGCATGAATTTCCTAGCAGGAATCTTGTTGCAATCAAGAGCAGCGAGAAAAATAACCACATTTTCAACCTATTTTCTTTGGTTTGTCAGCCTCCTCACAAGTTCCGTCATCCTTCACTGGTTTGAACTTGGCAGATGACAACACCCTTTCACCACCGTCCTCCATAACAATGTCACAAAAGGAGTGTTTAATGCCTTTCACTTTGGCATTACTTCCCTATGTCCCTTTCAGGTCATTGGGGGACTCGCTGGGTGCTTTGTAACCCCCCTCCATTACACCCCTGTACATTTAGGCACCCACTACAAGGCAGCAATTATTGCGAACATTTGGGGTGGGTGAGGGGGCAATTCTAAAAATTCATAGCAAGAAAACAATTTAAAATTCATACAAACATATAACACCAAAAAAATACAGGGAAGTAAAAAGCATAGAACCCATTAGAACCAAGGAATGGAACCAAAGATCAGACGGAGAGCACTAGAAGGAGGAAGAATTTCAAAACCTCAATGGAGGAGGGCCATCAGCCTCCTCCAAAGTTTCAGAGCACTCCCCCCTTTCAGTTCTTTTTCATCTCGTATTCTGTTAGGACAACTTTAAAAGTGACTATCTAAATAGAACATCATAAGGCCTCATTTAATATTTAATTCAAAAAGTGGTTTAGTGTTTAAACACTTTGGGAAGAAATTTCAAGAGGGGTAAAGAGATTCAAATTTAAGGGGGCGCAAAGGGAATTTATAAAAGGAGGGCAAATGGATCAATGTGATCATCCATGTTTTTGTATTCAAGTATTTTTTCAAGCACTTGCATTCAAGGATGGAAACCTCCGGTGTGCAGGAATTTGGAGGATGAAAACCCTCGTGATTTCCATTTGGGATTGGAGGATGAAAACGCTCTTGTCCAAGTGAGGTGAATTCATTTAGAGATCATCGCATCCGTGCTAAAAGTTCACAATTTATTTTTAGTTTTAGTTTGCTACAGTGTATCTACAGTATTTGGTCACTGTGACGATTATTTATTTCATTATTTTTGACAAACTTATTTTGTGTTTTGCTGATAATATATGTTGAGGAATTATATATTATGAGTAAAGGAGTTTCAGCCATGTCCAAACATTATAATTGCTTCTTGCTGCTACCATACATCTATTTGCTATACGTTGTGACCAGCTATTTCTTGTAGTGTTTGTAAGTTGAAACCAGAGTTGAATATTATTATTTGAGGATGTCTGCTGTACCTTTCCTATTGTAATATTAGTTATATCATTTTGATTTGTAAGGATTTCATACTTTGCAGCTGTTATATAATTATATCTGCTAATTGCATCTGCTGTCATGTTTATAGCAGCCATTAATAGTCAAATTTTCTGTCATAATTGATTCCGTTTGACATATGAGGATATCCATGTTGATATCAATATTATTTGTTGTTGGATCTGCTGCAAAATTAATGATATTTTGATCAATGAGGGTTTCCCAAATTTATTGCTACTCTAAAATACCGCTGATCAGCATTTGATCATTGGAGTTTGGCACATATATTGTATATTTAATATTTATTTCAGTTTGCACTAATAAAAAACACAGGAAAATTGCATATTTTACAATATTTTCTGCTAGGGACATTATAGCTGATGTTATATGTTGAATTTAATCTTAGATGAAGTGTATTTGTAATTATATTTGTAGAACACCATCATCAAGGCCTATTCATGAACTTCACATTTCGTCAATCTGTTTTCCATTTCTTTTCTTTGTTTCTCCTATCAGGGCAAGTAATGTAAGCGTTTATATATTTCCAAGGAACCTTATGAGTACCAATTTCTTATATCTAGTTCTGTCACTGCTGTAGACTTAGATTTTTGTTCACATGCTGCAGTTTTAGATGGTGTATTCTGCATATGCTACATTTGGATCTGATGGTTTTTTCATTTTTATTGCAGACAGTTGAAATTCTCTTCAGTAAAGGGATCTTCTTGCACTTGGAGGTGGTGAGTATGTTAAAAGTTTAGTTTTTGTGCTTTTTAAGGCAACAGAGACAAGATTAAGGTGCATTTCCTTCTTAGCACACACTTCTTATATTTGATATGATGGTTTACATGGATTTTGGGGTCCACTGTTTGTAGCCTCAGAGCTTTCCAACCTAAAGAGATTTTACTTTAAGATGAATTGACAGAAATAAAATGTTGTGTTTTATTATTGTTTTGAAGATGGGCGGTTTTAGCAAGAAAAGTAGCATGGCGAGTTCTTCTAGTTGTGAAAGATTCAAATTATTTTTTAGTTTTCAAATTTCATTTTTTTTGAAAAAAAAAATCGGAAGGTATTTACATTGTTACAACGCAATGAAGATCCTCCATATTTTCCTTTTTTGAGCTTTTTTATTTCATCCCACCACTTGTGCCCCTCCCCACCCCTCATCACATTTAAGAATTTTGGGTTAAAGTCAGTTGAAGTTCATGAATGAGAATGAATGTATTCAATGCTAGAGGTGGCTTTTCTTCTCATTCAAGCAACTGTCTTGCAAATATCTATATGCAATGATCAGATCTCGTCCACAGATTACATGCTTACGTATGCATGTATGTTAATGTGTATATAAGCGTAGGCATAATGTTATGGCAATAAATTCCAACAAATTTGTCATGCCCCTAAATTCGATTGCGGCACAACAGAAATCATGACAACACTTTGTGTTGAAGACAAACAACTGTTAATAAAGGTGGCTGATTTTCTCAAGATTACACAGCAATTTACAGTTTTAATGAAACAACAAACATGGGCAAGCAATTTAGAAAGGAAGTGATTATTTTGACAAGACAATGCTCCCTTAACAGCAATTAAAAGAAACAATTTGTTTTAATAAAGAAACATCTAATTACAAGTGACTTATGTTAAAACTAAAAACAACTATTAAATCTTGAATAGAATGTTAAGATATGTTAATATTACATAAGTTAAAGGGTGCCAACTGTCTTTGAGGTTATGATAATCGATGAAAAGAGATGACTCTAAAGGAATCATTCCTATGGGGAATATAATATTATTATAGAAAGTTGAATGAGAGGGTTGTGTGGAGAACATCAGATCAGATTTGGAATTAATAATAAATTAAGCATATAGCAGTTCGATCATATACTGGTTTGGGATCATGGATCAATACAGAAATTAGATATTCCTTCAAGCCGTCGAGTCCAATACCTCAGCAGTCAATTCAAAATAAGATATTTCTCCAGAACCTTGACCCAGCAAATCCAAGACATCAGAAAACCATCGAGATTACCCCTTCAGATCCAAGTATAAGCACTCCTGCAGAAAGGAAGCATCATTCTTGCAGTGGCAGATCTAGTGTCCAAACATAGTACCAACAGCTACCTTACCGGATATGCACCAGTTATTACAAGTCTTATAGGCAGATCCATGAAAGGTTTTCATGGAAAGGGATGAAGGATGACATTCTCAAGTATGTTTGCAAATGTAGTATGTGCCAATAAAATAAAAATGAACATACCTACCCAGCTGGTTTACTCCCTACCAATTCCTACTCAGAAATGGGAGTGTCTTAATGGATTTCATTACAGGATTTCCCAAGGTGCAAGGAGAGGATTGTATCTACGTGGTAGTGGACAGATTGACCAAGTATGCTCATTTTTTTACTATTTTAGCAGGGTATATAGCGATGCAGTGGCAGTTTTATTCTTTACAGAAAATGGAGCACCGAAGACCATCATTAGTGATAGGGACAACAAGTTTATGAGATTTTTTTGGTTGGAGTTATTCAAATTATGTGGCACCGAGTTAACTCCTAGCAATAGTTTACACCCTCAGACAGATGGTTAGACCAAGATTGTCAGCAAATGGTTGGAAGGTTACTTGTGCAACTATGTCTCAAGGTAGCAAAAAGTGTGGCTTAAGTGGTTGCATTTGGGGGAGTTTTGCTACAACACCTATTACATGTCCATCAAGATGTCTTATTTCATGGCTTTGTACGGGGATGATGTTCCCAACTTCATTGATTTGTTATTTGTAGGTAGTAGAGTGTTCGGAGCTAGAGATTTTTTCCAAGAGAGTCAGGATATTATGAGGTCTCTGAGGGATAACATTCAACATGTACAGAATCAGCAAAAGTTGTATTCTGATCAGCACCGTATTGAGAGGGAATTTGAGGTAGAAGACATGGTATATTTGAGATTGCAGCCTTACAGACAGTCTACTCTCAAGAAGAGGGGAGTTGAGAAGCTTAAGCCCAAATTTTATGGGCCATTCAGAATTGCTAGGAGGGTTAGAGAGGTTGCTTATGAGTTGGAGTTACCAGCTAGCAACAAAGTGTATAGTGTCTTCCACGTATCACACCTTAAAAGAGCACTCAGGCATAATGTGATACCTTCAACAGAGTTGCCTCCTTTGGATGAAGAAGGCAAATTGATACTGATACCTGAGGCGGTGATTGATTTCAGGGATCGTACTGTCAGGTGAAGAGTTATCATTGAGTATCTAGTGAAGTGGAAGAACTTACTAGTGGAGGATGCTACATGGGAGAATGAGCAGATTTTACAACATCTAGAGTTGCAATTGCTTGAGGACAAGCAATCTTGGGGAGGGAGGATTGTAATGTCTCCTATTTGCACGTGATCAAATGGTTAATCAATTAGCCTATTTCTAAGTCCTAGTAGGCTAAGTGGTCTGGGGTAAGTGACTTTATGTCTTGGTTTAATTTGTGCAAGAGTTTGCAAAGCTTTCTGACAGGGTTTCTATTTTTGACAGGGTTTCTATTTTGAGTACTTACTATATATTAGTAATTTAGTGGGTCACCAATTGTTTAGTAGTGTAGAGTTTCTATTTATATCTTTGGTGAGTTAAAAGGTTTTGAAGAAATATTTGATTTATCGGCCTTATAAATCTTTTAACTGTTACTTTTTAAAAGTCTCTCGAGAAAGGACCCCATGTCCTAGTCAAACAACATTGTTTGAAAAAGGGGGCCAATGTATTTCCTTGACATAAGGCTAATATCGTACTTTGAAAAGTGGACGCCTACTGGTAAAGGCAAAAATGTTTTAAAAATGCAAAGATTGTGGACGCCTAGGAAGGGAGACATAAGGAGATCAAAATAAATTAAAAGAGACCAAAATGGGGGGCATGTAGTTTTGGATGGAAAATGACTTTTAAACTTGTGTTGCCCTAATCCTTTCCTTTCTTCTTTAAAAAGAACATTTTGGCTCTCATTTCATCATCTTGTTTTGGCAAGATAGCGAAGTGTTTCCAGGAAGGATGAATACTCTCAGCTAGGACACTGGTTTCGGTGGTGAAAGACCCACTCAAGTTGGTTATTGTTAGAAGATCAGAGTTTGAGGTTTTTTGGTGTGTGTTTTGAGGTGTGAAGATGAAGATTTTCAGCGTGTTTTGATGTGAGTTTCAAGTCTACAGTTTGGTCTGCGTGGTTTCAATGTGTTGGGATTCTTTTTGGAGTGTTTTTCGAGTGTAGTGAGTTTTGGTCATTTTCTCAGTGCTATCCATACCATATTAGCTACATAGAAAACTATATTTTGGCACATATTTCAAGGATAAATCATTTTTTGCTTGTGGGTATCGGTTCAAAGGACTTCTAGCTGCTAGCTGACACTTCTCCATATGTGATATGTAATTTTTCATGCATATTTGAATTTATAGTTGAAATCGCCCCTCTTGGAGGAAGTGCCCAACCTTGGTATTGGCAAGTGGGGTGTTTGGTGTGACTATTGTGCCTTCTTTGGTCTACAAATCATCCTTCTTGGAGGCGTCTAGGCTTCCAAAATAATTCTAGAAGTATTCATTACAGCTTGTGGAGGCATTCTAGAAGTATTCATTATAGCTGGTGGTGATGTTTGCAACCCTCAATTAAATCTGCTATCTTCAAGTCTGCAATAATTGAAATCGGTCTTTCTTTAATGCTATGCAATTTGAGTTGAATGAGTTAAATCAAAATGACTTTTGATGATTCCATGTGCTTGTCCTTTTAATTATGCTTGGAGTTGAATGTTTTTAAAAGTTGTTGTAATGAGAACATGAATGAAATCTGGGATCAGCAAGCAATCAACAAACTGTTTAGTTTGGCATTAAACTTGCAAACAATTTTCAAAAAAAAAATTCAGGGGTGGACATTACATTTTTTTTAAATGAAATATATTGTTGTTGGGCCGTAAGGGACAGCTAGCCAACCCTCGAACATGTTGTGACCTTCTCACACATCACCTCACTGCAAATGAGGACCCCCTACTTTTTTGCTTACTTGGTCATTTGCTTTTGTGTCCCTAGTAGTTTTGGCTCAATTCCCCGAAGTTCCTTATGTTTTGAGTGAGCATTGAGCGATTTATGCTAACTATAGAAGTGGAATACCCCTTGCCTTTGGTTCTGAAAGGCGAAGTTGTTTGAGAAACAACGAATTTGGTCAAGTATGAAAAGGAATTGATCTTTTAGAGAGAATGCCAATGAAATTGAACATGTGCGCCCTAGAGCGCTAGTTCACCACTGGCAAGGAGTTCTGCCCAAGTGAAAGAATCCACCTTCCTATCTGAAGTGCGCTCTAGAGCTCAATTTTAGTAGGGGCATGGAATTTGTTTCACACTTAAAAAATCTTCCTATCTATCTCATTAGCACCCAAGGAAAAAGTTGAAAGAGGTGGATAAGAATTGGTTAAGTACTGAAAAACAAGGTTTATATTGCAAAAATGTTGGAAGTATTGGAATTTGGTTAAATATGGAATCCTTGACTATGTCTCAAATGCACCCAAAACAAAAATGGAGCAAACATTGGAAATATTAAATTTACCTAAGTTTGAGAAATCCATGTCCCCATCTAATTGGTGCCCAAGATTTAAATTGCAAAAGAATGGAGCTATTTAAATTTGCCGAAGTGTAAAATTCCACTTCTATGTCAAATATGTGCCCATGATTAAAGAAGTGTAATGATGAAGATAAAACACCCAAATAAGTATTTTCCAAAAGACAATGACACATGGTGTTAAGTGTGAGATTTTTGGGCAATTTGTAAGATGATGAGAGAGAATCTCTCTCGGAATAGAAACATGGAGATATTTAATGCATCAACTAAAATTAAGTCTTTGCCAACTTAACAAGTTGGTGGGCAAAATTCTATTTAAGAGAGAGGTCACATTTCATTTTCATATTGAAGTTTAAAAATTAGAGAAGGGTGAGAGTTTTGAAGAAGAGGAAGTAATTTGTAGTGGATTTTTAAATTTCAAGAGGTTTTCTTCTTCAAGTTAGAAATTATTCTAAGTCTGCAATGAAGTGTAGAAATGCTTTTTATTTATTCCTAGACACCATGCTCATGTTTTTTATTCTTGTTTTGTGGGAAGAAGATGGCAGAATCTAGAGGATTAGGATTGTCGAGGCAGGCTTTGATCAAGAACGAGCTGAAGGGATTTCTTTTGGAATTCAAGATTGTGTCGAAATGGAAAGCAGTTGGCAATACAAATTTGGTATTCCTCAACATGGACGAGTTCAACAGAAGAATGTTTGGTCACAAAGAATATTCTATAACATTCCTAGCAAAGAAGCTAGGCAGATGTGGAATTGTGGCGGCAGTTGGATTCCTTCCTGCCATCCAGTGTCAGGACTTGATCGTGGAATGTTCAAAGCATTACAAATTAGAGGAAAAGGTGATCCTGGCTCTAGATGGCAAGCTATTGGCAAATCTCACTCCACTAGCAATTGTTGAGGCCTTTGGAATCCCAATGTATCATTCAATGGTACAAATCAAAGGAGAGGGCACTGAGGGTTTACAATGGCGGAGTTGACAATTGTGTTGAAGTTATTAACCATAAGTGGCTACAAAAGCCTAGGGCTCATTCTAAATTTCCCAAACAAATTGTTTGGTTGGATCTCAAGTGGGAATATAGTGACCTGGTGATGATGCTGAGCAAAATAATGGGGTGCCCGCAATCTTGCATTTTCAAGCCTTGGATGTGGTATTTTATTGAAGAAGTGATAGATGGAGTCAAGGCTGTGGACTGGTCAAGGATTATTGGTGACAACCTGGACAAGCAATTCACAAATTTGGAGTAGTCCAAAACTTTCTATATGAGTTTCTATGTTGTATACATTTTGGCGAGGATCACCAAATATGAATGACTGAAGTGCAGAGGACTCATAGGGTGTGGTCCAAATCAGTTGAAGGTGCACAAATGTTATCCTCAGCTGCACTTGTATAATGTGCCTAATTACTTGAGAGCCAATAATGCCTTCACCATGTATATAGTCAGATCTCTTCATGGAGACTTTCACACAAGGTTGTCACGAGAAGCTATGAAGTTAGTGGAAAAGTACGGCTTCCGGTTCATCCAGCTCCCGACATTCTCATGTATCTAGATCAGGAATTCTCTTCTCACCCTTATAGACTTTCAAAGTATCCAACATATAAAATGGTGTTGCTGGAATTCCCGAGGCAATTGACAACATATGACAAAATCCAGAAGAAGAGGAAGATGGAATTGAATTCTCAATAATAATGGGAACTTCAGATGAAGTATGTTCCTGTCTACAAGCAGCTGAAAGGTCAGTAGAGGAGTTGCAGTTCTGTCATTTATCAATTCATACAAAAGGCTAGCTTTTGATCCTTACAAAAAAAATCAAAATGGTGGCTGGAAGGAAATTCAGGCATAGGATGCACCTTGAGGACTACTGGGCTAATGCCAAGGATGAATACGAAGTCAGGAAAAGGATGTTTTCCAAGTTACCACTCCGAGTGATCAGAATATGCGGGATTCATCTAGTGCTAGATCAGGTGGAGGAAGATGCAAACATGATTCAAGTTGACTTTGAGAAGGAGAAAAATAAGACCATCTAGCAACACAATTGGATGGGGCTTGAAGAAACAGATCTTGTCATGCTATTCAGGCCAGACACGAAATTTACATGCTATTCTTCATCAGATATATTCAGGAAAGAGTCCTCAATGTTGTTGAAGCAATGTTTGGAAAAAGGTTAACTGATGAGGAGATGACAGTAAAAAGATTGAAGAGCGGATAGGAAGAATTCTTTGGCACAAATTCCTTCATAGCATAAGACCTGGAGAGTATTTCCATATACTCGAACATCATATATAGGCAGAGTTCCCAGAATCAGACTTGACTTGGATTTGGCAAGGTCGAGTCAACTCGTGACTCGGCAAAATGAAAAAACCCTTGAAATTTAGAGATTTTTAACAATTTAAAACTTGTTTCATGCACCCATTATTGAATAAAGCTTAAAGACACTATAACATCATCAAATAGAAGCTAATTTGATCACATACATAAACATACATCCATCACATAAGTACAAACGCAAATTGTAGCTGAAGGAAATAGAAAACATAGATATATAGAATTATAAATATTGTCAAATGTATATAAAATCCATGACATCAAATGTTCCCAAATATGTGTAAACAAAAACAAGTCTATGGCTCAGGCTCAGGCTCAGCCTTAGAGTAGTTTGTGTTCCTCCTACAAAGGCGTTTAAGGTAGATCCTAGATGACTGAGCAGCCATAGTCTCTGCCGGTGAGGTGTCACTCTGATCAACATCAGTTGTGCCTGATTATGCTCTATCCTCCTCCGCCATAGCCACAACCTCAGCCTCTTTGTCTGCCTGGTCAACCTACGCAAGGTCCTCATTAGTGAAGACAGGATCGGTAGACTCAGTGAGCCACTGACTCTGGTTCAACCTCTGCTCGAGTGATTGGAGAGGACTCAGTGTCCAAAATTTGTTTGGTCCCGAGACGAAGGTTGTAATGAACAAAGACTAGATCATTCAACCACTCCACGGACAATCTATTACGCCTCTTCAAGTGGATGTGCTCGAACATGCTCCAATTGTGCTCACATCCAAAAGCACTCTATGGCTGACTCAGTATGCAAATGACATTTTTATGAAGGTTTGGGGTTGTAGGCTCAAACATTTGCCACCATCTATCTGAAATAAGGAAAAGAAAATAAAATCATTCTCATTTCCAACTTTAAGGCTAGATTATAAAATTAAAATGCATAAACTTAAGAATCTTAACATATATTTCTACCTGGTTGCAATTCTGTCTGAGCATCTTTGGCAATCTTGCTTGCGAAAATCACCCTTGTTGCATTATTATATGCGTCAATCTCGTGTAGTGTAGTTGTGCTATCAAGAGACATCTTTTATACCACTGTATATAGGCCACTAAGAACCTCTTCATCTACCTTGAAATTATTGTTGAAACACAATGTTGGGTTGAGGAAATAAGCTACTGCATGGATGGGCCTGTGAAGTTGGTTATGCCATCTGTTGATGTCAGTTTTGTACCACTACATAACATATAGGAATTGAATACTTGATACAGGATATCAAACACTCAACCCTCTCTTGAAAAGTAAATACTCATGAAGAACATGAGAAAACTCCA
>MU227960.1:442040-468199 GCA_018584345.1 Thuja plicata | reverse complement strand
AAATACAAACAAAATATCAAATCACAACATGAGAAATACATCCTAAAAGCCGGTCATAAATACCCGTCGGGAAAACCCCGGAGGTGTACAAATAAAGCCGACGCGGCAACCCTAATCCCTACGCTAAAAAAAAAATGGGTCCGGGATAAGCTAAATCGACCGAGACCCAATACAAGTTTATTTTATTTTATTTATTTAATGACGGGGACATTACACAGTGGGCGACAGAGATAGTCCAAGGACGTAGAAAGTTTTGGCATGAAAAGCATTTGAAGTGGACACAGTTCACGCCAGCGAATGGGGCGGTGAATTTATGGACGCTTGACAGCCAGGAGATTTCGGGCGCGGTCAACGGGTCGAAGCTAAAAATATATCATGAACGGCGAGATGGCGTCGATAGAACTAGCTAGGGGAAGGTACACAATTTAGAAAATTAAAAATTAAAAAGTCTGTACGGACGTGAATTTTTTTCCAGAAATTTAAAAAAAATAAAATAATTAACGGTCATACGAAAAACCCAAAAAAAGTTGAGTAGCGGCCGTAGGGAAGGCAGCGGAAATTTAAAGTGGATGTCGTACAGTATTTAACTGTACGGAAGGCAAGGTGAAGGTATTAAAAAAAGACTCATGACCGTACGGCCACTAAGCAACAGAGAGTGGACGTCATTTGTACAAGTGTGAGTGGCAGATATTTTTCCGTACCGTGCGGACAACAAAGGGCAAACAAAATTTTGTACACTGTACGGACGATGGGTGTAAAAAGTTTGACCATACAGCGGAGCTACGTACGGCCACCAAGAACAACTCAAACATTGAGTGTTTGTCGTACATGATACGAACTGATTGGAGAGGAAAGGCATTTCGTATGGACAAACACCACATAGTAGCGTGCGGGTGTTTTTAAATAATTAAGGAGGGTTGTACAGATGGAGAGGAGGGCATGCATTTCCGAGATGGAATGCGAATAATTAAGGAGAGAAATTTTGTACGGTTAGGGAGGGAATCCATACATTTTCGTACGACAACCAGCAAGGTTGTAGTGTTTTAAATTATTTTGAAAGTTGGGGAGAAGAAAGAAGGCATGAGAGCAAAAAAAAAAGAACAACAAATAAAGAACAGTTCACATTGAATAGCATATGGCACCGAAGGGAAGGACATAAGCAAGTAGTGAAGAAAATATAGTTATTGGCCATTTGCACAAGCACCGTAAGAGAGTATGGCATCGGAAGAAAATCATGAAAATGGTGTGCCCCATGGACTTCTGTGTGGGTTGGAAGGTGCTAATTTGGTCTTGGCAGCGGGGGTGTTGCCCCTCGACCCCGCCCTGTACCGCGACAGGGAGCACGCTTGGGACGTTGCCCCTAGACCCCCATTTTAATTTTGAGGTACACTACAACTGTGAGTTTAGGGCATCGGAGCAGTCAAGGTAAGCATGATGAGAGGGAAGCTTGAAGCCAAGCATTGGAAGGACAACCCTAAGCCGCAGAGGGAGACGGATTTGGAGGTTGCAAACCAACAGAGTCTGAGGGAAGGCATTGCAAGAATGACGGCCTGGCAAGAACAAGAAGTCGTACGACACGAGGCAATTATTCAGTTTAGTTATCAACCTTTGGGGAGTGTGGCCAGTAGATGAGACCTGGAGCTGCTGCAGGCATGGATTGTCCGCACGCCAGTGGTGGAGAGAGCACTAGAGCAAGCCTTTCGAGAGGGGTACTACGCTTTGAGGCACTCAGAGTATGTCTCGGCTAGCGTGAGGTTGCCTTGGTGGATGCACAGAGGGCTCGGGAGGAGCTGACCACCCGATTGGTGGCAGCGACACTTGGCTCAGCGTACCCAGGACTTGGAAGCGGAGAAGGCGGCATGGGTGGCTATCGAGGTCAGATTGGCTAGGGAGACAGTATCATTTGAACAGGAGTTAGTGGAGGCTACAATTGAAAAGCGTGTTTTGGAGACAAGTTTGATGCAGGCACGGGAGGAATGTGATGTGACTAAAAAAGAACTACTCGAAGCAGCATTGATGGTGAACTCGACACTTGAGCATTGGATGGTAGCAGAAAAGGGACTTTCGGCGAGGACAGCAGGGTGGTCCTTGCATCCTCTTCATGGGTGGTGCCTCCAGCTTCTTAGGGACGCCCCCTCCGCCCCTTCTTCCTAGTGATTTTCTTATTGTATGTAGTGTACTTCATCTTCCTTTTGTTGTGAGTCGCCAGAGACGACTTTCCTTTTGGGGGGGATGATGTTGTTGAGTAATACGACAGGTAGATAGTTATGTACCGAAGGTAGTCAACGGGTGCGACGGTTCGCCTCTCACCCCTTCGGTACCTATATGTACTTAGTCTCTCGATAGAAGAAGACATGGTTTTTGTACAGGAATACATTTTGCATTGTACACAACATTCTGAAGTATTGAAACATATCTGAGGTTCTTTATATATCACTGTGTATGCTTTACTTTCCTGTATGTCTCTGTTAAATCTCGTTTACCCTTGAGGGCAAACAGTGAACTGTGGAGATTTTTGCTATGAGCTACCAAAATAAAAGAGTTCTCATTAAAGTTTAGTGATTACTTGTATTGTTTTAAAGCTTGCATGGTTTCTTGTTCCTCACTTAGATTAGATTTGCTTTCAAGTTTGTTAGATGAATGAGATTGATAAGATTGTTATGCTGAAATCATTTGCTCATACCTTTTGCAATTAGATGATTTCTATATGCAATGTAAGGTTGGTTTGAGCCTTTTGTGTGGATGCTTAACTTTGATCACTGAATGTGCATTGTTCCATGATAGTGTCCATTTGTGATATGAAAATTTCTGCACAACCTTTGAAGATTGCACCTCCTTTATGTAATTGATTTGGCGAAGCAAAGTGTGGTAGATTTCACTTTAGCAGTCACTGTCTTTCAAGTTCTTAGGATTGGGATAGACTTCTCAACCTTTATCCCTTTACTTTCAGCACATTTCGTGAAAATATTGTGAAGTACATTTCATCACCAAATCCTTCGTAGTTTGAAATTATCTTTGTCTTCTTGAGAACAGATTACGTAAGTCCCTTTGTGTTGCCAACATATCACAACAACCATTGAGCTTATCCACACATCAAAACTTAACAGAAAAGAACCTTGGAGTCACCTGTATGATCTTTCGCATTCTTAGCATACACGGGATTTTGCTCAAGAGAGGATAAGATACCTTGGTATTTTATTCTATGTTGGTGCGGTCACAAACACCCATCAACAGGGTGGTTGGGGGAGGCCCAAGTATCCTGTATCTATCTCGGGGACGTCTAGCCATCCCCTAGTGTTTCCTCAAATGTCCTTGGGACTTTTCTTTTTTTTTGCAGATTTTGGGGATGGTAAAGATATGTTTCCAACTGGTCTTCACATACTTAAGATGTTTCCAAGTAGGGATGACCCCAATTTTGTTGGGGATGCACCCCCAAATTACGTAGGTGAGATTCCTTCAAAGAATCTCCATGTGCACCATTGTTGGTTTCTTTGAAATGTTAACCATCAGTAACATGAGATCAATGGCTTGGTCTATCAATAATGGCAATTCAATTGTAGAATCTTCATTACCTCTGATTGCAAATGGGTTGTAGCATGCACCATCTCATTCTTCCTAGCTTTAACATTAGTCATAGTATTTTGAAGTTTAGGAATACTTTGTAATAAATCTACTACTGTAATTGGTACAGTAGCTTGAAGTGCTTGCATTGCAATAACTTTTTCGGATTGCTATTGATTTGTTATTTTATTTACCTTTGCATTTCAATGATGGTGCTTATTATCCATATCGTACTTTAACTTGGATATAGCTTCATGAACTCTTACTTTCTTTGCATGTGGTTTGACTACATAGCCTTTTTGTTTAGGCTTGAGTTATGGCCAATATTTTATTATGCCTCTCTACATCAGTCTTGTTGATGCTAACCTTTTGCTTTGGACATCCAATGTCTTTATGGTCTTTGGGTTCGCACCATTTGCACAGTTATCTCTTTTTTGTTTTGTTTTTGGTTTCTATGGTAATCTCTTTTGAAATGTTCCCATTCGTCACATTGCCAACATTGGATAATGGGGTGACCTTTGGACTAATACTATATCTGACTTTGATCTACACCTCTTTGATTCCAATAGCTACTCAAAGATGCATTCATGTTATTTTGCAGCTTTGGTGGAGTGGATTGCTCCCCTTGTGTGAACAGCACTGTGTTTGCTCATACTCTCTAAATTGTATAGGAACTCTTATATTGAATGAACCATAACTTGGAAAATATCACACTTTTTACAAATGTTGACGCCAATTTCCCACAAATATTGAAATATTAAAATCAATCAGTCATCCATAAATAAGTTAATAAAAATAATGATTTACGCGCCATAACTAATCAATTAACATAGTTAGCTCATCAATAAAAATAGTTAACTCGTCAGTTGCCATGACTAGCTCATAAATAACTAGTCAATTAAATGAGATAACTAGCTAATTACCTCTATGAAAATACGTAAATAGATGCCACCTTTCCACATCCATTTCACCATCAATGGGGGTAAACTCATGATCCAGGATCAAATCTTAGCCATTTAGTTGTCTCATCAAAATCTATAAATTGAGATCAAACCTTCATCTTGATCTGGAATAAGTAGATGTTGTCAAAACATGCAACAAACTGGAGCATATCCATTTATCATCAAGAGGTATTGTGCTTTGGTTTGAATCATGTCTTCAATTCATCGTGTTTATGCTACTAATCTTTTTGCTCTGTTACAGGTGAGCATGTGATCCAATTTGGAGTTTGTCTGCTGAAATCTTTCTTTGTGTTTGAATTTCCACACATACAATTTGTCGTGCCCAGTGGGACACATGCACACACACACACACACACACACACACACATATATGCCACTGTGAAATTTAGAAGCTTTAATGTACACTTCTAGCTCTTCCACCAATCGTAAGTCTTTCTTGGATTAGCAATAGGGGAGTGATTGGCTATGTGATCCAATCTAAAATAAGTGATTTCTCAGTTGTACCAGTTCTAATTACATAGTAAGAATTTACAATTTCTGGAATGACTCTGCTCCACCCAATTGAGAGGTTTCTCCGAGCGTCACTGAATTTGAATACATTTGATCACTGATCATGAATCTCAGCCTCCTTACGTTTAGTCACTTTTTGTTATATTGATCATGAATGTTGGCATTGGTTTTAGGTTGGATGGGTTGATATGTCTTAAGGATCTACACCAATGTTATGAAGCTTCTTCAGGTGGATGCCCCAAATAAGTTCAGCAAATGTATTATTAGCCAATAACTCTTTCTTTTGCCTAGTGATCAACCTTCAGCAAATTTCATAATTTCTCAAAACAAATTCCCACACTAGATGATTTAAATGTGGATGCATTGGATAAGCTTGGCCTCGAAAATCTAAATAGTGTGGATGGTAAAAGCCTTCTTTTTCATGTTTCTTTCCTCAAAAATTTTCATTTCCCTGTCATAGTGTTGAGAGTGTCTCTCTGTATTTTCTTATTTCCCCTTTTCAAATTCCATTTTTAACATTTATTCTCAATTTCAAAATGGTCTTTTGTGCTGTAATTTGATATTTTGAAGTTACTATACATTTGAATTAATTAATCGAAGTCATTGTGCTTTTGTTGTTCAAGAGAAGGTGCTCTAGTTGTTGATGTTATTGCTGTTACGTATCTGAAACATTAATGATCAAAGGTGGTTGTTGCTGAAGAATATATGGAAGTTGTTATATAACAGCTTGCTGTGATTGCTGATGCCTAACAACATATTGCTGGAGGTGCTGTAGGAGAGATAGAGAATATTGCAATCCTTTGATGATTGAATTCCATCTTTGCAATTTTCATATTCAAAATTTTTGACACAAGTGTTGGGAAGGTTAAGATCTAATAATATCATTTTTGTTTTATTTCTAACAATTTTTGCACATAGGATGTTTGTCAAAGAAGGTTTGCAAACTACTAATTTGTTTCATGCAGCCCTGCTTGCAAAATACTTTAATTTGAAACTATTTTATCACACATTTGGTTTTGGGTTGTTAAAATTAACTTGTTTGTTTAGACTAGTGTGTTTTGAAACATTTTTTAGTTCAATAACAACATTTTTCGTGCTCTATTTTTCAATTAGATCTCAGACAACACACATTTAAATTACTGTTTTTACATCAACAATTTCATTACACCTCAATCAAAATAGCAACATAACACCTGGACTTTTTATTATAATGAATAACAAGTACAGATGTAATTCCGTTCCCTTTCTTATTACAATAATGACTATGACATTAAAATGATTCTGAAACAGCAACAATTTATGCCAATTGCAATGGTAAGTTGGATAAATACAATGCGGCTGGAGCTCACACCTAGTGAAGTCCAGATGTAATTTTTTTATGAGATTTCCTTTTGAAATCACTAGAGTTTTTGTCCAGGATTCCCATGGTCAAACACAAGTGCTTAAAACAGATTTTGGAAGGAATTTGGTTCCTAGGATCCCTATACTCAAACACAAGTGCTCAAAATAGATTCTGAAAGGAATTTGATTAAGTGTAGATGATGATCCTAAATGAAATTATTCGCTCCTTTATATCCTCCACAAATAAAACATGTTGACCACCATCTATACATGCAACTTCAAATCTGAACAATGATCATGGATAGGAAAGATTACACTTTGAAAGTAATAGGACCAAATTTAGATTATTGGATACAATACGACATGTGCTGGCAAGCTAGGGGGGAATGAAAACATAGGTGAAAATATTGGGAATTGGGGGTCAGCAGCATGACAATATTCAAACCATAGGATGAGGCATTGAGAGTCAAACAATGGGCATGTTGGTAAGGGAACATTTGAACATCCAATAGGAAGAAGGGAAGAGTGGGGTTGGAAGAAAAAAGCATTGGAAAAATTTGCCAAGGGTCTCTTCAGTCAGAAGGTCCATTTAAAATAATTTTAGACCCAAATACAAGCAAAGAATTGAACACTCAGGGCCAGCACTAGTCTTTTTAAAGCAACATTACTAGAATTAATAGGTGATATCCCAAGCAAACATGTTGTGCCATGAGGCAAGTTGTCACTTAAATAGAGGGCAGAGCTATAGAGATTGTTTTGTATTGATGAAGACAAACCATCTATAACAGCTACTGTGCTAGTGAGGTCTAGACTTGCACTTGCCGAGAGCTACAATTTCCTTTTTCTTAGGTCTAGTGTAGCATATCCTAAAGGGGAAGTAGTGTGAGTAGTTCTACAACCTAATGATAGAGTTATTTGATGTTCAAATGAAAGATGAGGCAGAATATGCCACGGGTGAATTCTTCTTTGCCAATTGCAATCAATTTCATGTTGTTTTCTCTCCTTGTTATATGGAGGTTGTGGCTAAGGTGATAAGGGTAGCACCTTCATTTGTCCTACCAAGGGAGACGAGATTGAGGACTACAATCTTGGATAAGAGCTATTCCAAGTTTAACATTCTAATGGGGAAAAGGAAGGCTACATGGATCACTAGTGGATGTAGCATTGCCATGGATGGGTGGAGGAGCATTAGGCATTTTCTACTTATCAATATCATGGTGACATGTACAAAGGGCTCTTATCCTTAGGAGTGTTGATTATCAGTTTCAATTCCTTAGAGATGCTATTGAGGAGGTTTGTCTAGAAGACGTGATGCAAGTTGTGATAGATGTGGCCTATGCATGTAGAGTAGCAAAGAAGTTGGTAGAGGTAGTCTGCAAATATAAATGTTGGACTCCTTGTTGCGTGCATCTCATGAACGATGCTCTCAAGGATGTCAATAGATTGGATCAATCAGGTCATTCTTTATGCTAGAGATTTACAAATGTTATATGCAATTGCCACACATCACATGCACTATTTCAAACCTTTCCTAAAAAGGAAATTTTGAAACTCGTAGAGACTAGATATGCATTATAATTCAATCTCAAAGAGAGTATGCTTAAGATGCAAGAGGCATTAATACTAATAGCCATGACACAAGAGTGGAATCGGTGGCCCAATACTAAGTCAAAACAGGGGAAGAGGGTGAAGAGCCACATTTTTTGGTTTGATGTGAAACACATCATGCCCATCATAACTCAAGGGGGCATTGATGTTTCAAACCTTGGAGAGGTGTATGATTGTATTGACAGGTTCGGCCAAATGAAGGCTAGCGTACAAGAGAAGGACCCACCTTGTAGTGCTATTATGAACACATTTGGCCTGTCATTCAATAGAGATCTATGCATTGAACCCAAATTGGTATGTGCAAAGGCTTGGCATAGTTTTCTCTATCACGGATGCCAAGGTAAAGATAGGGCTAATTTAGTATAGTGTTGGGGAAGCCACCATTGTTCATATTGAGTGGACCAAATATGCCACACTTGGGGATATTTGGAAGAGGCAAAGTTGGATAGGAAGAGTATGGTGGTGGAGGACTTATTGTTGTGGTGGATTGTGTATGGGTCTTATTCATTGACAACATGCTAGTCATTTTCCTTTTGACCTAGGTCTTTAGTTCTTTTGCTGCTAATGGAACTGGTTTATATACAACTTCATCCACTCTATTAAGATGAATAGACTTATCTCTAGGAGGGTGGAGAAGCTTGTAGTTGTACATAGTACCTTGTGTGTAATTGACCACAACAAATTTATCTACAGGGAGAATCTAGCAACATGATGAGATGGAGAGCCAAAGGAGCCAACACAGGTTGATGATGATGTGGCATAAATAGAGTTGGTTAGTACTGGTTTGGAGGAACTTGAGCTCGATGGGTCCAACGGTTCTAGTGATAAGGACTTTGCTACAACCTTTAAGGATGATGATTTGAGGCATTGGTCAGTTGTATTTCAATTTTGAATGTAATCATCATATTGTGTTTAGTATTAGGGAGTACAGTTTCAGTTATTTCTTATATATTTTTTTATAATTATTTTTCATGTACCATAATAAATATGCACCACCATCCCCTTGCCACCTCCAAATTTAGGTCCTTGGTTGCCCATCCTTGAAACATGTCCTGTCATCCCCCTGTTCCAAAACTCTGGAACTTTGTAGAAGTATATGATTTCACCTTTTAGTTCATCTATTTTGTAAAATTGTATAGGTTTTTTTGTCACTTCTTTTGTTGTTTTAATTGAAAAAACACATCAACATATACAAAATCTGACAGTTTTCAAGCTAGAGAAGTATCAAGCAACCAAAATTAAAAAGAAGCATAAATATGTTTCCCGGCTTAAACAAGTACGCATTTTGTGACAGCATTATTGCCTGGTTTAACCCAAAAAAGATCTTGGACAAAATTGTATAGTTTTGGGCCAGCAACTATCAACCATAACAAGGGAAAACAAATGTATGTATGTTAACTCAAATTTTACCAATTGTAGGCTTCCAGCACATAATCGTTGTTTTAATTGAGAAAGACACAATTGTGGACATATGTTACAGTTATATCTTTTTTGACACCCATTGTGGACACCATGAAAATAAATTGTAACATTTATATCTTCTGACTCCTTTTTTTGCCAATTTAACCAGAAGTACAGGATTTTTGACACATTTTTTGCTTATTTAAATGAAAAATCATAACATCCAAGAAAATCTGACTCTTTCTAGGCACAAGATGCAAAAGTAAATTGGCTGATCCTTGTAAACACAGCATACACAGAAGTGGAAGTTGGCCAATGTCTGTTAAAAGCTGAAAGTTTGCTCATATGTTGTGGGAGTATGTGTAACTTGGATGTGGGTAGATGACGCAGCAATAGAAAAATCAGCTGCGGCCTTTCTATAAATGTTTGTACATGGTACTGGAAGTCAATCAATATCTCGTCAAAGCTGAAATCTGTTCAGATGTTGTGTGAGAACCTATAACTTAGGTCTCAGTAGATTACCAAGTATGAAATAAAATCAGCTGTATTACAAGGCATTTATATCTTCTAAAGGCTGTGTCAAAAGTACACAATGAATTGTGATTAAGCCAATGATGTAGTCATAATGTTATGAACAAATCCATTGCTTCTGGACAAACCTATTGAGTAAAGTGGGATGGTGACATAGTATAATAGAGATCAATGTGACTAGCTAAATTAGCTGATAAGACATTCTTCAATTTTGATGATAGGAACAGATTCTGAAACTAAAGAGACCGCTTTAAGCTTTGGTCATGTATAGTGCAATATATAAGGGAAGCTATTTGTGAATGTGTTGAGGCTTGGACATGATTGGCATGCTCAGTCTTCTAATCTCGGCTAAGTATAAGCTCAAATTTACATTCAATGCTGATTAAGATACTTTAACATTGTATTACTATTAAATGCTATTCATGCAGTCAAGGAGGTACTAAAATATGATTCAACACTATGTTCCATGGAATCTTGGGAAGTGAGGATGAGGGGACAGGGGTTTGTGTGCAAAGCCCCCAATACAGTTGAAGGACATATTCCGAGAGCAATGTTGCTTGTGGAGTTTGAGGGCAACACAGAAGGCTAGAGCCCTCATCACTAAGCCCAAATTAAGGCCTTCGACACCACACAAACCTTAACTGCACATCCCATTTTCATTTTTTTATCACTATGTTTTCTACACTTGCTCTACCTTTTGCTATTGCTCTCCTTGCTATGCAGCTGTCAGCCTTGCTCAATGCTTCCAAGCTTTGATAGTGATTTGGAGTGTGTGAGGTGTATTTATAGCTTTTTTGGAGTGCTTAGGTAGGGCCCAGAAATTTTTAGGGTTAGGGTTGGGGGCATGAACATCAAGAAAAATGCTTGATTAAAAAAATGGTTTTTGGAGGTGTTTGATGCCTAGGAATTTCCCCTAAGTCTCATGAGCTAAAAATGGTAGTGAGAGACCCATGAGACCCCCCAACGTCCCTAACAAGATGAGATGTTTCCTCTTTGAGGGAGATGTTCAGCTGTTCCCACATCTTGAAAATGTCCCCATCTCCAGAAACAACAGATTTGAAGGGGGGATGCATCCCTCAGGAACATTGGTTTACACAAGTTTTCAGACCAACATGATAAGTTTTTAGTTTGAGATTCATGGATTTTGACTTGTCTCAGTGCCATTGGCCTGATGGTCGTCGAACTTAATGTATCTCTTTTTCATTGGCTCAAATGAATAATTTATTATTTTTTTCCTACAGCATATGGGTGGTTCACTTCATTGTACTTACATGTAAATATAGAAGAATCATCTTTTTTATATTATATTTTAAAAACATTGCTGAGATTTGCCAAGTCTGAGTCCGAAACCAGCCTGCCGAGTTTGCACTGAATCATAGTCTTGTTACTATTGTGTTTAGTTATCAAGAAAATGAGACTGGATAAAAGTTTGGCCTCTCGTGCAAGAATTAATAGTGGAAGAGGCATAAACAAAAAGGGGATTATGCAGAATATCAGGTGCACCTAAATGATGAAGTTGGGGACTAGCGGAGGCATGAGGCATAAACATACTAGCTTTGGTTGTCACCCTAGACTGCATAATATTTGGCTTTGACCTTGTAGAATGTGACCCATTGCTTGTCTCCCTAGACTAAATAGTATTTGGCTTTGACCTTGTAGAGTGTGACCTATTGCAGCAATCCCTTCTAAATGAAATTAGTGAACAGAAAAATAACCAGAATTGTAATCAAGTTTGTAGCTAGCTGCAATGCAGAATGCAAAGTACCAAACAAGGTTAAATGCATCTTTTCAACTATGCTCTCCAAACCTTTAATTGTGTTACACTAGCTTTGCCTGCAACAAGATATAAGAGCACATTACCAGTATCATAGATATATTTTACAAAATATTTGACTATTCAACCTAGATTCTACATTGTAACCAGCTACAATGTAGAATGCAAAGTAACAAACAAGGTCAAATGCATCTTTTCAACTATGATCTCTTTAAACCTTTAATTTTGGAACATTAGCTTTGCTTGTTCATGAAATTCATATTTATATGACAAATTTTACTTCTCTGGTATCAGTAACTGAGGGAACTATGTAATGGTGATGCAGGAGTGTGCACAAAGCTTTGGTGTAGGCATTCTAGATTCTCTTAAAATTGAACTTAAGGGATCAAAGGATGTTTCAAAGCTACTCACTGGAGTTAATGTGCTAGGACATCTCTGTACAATGCAAGAATCAATACGGAATGAAGCACTACCTCATTTTTTCTTATTTCTTAGTCATCCTTACCCTAAGGTGTGCAATATATCTCTATGCTATTATATAATGTCTCTATTAACAATTTGTAGGGTATGATTTCTGCAGAATGGCTTAGCTGTAAAAACTTTATTTTCATTTTCAAATCTATCCTTCCAAGTTATTTACTCTCGCATTGCTGCTAGCCTCCACTGAAATTCTAGATGACATTGTTCTTCTGGGTTATGTCTTCATTGTAGGTAAGGAAGGCATGTGCGGATCAGGTGTATCTTTTACTTCTGCAACTTGGCGAGCAACTGCTGGATGATGATGGAATGAATAAAGCTCTTGAGTTGATTAGTGAGACTTGCTGGGACGGCCCCAGAGAGGAAACCAACGTACAAAAGCTTAAAGTTTTTGACATTTTTAATCTTAAAGTTCCCTCGGCACAATTTACGTCTCACAAATCAGATAAATGGGGTTCAAAACAGAAGGCAGACAAATCTGACGAAAATGCATCCTATGCATCTTTAATTGATTCAAATTATTGAATCACTCAAGTGTTGCCAAAACACAAATGTTATGATATATATGCATCAGTGATTTTAAGGCCCTGACACCAAATTTGATTAGCTTGTTTCTCTACTGTTGAGAATTTTTACATTTGCAGGAGATCATGCACCTTTTTGCCCTGTTGCTCTGTCTCTCAGTTTAACCTTCCATTCACCCTTTTTGTTTTGTCAGCGTCTTTTATATGGTATTACGGTTTACCAACATGCTGCATGTTGGAAGCATTCTGCAGATTCTCCTAAATATTGCTTGTATCCCAACTCAAAACACTTAACAAGTTTGTCATTAAATATGCACCTTGTGCTTTATTTATATTTGATCGAGAAGTTGGGAAAGGATTATTTGTTTTTCACTTTGTGGACTGCAAGGTTTCATGATTTATCCCTTACACATTGCTCTCATAATTCTGTTTTCATTTACATGACACATAAAAGTGTTTTTGCAGTTTATGCACATCTCAATTGATGGCTTCTAAGACACCAATTTACTTGTGCTTGGAAATACGAAACTGTGAACTGAACTTTCGTTCTCCTTCAAAACTGGGCATACCACGTTTTTATTCTCTTCAACTTCTGTTGATGTCCAATACATCTCCCACTTACGTTGATTTATGTAATGTCATACATTTTAGGGGTGGTTGGACTTTGTTGATTAAAGATTTTTTGAGTTGTCATATGTACTTTTTTGTTTGACGAACATGATTCAAGAGCTATTTCAAATTTATTGCAACTACATTTGTGAACAATTCTGTTAGTCGTCTATGTGATTTGTTGTCTTTGATCTAATAATTTCCTAAAGCAGGCTCTCAGTTGAGACTTGGAATGTTAGAATCATAATCCATTACATAGTTGTATCTAATTATGATGTTATTTGCACCAGTGAACCTTAAAATTTAAAATTAGGACATTGTTTAATGGACTTCCACTCTCAAATTATTCATTACATGCTATTTTTGAATTTCTCGATTGGTGAAGGCCCATTACTCTTTTTTATGTTTCTTACAATATTCTTGCCTAAACCCTAGCTCATAGGTTGGCTCGAATCTTTGGGAGGATAGTTTTTGTTACCCAAAACAGATTCATAAAAGGGAGGTATATCCTTGAGAACCTAATCACTAGCTGGGAGGGAATGAATAGGGCCAAACATGATAAGCAAAATGTAGCCATGGTTTTCTTAGACTTCGAGAAGGTATATAATAAAATTGAATGGACCTTTGTTCTAGATATGTTGTTAGCCTTTGGGTTTCCTAATAAGTTTTGTAAATGGATAAATATTCTTTTCACTGACTCTTACACCCAATTAGATGTGAATGGTGAGCTTCCAGATTCTATCTTCTTGCAAAGATTCATCCAACAAGATTGTCCTATTGCTACATCCCTTTTTGTTATCATTGATGATGCCTCACACTTTATCCTAAGATCTAACTTGATTGCTCCACTTATCAAGGGCATTGTTCTTCCTAACTAGGGGCAGCTCCTTAATGCCCAATTTACCTAAGTAGTCTATCCTGGTTCGAATTCGGGGATTCGGCAAAATTTGTTTTTGGGTGGATTCTAGTAATGCGGGTATATGCAGACATTATATATATATATATATATGTGTGTGTGTGTGTGTGTGTGTTCAATGTTCATTCATTATTTGTTAAAACTTCTAACATATAATAATAATAATAATAATAAGTTAGAAATGTGATACTCAAATCCATAATTTAAATTTCATAGAATTGTAAATAAAATACATTATAGAGTCATATATCATATTCATAGTTTGCAAATGTCTCAAAATGTCATTACATGCTGAAAATTCAAATTACAAGTCATATTTCATATTTAAATTTAATATCCAAGTTCATCTTCATTATCTTCATAGGAATCAAGGTCAACAATTGATTCCAGTTCAACTTCATTTGAACCAACAGTCGTGTCACTTGCTATGTCCATGTCATGTGGAACAATTTCCTCTTGTTCATTTAGATAGACTTGGGCAAGTTGTGCAACCATGACATCTAAATTAGCACACTCAGGTACTAGATCCAATTCCTTGTCACACCCTCGCGGTAGTCCATTTTCTTATCTGACAATAGGTGAAGGTTGGAGTGTATGAAGAACAAATCCTTTGTTTTTATGGAACCCAAATGATTGTGCTTAACTAAGTGGATGAAGGAGTATGTACTCCAATTGTGGTCAGATGAAGAAGAATTTGCAACCTATTGAGTTAGCATATAATATTTACATTTAGTATTTAATGTCAATATGATAGCATCATATGATCAAATGAAAAATGATAATTTCTTTTTAAAAAAGGGTACATACTTGGGAGAACTTTAATTGCAAGAGGTTGCAAGAAAATAAAGCATTGACCATGTGCATACCACAAATCATCATCATCCATCCTATATTGAGCATGAAGAGTGGTAGTGTCATGATATTTGGTAGATGCAAATTGGGCAAACTCGGTGAGGACAATATTTCACGTTTCATCATCATCATTATCATCATCATATATCTTTGCAAATGCAACCTTGTAACCAACAACAACCCCTGCATCTCTATATGGTGCCACCTTGTTTGATTGTGAAACCATCTCTTGGCTATAAAACCTTGGTGACAGAGCATATGCCAAGAGATGTAAGGGGGTGGTCATCTTGTTCCAATGGTCAACAATAAATTTTTCCACAACTTTGAGAAATGTATCATTATGTTCCTTGCCCACTATTATTGTTTTTATGTGCTCCACCATGGTGTCCATGCCATCATAAATTTCAACCAAACATGAGTGATCAGTACTAGCAAACCTAATCATGCTCATGATGGGCTCGGTGAATTCTAAAACATATTTTGTGTGATCCCACCATTCATCATCAAGGATCAATGCTCTTACTTTTGGGGCTCTTTTTGTTTTTTATTGCCTCCATACACTACAGAAAGTGTCGATAACCATAGCACTCAAGGCATGTCACACCTTCGCAAGTCTTAGATGATTGTGTGAGATGCAAATCGTGTTTTAGGAACCTGTGATGGCATAAAACATACATGTCATATATCAAGTTCATCTACAAGATTTTTTACAATTAAAATTTTAAAACCAAAAAATAAAATATAAAAACAAACTTTAAATACCCTCAACAACTCCAATACAGAGAAGGTCCTAAATATGGCTTGTGTCATATGATGATTAGTCACAAACATTTGTATCTCCTTAGTCTTCGTGTAAATTTTACTGACCCATTCAATTTGAGTGTTAATCTTCAACATGATTAAATTGAGTGAGTGGATTGTACATGATGTCCACAAAATATGATTATATGTGGCCTCCACTATAGACCCAGTTGCCCTACAATTTTTAGCATTGTCCGTTATAACTTGGACAACATTTGCAACCCCCAGCATCTCAATTGATTGCATGAGGATATTGGCAATGAAACTCACATGTTTTGCTTGCCCCTCACAATCCATTGCCTTCAAGAACATCGCCCCTTTAGGTGACAATGTTATAACATTGAACAAAGACATAATAAGATATTTTTCATTAAAGATTAATACCAGCAATACAAAATTTATTTTTAGTAAACAAACCTTGTTGTATACAATGCAACCTTAGACACTGCACACAAAACCTACTACAAAAACAAGAAAGGTTCTATAACTAGCACCGGTATATATAGCACCTACCAAATCGTCATTTAAGTAAAAGAGATAAATGTGAGCAATGCATTAAGAGACAAGCTAGTAGAGAACATTTGACACACAGAGTACAAATAACTACCCTTCCTAACAAGGAGCATGTTTTTATAGATTGGTTGAATCAATGAATTCATAGATATCTCCTCTACCCTATGAAGTAGAAGATGATGTTGAAGAGGCAAATGTACAAGCACTTTTAGCTCTTTCTATAGATCCATCAATTACACTCCCTACCAATTATTATAGGAGGGAAACAATTGAAACATTTTTCCTCATCGTGCAATAATAGAAAAAGTTGCCTTTGTCTCCAACAAGGGAATTGATAGAGGTTCTACTAAAAATGAGAATTTAGAGAAATAAAAGTAAAATGTATATACCAAATAAAAAATAGAAAGCTGAAAAAGTATACTCTTGTGCAAGAAATAGAGGATAAAAATAAGAGGATGTGATAATAGGGGGAGAAGAGGTAGGGGGACCAAAATAAGAAGAGGAAATAATGGATGTCAAGAAACCATATAGGGGAGAGGACCCAGTACTTGAACACGTTCCAATGGTTGTGATAGGAGTTGTTCACTTAATACCCACACTTGTTGATTTAATATCCAATATTTTTGACAACATTGTATCAATAGTTGTGACTTTAAAGTTGTTTTTGCTGATGATGACTACCCATAATTGAATGAAATGGGTCCCTTATTCTAAAAAGCAACCAATTATGTGATGCCACATCAGCTGCTCAAGTATGGGGGTCCCTAATGCACTACGATTGGTCTCACTTTTTTTTGGGGCTATTTTGGACATCTTGGCAAAAAGCATGCTAATGTGGCATCATATTTGATGACGTGGCCCTGAAACCTTAGTTATAAGCAGGGGACTTGCCAAGTAAGCTACTTTAAAAAAAATGGGAGTGATTTGAACTTTCCATGTAGGATTTTGAGAAGCGTGAAGTTAGGGTGCTCAACTACCGGGTCCTCTCCCCTACGTCAGTGTTCACCCCAGGCATCCTTCTAACAACTGAACAAATGTTTCCCTTCGTAGCAACAAAAAAAAAGATAATTGAAAAGGTTATGGTAGATTTTGTCTTAAGTACACCTCATACCTTGGTAGAGATAATTGAAGATTTCCCCAAGGAATTGGCCAAATTTCTTCGGCCAAAAAGAGAAACAATAAAAAAATCAAGAAATAAGGAGAAAAAACTTACATAAAATTGCTAGAGTTGTCACTAGAAAATGATAGATTAAAAAAATTACAATGACAAGACATAAGATCAAATCATGCAGTGGACACAGTGAATCAATTGAAAATGAACTATAGAGGGTACTCAACAAGCTTTCACCACACTACACAAGAATAAAATGAGGCATTGTAATGACAAAAGACACAAGAACTAGATGCACTACAAGAGGAACAATAGAAGGATGGGACAATAACACAACAAGAGGTGGATGGATGAGAGTGTTGCTCACCAAAGCAACCTCCACCATCCACTCCTACCTTTCCATCACCAAATTTAATGGAGAAAATAAAATAAAAGTGGCACAAAAAAGACAATTGCAACCCATACCCTTCCCCTTACCTTATATTTTTAATTAGAAACTTGGAATCGATATCCCTATTATGAAGATTTCAATTGGTAGAAATGTTATAGAAAACCACAAGAAAGGATTTATTAAAACAAGTACACATAGTAGATAATGTTTTGAATGCTCCGCAAGCAACATTATCATAAACTATTAGGAATAAATTGGCTCAATAGGGGACAACAACTAAAATAATCTACAAATGAGATGTAGGAAATACAAAATCAAGAGGAAGGAATAAGTTGGAAATTGTTAAAGACGATATTAGCATGGTGTGGTGGTTAAGTTGTAGTGATGTTATTCTTGTCATCAAGGTTCAAACCCCATTGGGGTTTCATTGTTAAATGGTTATATTGGGGATGAGGTCCTCCATTTGCCTCACTGATTCATAGCTCTGAATCAAAAGCAGTTACCCCTCTTTAAGAAGAAAAGTAGAAATTGCTAAAATAAAATGAAAAGAAATATGGTCATGAGATCATAAAAGGTGTGTCATTATGCACACCGACTTGGAAATAGAAATCGGCAAGATGTAAATAACCATTGTGTGTGTAGGGTGGTTACAACCATAACTACTACATAGGTTCTAAGGATACAAATGGACAACATTTAGCACCAAGCACAACAAGCTTCTTCTATATGTGATCTAATGGAGGACCTATATATAAGCACGAAGATATAATTCAAAACATTGCATTAGTGGTACCAATAAATTCAAGATTAATGAGACTTAGTAGGAAAATCAAACAACTACATAAAATTCTAAGCCTCAACTTAGGACATATATACAAGGCTTTTATTGAAGCCTCAAAAGTGATTAAGTTCATTCACACACAATCCATCGATGTTAAAGGGGAAAACACTCTCGTAAAAGTCAATGCTCAAATACAACAATTGCAGTGGACTTCTCAACAAGGAGACGTCATCTTCACTTAAGGGTATTTACAAACGTATTTTGCCATAACAAACTAAAAATTCCTCCATAGAATTTTTAAAATAAGGGAATCACAATTTTTCCATGACATGGAAAAGCTAGGATGTCTTGAGGACAATATATCATTTCGAGGGGGTTGATGTTAGCAAGAGAGTTTATGTTATCACAATCTTTACCAATCACAAAGGAGCTAACCACCAACACATCAGAAAAGTGTACAGTGTGTATAAAAGGAACACTCCATATACTTTGTTGTCGACAATTTTGACCTACCCAAATTTTCAAAATGTTCCTCTATCACCAAATGACAATCATCTTGCCTCATCAAGTAAATTTGTTCCCTCTACACTCGAAGAATATTGAGCCATACTATGTAGGATGGCAAGTTCGGAGAATGACTTTTGACCAATGATAATTTAGGAAAAATTAAATGACTTTAAATGATGCCTCATTGGAACTTTAGTATGTTTTCAAAACCACAAGCGGCCTCTGTCGTGGTTGGGGGCCCCTTATGTTCCTACTTCCCTAGTGGGAAACAAAAGGCTCTGTCTGATGTTCCTCAGCTTGATTTGGCGACTGATACTTCTGCTCTTGGCATTTCAAGTGGTGGGGTTTCTGGCTCAGGGGCTGTTAAGGAGGGATTCCCCCCCCCCTAAAATAAATAAATAAATAAATAAAATTGTTGCTACTGGTGCTCAGAGCTATGCCCACACAGCCAAGTCTACTCCCATTGTTCTTCCAAAGGGGAAATCTCATCCTCTTGTCTATGTCAAGGCCACCCTTGCGGTGGTGTGTGGCCAATGTTGATTTCTACCAGAGCAGAGGGTTGGTTTGTAGATTTGTTAGACTATGGCCTTCTCTTCCGGATTTGCTTTGTTGGGTAAGTAGTTCTTGGTGTCTCATAGTTTCTAGTAATATTGAGCTCTTCCCTTGTGCGAAGGGGTTTTTTATTCCTTCTTTTTTTCTTTAGAAGATCGAGATTTAGTGTTGAAAAAGTCATGGGTTTGGGGGAATCACTCTCTTTTTTCCAAACCCTAGACAGTCTCCTTCAACCCTCTTACTAAACCACTCAACTTGCACTCAGTGTGGGTTCGCCTTCCCAACCTTCCACTCCATTTTGGGGAATTCTATTGATCATTTCTAGAAGGTGGATGAGGTGATGGCCAAAATGGGTCACTCTACTTTTGCCCGCATTCTGGTGGATTTGGTTACCTCCACGCTGCTTCTTGGGGATGTGGTGCTCATGGTTAGGGAAAGGCCATGGACTCAAGCATTGGATTGTGAGGGCCTTCCCTTCCACTTTTGGCGTTGTTTCGCTATTGGGCTTATGGTTGTTGATTGTTCTGTTGTGTGCTAGAAAGGTGTTGCTACTTGGTGGAAGAGGACCATTTGATTTTTCAAGATTCTCTCTCTCTCTCTCTCTCTCTCTCTCTCTCTCTCTCTCTCTCTCTGATTCCTCCTCTAAGGACTTCTCATAGGCCAATGGTGAGGAAGAAACTCATGCTGCAAATCCAGTTGATGCCCCTGCCGATGATCTGGGTAATGCTTTTGCTATGAATCTGGGTCATGCTCCAGCTACAACTCTTGGTGATGCCCATGTTTCTATTGGGAAGCCCCCTTGGATCTTGTGGACCATTCCTCACCTTCTTCTTCTACTCATGTTCATCCCCAAGCTTTTGCTAACACTTTACAGGTTTCTCAGCACTCTGTCAATTTGTTGATAGCTTCCCTAATAGACTTTCTTTTGTTGGGGATCCTAAGGAAAGCATCTCCTAGATAGTTGTATGATGCCATAGGAAGAATCACTCTTCAAACTCTCACTCTTTTTCACTTGTGGAATGAGAGTAGCCTTCCCATGGAGGGTTCTTAGCTTTTGTGCTAAGTGCAGCTAGTCTGTTGTCAAAGGTCCTTTTGTGACCTTGTTGTTTCTTGTGTCTGGCAACACCTCTGCTTTTGTGTTGTGGTTTGTAAGGGTCGGCCCCCTTGTTCGAATTCTTAATTAATCAAAAAATTGGAAACTACCAAACAATGATAAATTTTGAAATCAATAATACAAAGTCTTTTATTTAAGTGGAATCGAAAAATCATTATAGGCATCTAAATTCTAAGTATCCTTTGGTTAAGTAGTCACGTGGGCAATGTGGGGGTCCCATCAGTGAAATTCACTTAGGTGTTTAACCTGGTCCAAACGCGCCTCTAAGGGTTTGAACCTTGATGGATGACTTTCTATATTTCATGCCATCATCCTCGCCAATCGTGCTCAACCGATTGAGCTACAACCCTTTAGAGTAGGGGATTTCTTTTGTGGTTTTATCTTTATAAAACTTCCCACTTTAAAGGAGCAGCTATGAAACTGAAAAGACTCTCCAGAGAAGTTATTTATTGTAAGAATTTTTAACAAAGAAGAGGCATCCAGTATTAGAAGGCCTAGAGGGTATATCAATAAATTTTATTTTAGAATCTAATCTTTTCGAAGGGGGTAAATATGTAAACTGGGTTAGTGCAAGAAGTTGAATCCACTTATGGTGGAACTTTCATACTTAGCCAAATTCATGAAATCATACTCAATGAAACGGGTTCCCGCTTAGAATGAATGGTGACTCGTTTAGCTTCGGGGTCTCGAGCCTTAAATTTTAGAAACAAGGTCCCGTTTCAAAAAACAAAACGAGATGCCATTTCAAAATGGGGTCCCATTTTGAAAAACGAAACGAGATCCCATTTTAAAAAATGAAAGGAGATCTCATTTTTAAAAAATATTAATTTTTAAAGAAAGCCTTCTACCGATTCATTTATACGTTATGGTTTTAAAAAAAGGTAAACGGGATAACGCTTACTAAACAAGATCCCGTTTCTAAATTTTTGAATTTCAAGCCCGCTTTTACTATTGTCTTTTGGTTTGGAAAGAGGCTTGGGTAGCCGAACCATAGCCTAGGACCTGGTTTGATCTGCAACTTGAAGGCTCTACTAGTGTTCATACAAAGTAAGGACTTTAAACATATATTTGAAGACGTTTTCAGAGGAAAATTTTGACAAAATAAAAACCCATTATATATGAGACTATGCATATTCCAAATATGTAATTTGTTTGTAAATTTGATTATTTTTTCTATTTTTCATTGAATTTATACTGAAACAGGTCTACAAACTAAAGATAACAGGCTATTTTGTTATTTTAATAACTTTTTAATTTGAAAGTTTCTCGCAAAAAAAATGAAATCAAACTAGAGACACTTCTACATAATTAAAAAAAAACTAAATTAAAAAATCATATGTTTTGGTCAAATTATGCTTGTCGTACACGAGAGATTTTAAAAACAACAATTATGCCTAATAAAAAATTAATAAAAAAAATATATTCAACAAAAAATATTAAAAAAATATTGTCATCAATCTTAACTGTCTTACATACCATTTCCCAAAAGGATTAAGATAAATTGCTTCATTTAGGTCAAATTTTGCTTGTCGTACACGGGCATAGTATGGTCCTGAAACGGGGACTTTTAAAATGTGGGTTTTAATAATGGCTATTGAAAATTAAATTTTATCATCTGGGCATTAAAATAAATTACATATTTAGAATTTAGACTTCGAGTACTACAACATCTATTACTTAAGTGTTTAAAGATTCAATCTCTAAGTGCTTCAATATTCATCTCAAACAGGATGAATTTGAAAAAACAGGAAAAATAGTTTCACTTTTTGGCCAAAAAGTGGGCTCAACTTCTTGCTGGCATCCAACTCTTTCTCATTTTGTTAAAAAAACATTCTAAAAGAAACATTCTAAATCTTTATTTGTGTTTCTTTTATATTGTCATTTTCCTATGTGATTTGTAATCACTCTTTGATGTTTCACCTTTATATCAGATCATGGATGTGTTCATTATAAGATCTTTGAGTCTTAAGTTGTTCATATTATGTAAAAGAAATTGTTTTTTATCTCCCTAATTATCCTTTGTGGGCATGGAATGGATATCCTATGCATTAGTCATCTTTGTTCCCTTGTTATTCTAATCTAAAATTATATTTGTGGCATGGCTATACACAAGTGTTAGATTGCCTTTTCTCCTTTGTGGTTAAAAACATACGAAGAAAGTCCAATTATATTATACAAGGGAGTTGCCCCTCTTAAACAGAGAGGAAGGTCATTAACCCAATAATGACTTATCCAAATGTTAGTGAGTTTGTCGCTATCTGCTAGACCTTTCTGAATTATTTTCCAAGACAAATTGCAACTACAAATTTGTTTACTAACATACTTTAACCAAGATTTAAAAGATGTAAATATCATGTGTGTGTGTGTGTGTGTGTGTGTGTGTGTGTGTGTGTGTGTGTGTGTGTGTGTGTGTGTGTGCGTTCCTCTTATCANGTGTGTGTGTGTGTGTGTGTGTGTGTGTGTGTGTGTGTGTGTGTGTGTGTGTGTGTGTGTGTGTGCGTTCCTCTTATCAATTATTCGAAGGTATAAATACAACTAATAATGGACTTTATATATTTACGTTTGGCTAGCCTATAAAGATATATAATTTATCACAATCTATGGGAACTTGAAAAATATTGTGAAGAATGTACACTAACCCTGCAAAGCTTACTTGGATTCAACAATATTTCAAATAAGCTAGGAAATAATGATTGCAATGAACTCTAAACAAACTTGTGAAACACTAAGAAAACAAGAGTTCAAATACACAAACTTTAGATTCTAAAATATATTGATTATAATGAATGTACTTTTTAACTTGATTAAGAATACTTTACTAGAAAAAAACACCCTAAATATATCTAGAAACAAAGTTTGATGTCTGATGGATAAAGCCTTCCAATATCACACAAAGAAACAAACAAAAATTAAAGCCATGTATCATACAAAGAAACAAACAAAAATTAAAGCCCTAACAAATGTATACTTCTTTGAGGCAGTTGTGCAAAGCTTGATAGAGCAAATATAACTAAAACTCTAGAAGTAACTGTCTAAAAAAGAATGAAATCCTTCTTACAATGACACCATTCTATTACTATCAAAGATCAAGTTTATTTGCTCCCAATAAGGATGTCAATTTGATGATTAAAACATTAAGCTAAAACATGAATAGAACATCTTATGATTGATAGTTGTTCCTTTTCATGTCATTGTGCAGTATGATCCACAACAAAACATGATTGTACAATAGAAAAATAGTTTGTAAGATGACCATTGCAAGTAAAGATCAAATTGATTCATGGTCTCCAAACCATTTTTCTTCTTGTGTGTTATTATGAGCTTTGTGTATGTATTAATCTTTGTTTATAGATCTACAACAAGTATCTTCACGAGTAAATTACTATTGGTTGTCGTAAAGTCTAGATTCTCAAAAATTCACCTATTATAAGATATAATATTTTTTGTCCTCACATTTACTTTCTTGGTCAATATGTTACAAGTTCTTTTTTAAGTTTACTTTGATTATTATTTCCTAGCTTGTCTCACTATGAATATTGTCAATTTTGGTTAAGATTAATAACTTTCGTGCTCATTCTTTGACAATATTTGCCATATGCCTTTCTATAGGTTAACAAACCCAAATATATAAATTCAAATGCACTTTTTTGTATTTTATATATAAATAATTCCAAAGTCTCCCATAGAAATTTTTTAGCCATATGCTTTGTGACAATTATTTGGGCTCTAGAGAATTTTTTGGAATATTCTTTTATATTGAAATAGTTGATATTTTTTAGCCATATGTTTTGTCATAATTATTTGATCTTTGGGGAAATTTTTTTGGAATATTCTTTTCTATTAGGATAGTTTATACAACTATTAAAATCTAGCATCAAAGTCTCAACTCTTTGGTTTCTTAGAGAATTGTGAAGTGAAATTGTGTATATTTGAAGATGTTTGTCATCAACCGTAAGAGGTTATAAATTTGTTTTCTAAAGCCTTTTGAGTAAGATTTTAACTAAAAAAATAGAATGTAATTGCTCATTTAGTTGTTGGGAAAAGTGTCTCAACCTCACATTTAAATAGGGTTACTATTTTTAGTAAATTTTCATTGAGCATAGATTTTCCCCCTATTCTTTTCCAAAAGGTCCAAAATGGTTAAATAAGCATTCCAATGTGTTGTCCTCAATTTTGCATTCCCCAAAATTAGGGCAACCCCACGCAATTCTCAGTTGATTGCTAGGAGTTTTTCTCTAGGCGTGTCGATGTTATGGAAGGAATATTTTTCAATGGAATCAGTCATCCCTTGATTTCGATTGTTCTATCTTCTAACTAAACGTCAAAGTCCTTTCTTGTTTTTCTCTTTTTTGTTTTGCGTCTTGTTTTCTGGTTTTCAGTTTTGAGTGGCGTCCTGGGTTTTTCAGTAGCATTGCGCAGTCTTCCGTGTTCTTCCAATGTCAATATAAGAATGATCTTTTCTGGTCGATCGCCTAAAGTATAAGCTTATTTTGTATAAGTAATAGATTTTAAATTCTATTTTAAAATTTTGCGCCACTCTGCGAAGTTTTGCTTAGGAATTTTAATGATAGCGCAATTTCTGAATTGAATCCGCATATCAAATCGTTAAAATTCTAAGAAGTATACAAGCATTTTAAGTTCTTTAGCGTTTTAAAATAAATTTCTAAAAAAAATAATAATAATTGTGTATGCGTATATTGTCAATAGAAATTTATTTTTATAATAAACGACGAGATTTGTAAAAGATCTTCTAAATATGTATTATAAATCATTGGTGATTATTATTTAATTGAAAACAAGAAGTTATTATTATTTTACACAAAAATAGTAATAATAAAATATATTAAAATTATAAACTAATTATAATACATATTATAATTAGTTTAGCTAATTATATTAATATATCATTTTTAATAAAGAAAATAATAATATGAGCATGCCGTTTTAAAACAAAGAGAAAGAATTGTTTTAATATTATAATTGGCGGTTCCTTCCCTTAGTAAGCATGGCGTTGATTTCTATAAAAATCGCATGACATTTTTAAACGTCATGCATTACTTTAAAAACGCGGCAACAATGTAGTACATATGTTTTGTTACATATGTTAATATATATATACATCAAGACCGATGTAATACATTGTTTATAATATCAAACTCTGCGGATAATAATAAAAATGATGCATATGTTTATCTTTTCAAAGAGTGGCGGTTTCATCCCGTGTTTTTGACTTGGTATCATATTTCATGTTAAAACATATGCTATCCGGTTTTCAAACCCCGCGATAGTATAAGGGAGGAGGCGTGATTAATAACTTATGCAT
>MU227960.1:416077-428162 GCA_018584345.1 Thuja plicata | reverse complement strand
ACCTGACAACCCCCTCTATGTATCTACCTTCTATATTATATTATAGACAAAACAAGTTGACCATTAGTTATAAATTATTTTTATACAAAAACTATTATCGCTAAGCTAGTATGAGTAATCCTAGACTTCAATTTGCTGAGAGCTTATCTTCCTTGGGGTTATCCTAACCATCGATTTATAATGCCAAATTAGCCACCTCTTGTTATTAATATAGAACCCCGATAACTTTATCCTACTGTAACCTTGTCCTTTGGTATAATTTAATGGATTTCAAAAATCAATAGTACATACATATAGTCTTTTAGTAAATTCACCATTCTACTTTCTTAAGTGTATCAGTATCAACTCGTGCCAAACTCATCGATCTAATTATGTGGTGGGGATGATCCCATAAGTATTAAATAGGTATTTGTTATAATGACAACCCAATTATAGCTGGTGTAGTGGCTGAATTTTAGTGTATAGAATTTGTCATTGTTGCGTGTGTAAATTAATAATTCTATATCTGGGTATATATCCGTATAGCCTAATAGGTACTTGATTCTTCCCGTCATCCTGAGGGAGATTTAAATTTATTTCGATATTCCCAATGTCTATCTAGGTCATTAAGATATGTCCTAATATTTCTAACATATGAGTAAGGGCGTCTTGTATAACTTTCTTTGTGTGTGTAGGTATTAATAATTGAATTGATTAAGAAAGTTCCATTGTTGATTTGGGATATATACCGACACTTCCACTCCTAATATAACATAAAGAGGGATAAGGCTTATGTGAACCAAAATGTAAGTACATACATATCTAACTATACTCGCACGTATGTGCATATGTTCATACTTCTGGATAATCATCCTATCCATGTACCTATATACATAGATGGTAAAGTACAAACATGCATACATACCTACATTTTTGTATTAATAGAAACTTACAAATGATCTAGCTCGGTCGAGGTAGGGAACTGATAGAGAAATATTTCCTACAAATTTACGGGACCATTTAGAACATATTTATTTATTATCAGTAGCTTTGATTCTAAAGCAAAATCTAAAGTAAGGTTACTGACACAGCCCAGTCCAACCCAAGGAACTACCTAATTCTGAACCCAATTTATGCTAAAGGCGCCTTAGGTGGGATAGACATGCCATCCACACCCATATTAGCTAATTCATCTGCCTTTTATTGCCTTCTCTGTAAATATGATTGATTGTGATTTTAGAGATTTTCTTACTTACATTGATGACTTCAGTAAGAAGCGTATTTAATTTCTAGTTAGGGGTAGAGCCTGACCTAAGGGCATTAACAATAATGGCTGAATCCCCTTCAATTTCCAAATTTACTATACCTAGATCCTTACATATATAAAGTCCTTTAATGAGTGTGAGAAGTTTCGCCTTATTATTAGTCTCAATGCCAGTAGGGGAGGCAAAAGAAGCAATTTCTCTGCCATCACTATTATGAACACAACCACCAATGCCTGCAATACCAGGATTGCCCCTTGATGCCCCATCAAAATTCAATTTGAACCAATCAAAACCTGGCGGTGTCCAGACACACTCATCCCTCCTATTCTTTGATAGATTTTCTCCAGGGCCATAGAAAGGTGGGAGGATGAGGCCTACCCATTTACCCCTGATTTCCTCGTCCCAGCGGAACATCTTTGCCTCTCTTTTCAGAAGATTCCTACTTTTATTATTAGTAAATTCAATTATGCTTGCTTCCATTTTATTAATTAGTTGTTTTACATCTAATTTCTTGTCTCTAAGTATTCTTATATTTCTCTCCTTCCATAATTCCCAAATAATAATTGATGGGGCAGTAATCCATAAATATGATTCAACCACCTTCTACACCTGATAAAGTTGAATTGAGACCCCTAGAAAAAAGAAAAAAAAAAAGTTGAGGAGAGCTCATCCATCTCTGAATCTTCAGAAGAGGTGGAAGAACCTCTAACTCAGCTTGTTTTCAGATCTACAAGGCAGAGACAACCACCTGAAAGGTATTCTCATGACTACTGGAGATGTATTTTTTCTTTGAATACTAGTGTTGATGAACATAGTTCTATAGTAGAGGCATTAGGTGTGAATGATGCATAATCCTAGAAGATTGCTATGGATGAAGAAACTATAGCTTAGAAAAAGAATGATACATGGGATCTTGTACCATTACCTAAAGGATGAAAACTTGTTGGTTGCAAATTGGTGTTCAAGAAAAATATTGCTTCAAATGGAAGCATTGATAAGTATAAAGAAAGGTTGGTTGCAAAAGGTTACTCCCAAGTTGAGGGTGTTAATTATGGTGAGATATTCTCTATTGTTGCAAAAATAAATCCATTAGATTTTTTCTTTATATTGTTGTTGCTTATAATTTAGAGGTTGAGAAACCATGCATGAGATTAATCTAACAAGATGCATCTAATACTAAGAAATGAAACTAAGATTAAACTATCTAAGAACAAATGCAAATACCATTCTAGAATGAAGATTCTCTTCTATAATGAGTATACCCTAGAATCAAAATGACATTATAATGTTACTTCAACATTGCATCCTTTCAACAAGGAGGCTTTTATAGAAACCTCCTCAAAAATGGATGGCTGAGATTTGACCACAAAGGGCAGTTGAGATGCACTCTCCTTCAATCCTTGTGACCTCCATCCATGTAATAGGTTATTGATTGGTCAAAGTTGTGTTTTGTTGAGGGAGAATGAGGACAAATTTGGTAAATATCCTTTTAATCACCTTTAATCAAAGATTAAGTGTGCACACCCATGTGTGAATGGGTTCATTTAATAAAAGTGTAAGAAATTTCATTAAAATGTACAATTTATAGTGATTGAATAACTTTTCAAGCTTGACTTAGGATTAAATTGATGATTTGATTCAGGACCTTGGTTTAATTATGCAAAAGGGATTATTAGGGTTTGCTTGCATGATTAGGTCTAGCAGTGAATACCTTTATAGTTTAGCATTTTTAAGGCCAATTAATTAAATTAGGGGCTATATGTTTACTAGACCAATTTTAGGTATTACATTTTCCCCTCTTTGAATCAAGGTGCGAGTAGCGCATTGATTCAGAGAACATTTGATGAACGATTGAGAATAGCTTGATTCAGAACTGATTTTGAACTTGATTGAATAGAGACCGATTGAAGATTGAAGATATCAGCTCCAGACTTGATTAAGCAAAGACTAATAGCACTAAATCTGAGCTTGATTGAACGAAGATCGATAAGAAGATCTGAATATTTAGCTCGATGTGAAGCAAAGAAACTGAATATCCGTCTAAAGCAGATTTTGCATTTTTTATTGGTTTAGATGACCAATCAACCTGATGTGGTGCGATGAGATTGATTTCCATTAGATAGATTGAACTAGATAATTGACTTGATATGGGTCCTGGTGAAGCCAATTATCTGATTAGGAGATACTACCATATTGATGTGGTGTGATGAAACTGATATGCCCCTAGAGATTCAACTGGGTTAGATGTTTGTCCAAGTGACTTGATGTGAAGCGATGAAAAAAATTGTGTAGAAAGAATCTCGATTTGATGCAGAGCTAAGATGCCCTTGGCGATAAGATTTAGATTCTTGATATATTGATCTTGCCCCCTTGGGATCAAAATTTAAATGTTTTTAGGGCGGCAAGCCTGAGTGCGACTGATTTGATTAATCATGTTAGATCACAGATGATGGAGAATTTGATTTAAGTTGGATTTGAGGTCCTGTTGACTAGTTTTGACCAAAAGTTGACTAGGGTTAACCAGGGTTGACTCTTGGATTGAGATGGAGGCTATCTAGTTTGGTCAAATTAGCTAAGGGCACAATTTTCACGTCAATTAGAGCAAGTTGAAAAATTAGGTCAAATTAGGGTCAAGGCTATATAAAGGGTCAAAATGGTCATTTTCAAATTATCTTCATTTTCCAAATTTAGAAATTAGAAAAACCTTCTCTGAGCCAAAATGGTGGTCCCCATGCAATCACATTAATTCGAGCTGATGAGGCGACATAATCGGCCCATAAACTACACACCACAAGTGAGTGATCAAAAAACCTTCCTTTTGATTTAATGTTTGGTTGAATATTTGCATGTTTGAGTCATTTTTAGGTCGTAGGTTTCATTTTTTCATATGGTCAGGCAAGAAAACTTGTACGACAAACTACCCTAAAATCTTTTGTTGTGTAGGTCCATTAGATTTGTCGTCTAGGAAGTAGCCTTAACTCGTAGGAGTTTCTTCTTGAAGACCTAGAATGTCTTTTGCCCCTATGTATGTGCTTGTATCAGATTGTTTCCTCGTAATGACACGTAATCTTTACTCATACGAGTCCTTGTGTCAGTTTCCTTGTTTGTACTTTTTCGTATGGGGAACAGTGAGCAATTTTAATGTCCTAATGCCAAAATTCGTCTATTCTAATCATATATTTTGGATTCCTTAGCGCATTTTAAATATTATCTAACAGTCATCAAGTACCTTTAATTAACATTTTTAGCTTGATTTCAATCATGTATTGATGATGTCACTTTTTTATTTTGCAAGCACAACTTCCTGTTTTTTCAGTTCTGATCAACTTATCCACTGACGATGAGACTAGTGAGACATTTATCTAATGTGCAAAGGGCTCATATTGGAGATTGTGGGTTTGGATGGTTATTAGATATGCCTAATATCTGTGTTAATCATGGTTTTCTTGTAGCTTTGGTTGAGCATTTCCATAGCAAGCATAATACTTTCCACTTACCTACTAGGGAGATGACCATCACTCACGAGGATGTCTACATGATTCTCTGGATTCCTTTTGTTGGTGAGAGAGTGGAGTATGACATGAATCCTCAACTGGATATCTAGGCTCTGGTATGCGTGTTCCATGATCATACTATTCTGGATCGGGCCATCACTTGGGATGACTTGGTGAGTAGATACGCAGCCCAACTTTCACTTGTCCGTATTATGGTGGGTTTCATTGGTTGCTTCATTATGGCAGATAGAGGTCAGCAGGGGTTCCTGTGTGGATGGGGCAGGGTATTGGAGAGACTTCTCACGAGACCAAACAAGTTAGGTTGGGCTCAGTGCCTGCTTGCACACATGTACCATGAGATGCACGAGGTTGTTTTTCAAGGTGCGAGGGGGATGGCTGCCAGAGTATTGGTGTTACAGGTATGGGCATGGGAGCACATCCCCATTAGTAGGCCAGTCACACGAGACCCTCAATAGGATGGTTAGTCATTTTTTTATAGATATGCTAGTTTCATTACACCAACCCACTCGTGGAAGACCTGACACATCTAATCCGCTAGTGATCCATGTTCTGAGAGGGCGGGTCAGAGGGTTGTAGCTACAGCTGGTAGTCACGCAGGCTCAAATAGTTGAGAGAGACTGCAATATTCAAACCTTGACAAAGGCACAGGATAGGCTCTAGCATGAGGTCTCTCATTAGATGAGCAGGGCAGTATATTATGTCGCAGCATATAGTGCAGTGGTATCATTGGATTGGCAGGTACCCCATATTCTCAATACATGGCAAGATTTGAGGGAGCGGATCCGCCACCAAGAGAATATGCACCTCCTCCTCCCACACCTTGAGATGCCGATGGAGGGAGCCAGTCCTGATATTCCCTTTCTCCATCTTATCCCATTCTGATTTTTGAGATACGCAGATGTATACATGATTCATTTGCATCAAGGGTGTATATTTTGCCCGGGATCACATGATCACATTTTTGTAGTCATCGAATGATATATATATATATATATATATATGATTTCTCTTGCTCATTGGATGTGTTGTAAATGTCTTTAGTACATTCTTTCTTATTTTATTTCTCATGTGATTATCATCTTGTATCATATTGATTTCATATGTTGTTTAATGTGAACTCATGTACCTTAAATAGAAGCTCTTTGTGAGATGTATCTTGTTTTCTTCTGCTTGTCACGTATCGTATCCTTGTATCTCTGAAATCAACTTTATATGCTAATGTAAGTTGTAGCAACATCTATAAATTGTGCATGCTCTAATTTGATGTGATATCTCAGCACTCCATGTCTCTTGTATAATTTATTCTGACCCTTTCTTGCAGGTATATAGCCTTGAGATGATTGAGATCGCATGTTAGTGAATGTAGTTGACCGCTTCAGTGAAGGATTTAAGGGATAGCTCTTCAATGTTATAATGAAATCATGAAATGCAAGCCTAAGATGATATGCAATCAACAACATGAGTCTAGTCACTGATTCCTTTATCCATTTTGTCATCATCGATCATTTGGGACATCGGAGTAAATACAACCCTTACTGGTGCCACTGCAACCATAAGAATATGAGTATGACTTTCATTCGATAAAATGTGGGAAATCAATGCAAGCATAAAGGTATTAAAACCAATATGACCTGAACATTGTTTCTAGATGATATTGCAAGGGTACACCAGTATCGAGGCATAAAAATTTGAGATTACCATGAGTGTGATCTTGCGTCAACAGACAGATTAATAATAGTCAAGGAGATAGTTTCAACCTCACCTCGGCGTGGAAGTAAATGGATTTGAGGTATGTTAGGATTTTCGACCTTAATGCGAAGGCTCTTATCACAGACACCTAGTTTATTTGATGTTGCAGGATCATCAGGACCACACCAACAAGCAACAATCAAAGAAAAAGATAAGCAGAAAGCATTGATAATAGAAAACATTCAATAAAATTTTTGTTATATGTTTGTCTGTGTAGGGTGGTGAGAAACACCATCGTTCTTGTGAGTGTATAGTGTTGAAAAAAATAGTTATGTGCTTGAGTGTTATTAGGCCAATATTAAGGTTTATGATGTTTTATCTAATGTGTGTTGAGAAACACAGATGTGTCCAAATAGGTAGTGTTAAGAAACATTGTTTTATTAGGGTGTTGAGAAACATCATTGTGTCAGTGGCAAATTGTCCGATGGCTGAGAGACCAGGATAGCTTACTTTGATTGGTGAGACAACTGACAAGATGTTGACTTGGTTGCCAAAATTTCTAGGAGATTTTCCTTGGCGAGGAATGAGTTACTAGGACTAAGAGATCGATCGATACCAAGTTATGGTGGTGAGATGCCAATTGAGATGAGTTGCACAAGGTCACAGAAGAAATTGAAAGGATATACATGTAAGAAAGAAATTTGAAGCCTCTGTCGGTGGGATAGCCAAGCTACGCATTGATAGAAGGAGCGTTAGTTACAAGTGACCCCTATTTGCTAGGTTTTCATCACTTGGCAGAATTATTATTTTTGCTACCAAGGTGTCTGTTTGCCAAGTTTTCACCAAGGCACTTTTTTGTTTTTCAAAACAAATTGTTATTTTTTTGTTGATTCATCAAGGCAGTTGTTGCTAGGTTTTCACCAAGATTATCATTTTTTAGGACTTTTTTCACTTTTTGTTGTTTTGGGTATTTTTCTAGGAACATTTTCTCTGTACAGAAATTGCTTTTCCCCAGGATGTCTAGTTGTAAAACTTTTTTAGGTGGATTGTATTGATAGGATGAAGAAGAAGATCCCTTTCTAGATTAGATAGTTGATAGGATCTAGAGCCAAATGTTGTAGTAATCATGAAGGGACCCAGCTAGTTGGGTTCAAACTTTCCCTTCTTTTCTCATTTTTTTTTATTCTTCGGATTCTCTCTGAGTACAAGATCACCAACCTGAAATTCTTGATGTCTCACTTTCTTGTTATAGCCTCTAAGACATTCTTTTTTGATAGACCCTTAGATGGTCAAATGCTTCTTGTCTTCTTTCATCAAGCAGTTCTAATTCTTGGATTCTAGAAATCTAATAATCTTCATCAGTTATGAGTCCTTGTAAAGAGATTCTAAGTGACGGTATTTCTACCTCAATAAGTAGTACTGCTTCTGCACCAAATACCAATGCAAATGGTGTTGCCCCTATAGGTGTCTTGATACTGGTCCTATATGCCCATAGAGCTGGATTTAGCTGGAGATACCAATCTTTTCCTAATTTTCTCACTGTTCTATGTAAGATCTTCACTATGTTTTTTTAATGCTTCAACCTATCTATTCCCTTGCAGGTAGTAGATAGAGGAATAGTGTTGGGTAATTTGGAATTTCTCATAAAGTTCATCCATTTCTTTGTTCTTGAATTGTCCTCCATTGTAAGTTATGATAAATTAAGGTATCTTGTACATGCAAATGATATAGTTCTGGATAAACATTGACACTTGTTTACCAGTCACCTTCATTAAAGGGACAACTTCCATCCACTTTGTGAAGTACTCTATGGAAGTGATGATAAACTAGTGTTCATTGGATGATGAAGGATATATTTGACTGACTAGGTCAAAGGCCCCTTGTTGAAATGGCCAGTATGTGATGAATGGCAGTAATTCTCTTGGAGGAGCATAAACCAAGTTACTGTGTAGTTGGCATTTCTTGTAGGATTTGGAAAATTGAATAGAATCCTTTTCCATGGAAGGCCAGAAGTATCTGAACCTTAATAGTTTCTTGGCTAATGATAGACCATTCACATGAGACCCACAAATACCTTCGTGGACTTCTTTTAGCGCATGTTCAGACTCTTCGTGATCTAGACACCTAAGAAGAGTACCATCTAGACCTCGTTTATACAAATCGTTAGCAATGATCAAGTAACACGGTGTATTTCTTATAAGGATTCTCTTTTCATTTCTAGATAGATTGTTAGGGATTATTTAGTCACATAGGTATGAGTATATCTAGTTGTATCTAGAGGACTCGATGCCCACAATTGAATACACTATTTGGGATTTTGGAGAGTCATATGTTGGAAAGGGGAGTTCTTCCACTAGGAAGTCATAGTATAATTGATGTTCTTCTAGTTGTAGCATCGAGGATAAAGTAGCCATGGTGTCAACTACTTTGTTCTCTACTCTTGGGACTTGTTGGAATGTGCTAAAAACAAAATATTTCTTTAGGAATCAACCATTCTCTTATATGGTGTAATCTTTTCATCTTTAGTATGGTAATAATGGTCATTAACCTTGTTGATTACTAACTAGGAGTTTCCATAAATGTGCATTTCCATAATTTTCCACTCGATAGCTAACTTTAACCCATTCACTAAGGCTTCGTACTTGACAATATTGTTTGTGCAAGGAAAAACCATTTTGTAAGCTTTAGGAATCTTATATCCTTTATAGCTTTATCATGGAATTTGATGGTTAGTGGTTTACTATCTTGAAGAGGAGCATCCACCAAGTGATCAGTAGTGACTTTTCCCTTTATGGCCTTCCTGTCCACATATTCAATGTCGAACTCACTGAGTATCATCACCCATTTTTCTAGTCTTCCAGTCAACGTTGTTTTATTTAATAAATACTTCAAAGGATCAATTTTTGCAATTAACTTGACCGAATGTGCCAACATTTAATGTCTGAGATTTTGTGAGGCAAATACAACTACTAGGCAAGCCTTCTCGATGATTGTGTAATTGTGTTCATAGGAAACCATTGGTTTGTTGATGTAGTAGATGGATCTTTCTTTTCTTGTTTTATCATGTTGTTCCAACAAGGCTACAAGCGATGTTACTGTAGCGGATATGTATAGTAGGAGTGACTTTTATGGTATGGGTACCATTTGAATAGGTGGATTTTCTAAGTATTCCTTGATCTGTTGGAAGTTCTTTTCACAACATTTGTCCCACTTGAATGTTATACCTTTATGCAACTTCTTTGTGAAGGGTTGAACCTTATTCGTTGACTATGAGATGAACCTTCTAATTGATTGTAGCTTCCCTTGCAATGTTCTAATTTGACTAATATTCCTTGGTGGTTTCATCTCCATATGGGTTTCACTTTTTCTAGATCAACTTCAATGCCTTTTTTTGATATAATGTATTTGAGGATTTTTCCGGATGTTACACCAAAGGCACACTTCTTTGGGTTCAACCTTCACTTGAAATGTTCCATCATGTCAAGGATTTTCTCTAAGTCAGCAAGGTGTGTAGTTCATATTGTTGATTTAGCCAAGGTGTCATGAACATAATCTTCCATGTTCTTTCACATCATGTTGTGGAATATAGTTGGCATAGCTCTGTAATATGTTGCTCCTACATTCTTAAGACCAAAAGGCATGAAATTCTGGTAGAACGTGCCCCAAGCATAAGTGAAATTCATTTTCTCTTGATCCTTAGGTGTTATCCCTATCTGTTTGTAACTTGAGAAGTCATCCATTAGGGAGTACATCTCATATCATATTGTGAGATCCACAATCATGTCGATATTGGGAAGCGAAAATTCATAATTTGGACAAGCTTTGTTTAGATCTCATAAATCTGTGCATACTCTAATTGACTTGTCAGTCTTAGAAATAGGTGCAATATTTGGGATCCATTCGGCATAAGTGATAACTCTTATGAATTCTACTTTTAGCAACTTCTCTAGTTCATCTTTGACCAATAATGCCACATGAGGATGCATTTTCATGAGCTTTTGTTTAACTATTTTTACTCCAGAACCAATGGAAAAGTGATGCATTATTAAGTCGGTGTCAATTCCTGGCATATTTGAGTAGGACCAAGCAAAGTTGATCTTTTTGTCGATGAAATTTTTTGTGAATTGTTGTTTCTCTTCCTCGAACAAAGACTGTGTTAAGTATATCAGTTGAGGTGAATCTTTTGTTCCCAAGTTGACTGGTTGTGTAGGTTCTATGAGTATTGAAGACCGCTCTTGAAAGTGATTAGGCAGGATATCAAGCTTTCCATCCTCTGGTGCCTCTAAGAGGTTTTTACCATTGCATATGTCATTTGTTTTTACTATTTTAAGTTCTAACACTGCCACAATGTGGTTTTAACTGCCAGACCCTTTCTTCTTTTTATTTTTATTTTTAAAACTGAGAAACTTGATATCCCCCTTCGTCATGTTCACGCTTGTTACACTGGTGGAAGAGGTAGGGGGTTCAATAGAATTTATGTAGCATTCCAAGGTATAGTCATTTGAGTAGGAAATTAGGTTCACGGGTTCATTTGGGTTCCACTCAATAGGTTCAGGGTGTATTAGGGACAAAGATCTAGTTGTCTCTAGGGATAGCACCACATTATCGTGATCAGAACTTTTCAATGGTAAGAGAAGATCTATTAAGCTACTTTTTGAAGGACTACCTAGGCTATGAAGAAACCTAACATCGCTACTAGAGTCGTTGATAGTATTATGTGAATCTAACTCGTTTGATCTAACGCTAAAATTTTGATTCTCCTCTCGTCTAGCCATCCTATCAAGAAAAATTCTTAGAGGGACTATCTCAATCCTTGATGTGGATCTACTTTTGGTATTGATATTCCCGACATTATCTTCAAAGTTCCATTTTATGCTTTGGGGAAGAACTGTCGTCTGGGTAGTATTTGAACTTTCCCCTTGTTCAAAGCGAGGTGCATACTTATGAATGACATCAACCTCAATATCCACTATAGTATCTGAGAGGGAATCCCATTCATACTCATTAGAACTTGTCTCCACAGAATGAAGTATATCTAGCATATGAGTAAGAGTGACTGACTACCTCCAGTGAGGATGTCGTCCTTCTAGGTCATTCTCCATACCTTGACCGAACTTGTACTCATGAGAATTGGTTTGGTTGTCATCATATCTACCCAGGTATTGTGCTATAGTGAGAGTAACTCCATCTTCACTTGAGATACCCTCCTCTTCTTGTTGACCTTCACCTTCTTGTATTGTTGTTTTTATTTTGGCTTCTTGTGTTGATGTCAAGTGAGGTGAAGATATCTCAGTTTCTTGTGCTCTTGTATCCATGAATCAAGGTAGATCAAGTATGTGAGCAACATTGACCAGCTACCCCCAGTTAGGGTGTCTTTCCTCTAACTGATGTTCTTGTTCTTTTCCTAACTCATTTTCATGTGAATCACTTTGTTGTGTATGGACCATTAATGTTTCTATTAAAATAATAACAAAATAAAGAGAAACAGGAAGTTGTTTAACTCAATGAGTAGGAGATAGGAGATTTACCATGAATTAATTCGACTACTAGGAGCATGCACCAAAGATCCAAACAACAAGGAGACAAGATTTTGGAAGGGGGAAAAGCATGAAAAAACCCCCGTGAATAAATATGAAT
>MU227960.1:386505-410815 GCA_018584345.1 Thuja plicata | reverse complement strand
AGTGTAACTCCCATGTGCATGTGAGCCACATTCATAATGTGTGTGCCACTTGTGCTATTTCCTCTTAAGGAGGAATCTAGGAATAAAAAGAAATTACAAATAAATATTATGTCCTCACACATGGAAAGAGGACAAGTGTTCATGTAGGGATTCTATAGGAATCTCCTACTTACTAAACTACCTTGGTTTATAATATATTTCACCAAGGAAAGATTATACTTCTAATAGTTTCTCATATAGTTTATTTTCTTCTTTGTCTTAGGGATTTGGTTAGAAGGGACCTCTGAACTAATGTAGAATGTAGGATTCACCTTGGTAGTAAGGATTCTCTATTTGTATATGCAGAAATCTCTCAAAAGATAACTACATAATCTCTACTTCTTCTCTAGATTCATCATCGAAGTCTTCTGCTTGATCAAATATAGGACCGTTTATGGAGGAAGGATTGGATTTTTTCTCACGGTATCCTAGCCATATCTTATATTTTGGCCTTCGAAACTCAATGTGTATGGGCTCTAGAAATCCTTATTCTTTCCTAGGGTTTCTATACCCTTATACCCCATTTATTTCATGATTTAATACCCTTTTGTACTTTTGTAGGGATATCTCAACATGTTTAACCTCTTGGTCATTCTCTTCTTCTTTGTAAATCCAGGCAAGGAAAACCTTGTCTTTATTTTCCTCTGTAAGAGAAACACTAGCTTTTACCATACCCTTTCCTTCATGTATTGTTGATGTCTTGGCACCAGAAGGCTTGAATGATGATGAGGGTTTTTTATAAGACCTGGGAGATGTAGGAATTTTATCCATTGATGGAAAGGGATGTAGTTGATATTCTCCCATTCCTATGTCTTTGATTTTTAATTTCTCTCTAGAAATTATCATGATAATTGCTTTAGAACTATCAGCTTCTTAGCCATTGAATGATTTTTATTATGTGGGACCATGATGTCAGTTTGTTTCAAATTGTTACAAGAGTAGGTGTTATCAATCAAGATAGAGACCTCCACTCCATTATGTGGTAACTTCACACATTGATGGTATGTTGAGGGAACAACCTGCATATCATGGATACAAGGTCTCTCCAATAAGATGTTGTAGGCCAAAGGCAAATCTAACACTTGGAAGATCACGTCTCTCTTGATTGGTCCTACCCTGATGGGTAACACAACTAATCCTTTTGATGACCTTTTTTATTCATCATATTCCTTTATGGTTATTTTCCTCCAGGGATCTATAGCATTCTTTGACAAGCCCAACATTGTTACAAGATTGAGAGTTCAAATATTCAAACCAGCATTTCCATCTATCAAGACGTCTTTGACTCTATGCTTATGGATCAAGACTTCTATATGCAAAGGTTGATTATGCAGGTGATTTAGCAACTTATCATCTTCTTCTGAGAAATGCATGTAGTGAGGCGAGGTCAACTGACCCACCATTGCTTAAAATCGATCGACATCAAGGTCTTTTGGCATAGCTGATTCTAGAAGGGTAGTTTCAAGAACCTCTTTGTGTGATGGTGAGATCTTAAGCAATTTTAGAACAGAAATTTGAGTCGGGGTTCATTGTAACTCATTGACTAGGCTATAATTTGCGATAGGGATTGATGAGACTAGTTTTTTTATGGTTTTTTTGTTGATGTAATGGGTTGTTTGGATGAGGAGGATACTCCCTTGAGAGTGACCTTGGATTTATTTCTTGTTATAACATTGGCAAATTCAGATTCTTTCTTATCGTTGATGATGATCACGTTGACCAATTGGCTGCATGGTTAAATCTTGTGGATCACATTTCCATTATTAGCATAGGTGTGATTCACTTTGTTTCCTTGGTTCTTTGATGATTCCTCTTGTTCTTAAGAGGAAAGAGTTTGTTTGAAATCCTTGTGATTGGTATTCAAATGATGTTCGTCAATAGTGATAGCTTCATTGTCAATCAAATCTTGTATGACATTTTTTAGTTTCATGCATTCGTTAGTTAAATGTCCCTTGTTATTGTGATATTCACAAAAGTGATTATTGTTCCACCACTTAGGTTTAACTATTGGTTTACAAGGATTTGAGTTTGGTAACATGATGATCTTGTTGGCCAATAAAGTCTTTAGTGTCGCTTTGAGTGGTTCTCCTAGAGGAGTAAAGTTTCACTTGGGCTTGGGTATCCATGGTGCTTTGTCTTTCTGTGTGTCTTGGTTATCCTTTGGTGTTAATGAAATATTTGAGTTGTTCTTAGTAGCTTGAATTCTCATAGAGAGATTGAATACCATTTATTTGGGCTTGAAATCAGATGAATCAACCACCCCATCATTGACCATATTTTTATTCTTGTTCCAATATTTGTTCTTGTCCTTACCGTTGTTGTTATTAGGACTGCTTAAGTGTTTAGTGTCTTTGTACAAGGTGAGTTCACCTTTCTTCACAAGAATCTCTTCAATTTGGATAGCACTCTCTACCAATTCATTAAAGGCAGCATAAGTTTGCATTTGGAGTGTGTAGTTCATTTCGGGTACCAAGTTATTGATGAAGATGTCTATATTCTCCATTTCTGGGATTTGTCTAATATACCTTGTGAATATCTTTCTCCATCTTTGGAGAAATTTAACAAAAGGTTCACCGCTATGTTGCTTGGTGTTGCATAGCTTCATAATGGTGTTGCATAGGTTCGTAATGGTGACTGTGTGCAAGATGTTGTAGGAATACTGTTGGATGAAATTTTGCACGAGTTCGTCAAATCTCTGAATGCCTGGTGAGAGCTTAGTGAATCATTCCAAAGTTGACCACTGAGGATACAAAGGAAGAGTCTCATTAGGTATGTCTTTTCATGCATAAATTCCATGCTAAGAGCACAAAATTCTCTCACGTGATCTTGAGCATCACCATCTCCATTGTACTTATCATACTTGGGGATTTCAACTTTAGGAGGAAATGGTGGCATGTATACATTTTTGTCAAATGGAAAGGGACATATAGATTGTAGTGAATACTTGTTGGAGGATCGTTCATTTGCTTTCTTTAGCTCTTTGAGTTCACATCTCATGTCTTGTAGTTGTTGGTTGAGAATAGTGATAGGATATTCTTCCTCGTGTTGTATTAGTCTTTCAACATCAAAATCTGGAGGAAGTTTGACCCATGTGGATGCTATGTGCTTGAAGTACTTATATTTGTCTAGTTGCATGAGTGTTTGCATCATCTTTTGGAAAATTTTGTCTTGTAGACATCTTCTGATTTCTTCTTCATTAGGTTTCTCAATAGAGGACAAAACACTATTGTGGTGACTCCGTCGGCTCTGACAAGATCCCCAATCAAACCCTGACATGGTTTGTCTTGATGTTCAATATAAAATGATTGGTGTTGAGGACTTGAAGTTTGGAGAAAGGTTATTGATTGATGTATGGATGATGTGTACCTTGATTTGGAATCCTTTGAGTAGATTTTGGTTTTTGACAGGACAAGGGTCCAGGGGTAGGATCGTTGATAGCCTTACCTTCTGAATCGAGATCATCCTTTTGTTGGTGGATTCTAGTATGTGCTGACATGAAATATAAATGCGATAGAGAATTTTAAATGACTAGATTAATGAGTCAATGTCAAAGATCACCAAATGATCACTTGTCTGAGAGGTTGATGAGAGATATGTTGATGACAGACAGCTGAGCCAGGTACAAGGTATTGATAATGAGACTTGAATGTCTACTGGGTGACACTTGTGACCGACCTGATTGAGATTGATTTTGGGTGAGATAGATCATGACAAGTAAGATCATTCCATAATCTAGGACAAGAGACCAAAATGGGTCTAGTCACTATGTCAAGGACACATGATTTTTTTGATAAGTTATGATAATTGATTCAAGCCACACAGATGAAAGTCGATAGGACCATAAGGATGTCAAAGATCAAAGGCATATACTATATTTTGATGAAGACTCGTACAATGATTCCCACTATGTCAAATGATAATTCCCATAGAACCATACAAATTGATGCTTTCAATTTGTCTTTTCGTATGACAATTCTTATTAGACAGAATGACAAGACATGGCAGGGACATTTTGCCACTTGATTTGTGTAAAAAAATTGCACAGTTTGTGCAATTATGATGTGATAGTATCATATGTTGTTTTGATGTCAATTCAATTCAAGCACATCAAACATGAAGGAGGGAAAATTAAACACACTTTCTATCCCTATAGTCAATTGTCTTAGTGATAAAATCATCTCTCGCTAACTTAGGTACACACCTAATAGCTAATTAAAATATGACCACCACCACCCACGCAATGGGTCTAGTGATGTTGTATTAGCCAACTCCAAACGCTAATGGGGGCATGATATGGCGAGTGTCTTGGGGGAGTTACTATCTCCCTTGAACTTATATTAACCCACTTTCAGAGGTGAACTGGGTGGATTCTAACATAAGGGCTCTAGTAAGGGCATTTGTTCATAACCATCTCCCATAGTCTCAGAAAGAAAGATTGAGGGCTATATCCCTATGAGTGCCCAAAATGAGTGTAGTCTCACAAGAAATATTGAATCATCTCGTCTCTACAAACATCCAAGCATGTCTAAGGATCAATGAGGTGATCAAAAGACAAGAATGATTATGTCTTTTGAGACTTTAATCTCAAGGAAGCATCTTTATTATAGTGAGGTGGAAGGGTTGGCTTCTACCTTGTCCTCACTTGGGTCATTCCCAGGAGCTTTTTACCTCAACTGACAGGCCCTCTAAAGATAATGCATGAAAGAAAAGGGATAGAAAAGAGAAGGTCTGAATTTATGGTTCTCCCTCAAAGAGAAGAAGAGCATAATTTCCTATTCCCTTTGTTTTTCCCAAACACACCAAACACTCCAAAATTATCCTAAAAGATTTCTTTCCTAAGAGAAGTTAAAAAATTCTAGGTTTTTAATCTTTCCCAAAAGGAAATACAACATAATCCCCTAATGCTTAACTTACCCCTCATAAGAAACCACCTAATTAGACTATGCACCTAAATAATATTAAGAAGCATGATCGTTTGGTTGATGTGAACTTAGGCAACCTGCAAACATCACAAGCTTAGTAGTCTTAGTCAATTTTCTTCTTCAAAATGTCCTACAAGCACAAATAAATTAGTAGTTTGAAAGAAAGGGTGTTTTCAAGTAGTGTCTCTTAGACAAGTGAATATTCTACCAAACGTCCTGCAAATATGTGTTAGGCTGCAAAACCAGGAAACTAGAAGACCAATGAAACTAAATCAGGGGTTAGAAACCAAACATCAATTCAAATGGACCCCTAAAAATGTTCTCTATTTTAGAAATGACAGAGTACCAAGAATGAACTAGCATCAATACTCCTACGACAATATATTCATAACCATATGAAAAAGTAAAGAAAGATGATGCCTTGTACGACTATTCCTAAAATACAGAATGATAAAGAACTAGATTTTAGACTTGTACAATAATTTAAATAACATGAAACGATAAAGCTCTAATAGTTGTTTTTTCGTACAAGTATATCAGACAGATAGTATGACAATAAGCGTAGGTTCATAAAAATATAATAAAATATTATGAACTTGGGGCCAAAAATAGTTCATTCCCCACGGTGGGCACCAAAAATGTGTAGTATAAATGTGGTGTCAACATGCAAAAAACCTACACTCAATAAACCATTAACTTAGGGGTCAATAATCATCAAATTTAACTCTAATATTGTGAAAAAAAAACCCAAAACTAGCTTATTTCTTCCTAGATGAAGCGAGTTTGATTCTTAATAGATGCTCATCATATTGGCACAAGAATCAGTGACTAGACTACTCCAAAATGGAAGATTCAAAGGTGACCATGATGCATGAACTTGGATACTTTTATCTTCAAGACATGGAAATGATATGCAAAATGCAACTAAGATGATGCATGAAATAACATGAGATTAATCTAACAAGATGAGCAAATACTAATAAATGAAACTACGATTAAACTATCTAAGAACAAATGCAAATACTATTCTAGAATGAAGATGCTCTTCTATAATGAGTATACCCTAGAATCAAAATGACATTATAATGTTACTTCAATGATGCATCCTTTCAACAAGGAGAGCCATCCCTTTTATAAAAACCTCCTCAAAAATGGATAGTTGAGATTTGACCACGAAGGGCGGTTGAGATGCACTCTCCTTCAATCCTTGTAAGCTTCATCCATGTGAGAGGTTCTTGATTGGTCAAAGTTATGTTTGTTGGGGGATAATGAGGACAAATTTGGTAAATCCCCTTTTAATCACCTTTATCAAAGATTAAGTGTGCACACCCATGTGTGAATGGGTTCATTTAATAAAAGTATAAGAAATTTTATTTAAATGTGCGGTGTATAGTGATTAAATAACTTTTCAATCTTGATTTAGGATTAAATTGATGATTTGATTCAAGACCTTGGTTTAATTATGCAAGGGGGATTATTAGGGTTTGCTTGCATGATTAAGGTCTAGTAGTGAATGCCTTTATATTTTAGGATTTTTAAGGACAATTAATTAAATTAGGGGCTATAGGTTTACTAGACCAATTTTAGGTGATTATAGTATGTACCTATGATATCCCATGAGTAATTCTTAAGCCATGTCGCTTATCTTGGATCTTTTGGAGTCACCTTGGATTTTGTGTTGGATTTCATGTGTTTTTTGTACTCTTGCTTTGGTGATTGTATTTTATTGTCCGAGATCCAAGACCGAACTATGAAGACTTTGTGTGTGATGTAGGCAATGCCATCACTGATGAGCCCCCAAGTTTGTAGGTCTAGCCCCTAGGACTTATCTTCTGTTAACTATTAACTTTTATGGATAAGTTAAATAATAAAGTTGTGCTACAGTCATAGATTCTATTTTGATATCTCTATTGATTTGCAATCCAGACATTGTTATTCTTTCAAAAATCAAAATCTGCATTATTTTTAAATATTTAGCTTTTTCGCCAAGGGTTGCTTGGCGGGGCACTACATCTCCTCTAATACCAGATGTGGTGCCCCACCGAGCAAGCTTTAGTGAAAAAGCTAAATATTTAAAAATAATGTGGATTTCTTTTTCCTCTTTGTTTTTGTTGTTATTTATATTGTGTGTGTGTGTGTGTGCGTGTGTGCACATGTGTGTTGGGCATGGTGGAGGCACCAGATTATAAATGTTAATGATTATTTAATTCTAGTTTTTCGCGTTTAAGAGTTATTCATGTATGCCTCTTTTCCTATAATATTGCTTTAAATTTTCTTTTGTGTTGATATGATTAGGCTTTTGACTTCATGGCTAAGATATATATATATATATATATATATATATATATATATATATAGTTGTGCACCAGTTCAGCTATGTTTGGGAATGCTCCATTAGTAAAATCTTTTATTTTATCTCTTTCTAGTGTGCCTTTCTCTTTATTTATTTATTTATAATTATTTTTAACCAGTAATTATTATTTTCCTCAGTTTTCTTTTGGTTAATTATTATATTAGATTCCTGATAGTATAGCCCAGATTTAGGCTTGTTCTTTTCTTAGGACAAAATCTCTTCAAGCCTAAGAAAAGAACAAGCCTAAATCTGGGCAATACTATCGGCAATCTAATATAATAATTAACTAGAAGAAGCCTAACGAAAAAAATAATTATTGGTTAAAAATAAATAAATAAAGAGAAAGGCACACTAGAAAGAGGTAAAATAAAAGAATTTACTAATTGAGCAGTCCAAAACATAGTTGAACTGGTGCACAACCATATATATATATATATATATATCCAAAACAAAGAGGAAAAATAAATCTTCTATAAAACTATAGCAAACCGATCCATTTGAGCACCTAATTTGGTCATCTAAAACCAAGGGTTGTGGCCAGTATTAAGAATAGAGAAATGACACCCAGAAAGAGGTAATAGAATGTTGAAAATGTAGCTACACAACATTAGCTCATTGCCTATGAGATGGGCTCCATTTTCTAATAGAATGTTGAAGCAACCCCCACTCAACACTAAACATAAGCTGGGACTATACAATTATCAACTATAACCATTTACATTCTTGGCGTTGAAGACAAGCAATGAAAATTCAAACAAAAAATTAATTAATTTGGTTTTGTAATTGTCATTGTTCATGCTTGGTAAACTTCTATTACAAAATTGAAAAAAAAATATGTGGTTTTGTTGTTCTATTTAGTTAATTGTGAATACAACATTGAAATTGTACACACTTGAGAATTTCAAATGGGATTTGGATATGTTTGTAGCTTTTATTGTTATATTGAAATTGGTATGACCACCATGTGGAAATGTTTCTTTTGAAAATTTAAACCCCATTATAAATTATTTCCAAATTGTATATCTAATAGGTGTTTTACAACGATGTACTTATGTTCTCACTTAATTCCTTATTTCTTCCTTTGGATGCCTCTTTTCCTTATGCACAATGAGGCTGGGGCAGCACCATATTTTTTTGTCATACTAGTATGGGAAACTTGTCCTTATTCCAACACTTAGATCTTGATTTTTATTTTATTTCAAATTCGATTACTATTACCTCTTGTTTCTTGGTGCCTAATTTGTTGTTGTATATAGTCAAAATCAGTTGTAATTCTGGTCACCACTCATACTCCCATTTTGTGTGGGTTTTCACGAGACTTTTGTGGAGACCAAAATGTGATGAGTGTGTAGATTTTAGTTGGTGGTGGAATTGATTATCACCTATTTACATTTCCATCGGTGGATTTGGATCTTCCACATTTCTTCTTTTAATTATATTGTGTGTTCCTTGTTTACAATATCTGGGTCACTTAAGGCATTGGCCTGTAGTGCAGCGGTTGTTGCTTCTCTTTGTAATAGTATGATCTTGTTTTTGATTCCCGAAATGGGAGCTTAAATAAACTTAATATAAAAATATCTGGGTCACTTAGAGATAGAAAATATTCTATAATCATGCTCCATTTTTTAGTCTTTCTATGATAATATATGTTTGACACTTTTACTCACTAGGCTAATGTCAGGAACAAATCTAGTCACCAAAGAGAAGTACAACTATTCACTTCTAATAAATAATATGATTCATAAGTCAATTAGGTGACATAGTTCCTAGTGTGAGGCATTAATCAATGAAACAAAAACATGGAAAGACTAGGGGAGTTTCATGTTTAGAGTTTCTACAATAGAAACAACAAAACTATGCATTTTAATGATACTTGTATTGGACAATTACACCCGGATTGGATACTAATACCTAAATATTGGAGTCTTTTCTAGTGTTGGAGTCACAATCTAACACTAGAGCTCTAACACTAGGGAAATAAATTTAATAATAGAGCCCTCTGCTAGAGTCCTATGCTAGTGAAGTTAGAGTCTAACACTAGAGTCCTCTTCTAATGGAGTCACAGTTTAACACTAGAGTCCTCTGCTAATGAGTGGAGTCACAGTCTAATACTATGTGTTGTAATCCTTATGAAACACTAATATCCAAACTAGTGAGTAATCCCAAGTCTAACACTAGGGTCCTCTGCTAGTGGAATTATTGTCTAACACAATATGTTGTAGTCCTTATGAAACACTAGTCATGTCTAGCAAATAATCCCAAGTCTAACTCTAGATTCCTCTGCTAGTGGAGTCTCAATCTAACACTAGAGTCACATTAGAGTCACAATCTAACACTAGGTAGTCCTTATGAAAGGAGTTTTCGAACCAGTGAGAAATCCCAAGTAAGAGGAGTGTACTCTCAAAAATGTTGTAGTCCTTATAGAGCACTAATGACTTGGGAGTGTAATCTTGACATGATGTAGTTTTAATTATGAAAAGCTAGTGTTCGGACTAGTAAGCAATCCCAAGTAAGAGAAGGAGTGTATTCTCGACAATGTTGTAGTCCTTATAGAGTACTAATGACTTGGGAGTGCAGTCTTGACATGATATAGTTTTTATTGAGAACTAAACTAGTGAGAAATACCAAGTAGGAGTTGACCTTATGGAGCACTAATGACTTAAGAGGACAGAAAGTGTTGTAGTCCTTTGGGAGGATAATACTCTTTATGGAGCACTAGACTAGTGAGTAATCCCAAGTAGGAGTCAAAAATGTTGTAGTCCTTATGGAGCACTACTGACTTGGGAGGACAGTGTGGGAAGATAGTGTTATAGTCCTTTGGAGGCCATTGTTGTAGTCCTTGTGGATCACTCATAACCTGGGTGTGTAGTATCAATAATGTGTTGTAGTATTTATAGAGAACTAATGACTTGGGGGTATAGTCTTGGTAATGTGTTGTATTCATATGAAGAACTTGTGACTTGGGAGTGTCTCAAAAATATGTTGTAGTCCTTATGGATCACTCGTGACTTGGGAGTGTAGTCTTGACAATGTGGTGTAGTCTTTATGGAGCACTCATGACTCAGGAGTAATCCCAAGTAAGACTAGGAGTAGGAGTAGGCTATCTGGACATTCTAAAACACCCCAAACTAACCCAAGATGGCTCTCAACAAAAAATGAACCCTAAGATGATGAAAATGACATAAGACTTGGGATTAATTCCAAGTAGGAGTAATACTAAGGTACCTAGAAATTCCAAAACACCCTAAACTAACCCAAGATAACTCTCAACAAAAATTGAACCCTGAGATAATTAAAACAACATAAAATCCTCTCTTGAACACACTACAATGCTCAAAAAACATAGTGTAGTATGACTTTGGATTAATCCAAGTAGGAGTGGAAATAAGCTACCTAGACATTCCAAAACACCTCAGACTAACACAAAACAATTCTCAACAAAAATTGAAACTTGAGATGATGAAAATGACATAAGACTTGAGAGAAATCCCAAGTAGGAGTAGGACTAGGGTACTTAAACATTCCAAAACACCTCAAAAAAACCCAAGATAACTCTCATCAAAGGGTACCTAGACATCCTAAAACATCCTAAACTAACCTAAGATGACTCTCAGAGGGTACCTAGACGTTCCAAAATATCCCAACCTAACCCAAGACAACTCTCAACAAAAATTGAACCCTAAGATGATGAAAATGACATAAAATCTTATGTCTAATCCTATCTCTTGAGAACACTGCAATGCTCAGACATACTTATTCCTTAAGATAGTATACTCTGATATGACTTGATATATTTTAGTATTACTTGGGAGTAAACCCAATTAGGAGGAGAACTAGGGTACCTAGACATTCAAAAACACCCCAAAGTAACCGAAGACTTGTATATACTTTAGTATGACTTGGGAATAATCCCAATTAGGAGGAGGACTAGGGTACCTAGACATTCCAAAACACCCCAAACTAACCCAAGACTGATATACTTTAGTATGACTTGGGATTAATCCCAATAAGGAGGAGGACTAGGGTACCTAGACATTCCAAAACACCCCAAACTAACCCAAGATGACTCTTAAAAAGAGATGATAAAAATAACAAGAGATGAAAAAATTGGCATAAGACTTGGGAAGAGAATGACTAAGATACCTAGACATTCCAAAATATCCCAAACTAACCCAAGATCTCAACAAAGGGTACCTAGATATTCCAAAACACCATGAAAACTGACCCAAGATGACTCTCAACAAAAATTGAACCCTAAGATGATGAAAATGACATAAAATATTATCTACGAAAACAACATAAAGTCTTATCTCTCGAGCATACTACAATGCTTAGAAAAACTTCTTCCTTAATAAAATATACTCTAGTATGACTTAGGAGTGTATAGGGGAAAATGGTGAGCAATTCTAAGGTAGAGATCACTCACCAAATTCTTTTTGTGTGTGTGGGTAGGGGGCCTGTATAGTTGATAAATAGACAAACCCAACCTCTTTGTATCCAATCTTGATTAGCACAACCCAAGATGAAGGGTGCAAATGCAAAACCTAGATGCAAAGGGATGAGGATAAGACCTATTTCTGCTATTAAGGAATTAATGGATTTGACTATTTGATTAATGAAAGAGTATAGATCTAAAAAGTAACTAAGGATGACTGATGCAATGATAGATCTGAAAGTAAATGCAAGATTGGAGAAGGATATGTGGACCTTGAAATGAATTAGGAGGTTATATTCCTTGAAACTATAATTTCCAGTCACAAAGATGTCACAGACTGAAACTGTTTTGGATCTGGGATCCTGGCACCTGTAATTTTTGATAACTTCCGACTGTGAAAATATGAGGCTTCTAGGAACAAGTCAAATTTTTAGGTACAAGTCGAGATTCAACTACACCCCTATCTTTGTGATTGTGTGCTTTCTAATTCCGGTCTCTTAGATAAGCCCAAAAATGCCCAAATCCAGTTTCCCATATCCTGAAACATGTTCATGTACACATAAAAAGGGAAATTGTTTGTGGAAAGGGGCTTACCTTGATCAAGCCCTGGTTTAGGAATTAACCTTGAAATTGATATGTAAATGCAAATCTGAAAAGGAAAGGAAGGTAAATGTTTGATTCACCTTGTGTAAACCCCTCATGAATGGATGTAGTAGTCACACAAATTCATAAATATGCTTGCATTTGAACTTGGAATGGAGATGTAGGAAGATCGAGGATGTCCTCACCAATGTATGAGATTCATAATCACCATCTCTAGATCATGAATGGAGTTATGTCACTTGAAGAAGAATGGAATGAACCTCCTTGCACCACTTGATAATCTCTCTAATTTTCCATCATGGCAGATAAATCTTAGGTCAAATGAAGGATATTGACTTGCTTGAATGGATCTATGAAGAAGACTTGGAGACCTTAGATAGATCTCTTGCCTTCACCACTTGAATGTTTCAATGCTTGAAAAATTGAATGCCTATAATTACATAATCTTGGCACAATTGCTTGATCATATCATTATGATTCTTAATGTATGTATGTTGCAAAATGAGGGGATAGAGAATCCTTTTATACTAATTTTGAGATTCAAATGTGGGCAGGCCGGCATAGAGAAGACATGGGAAAGACATAGGAAGAAGGGTCCCAATATCAATCTCTGGGCCCAATCAAGACAAACCCATAGGGGATGAAGTCAAAGTTTGATCATACCCCTAGGTAAAAATGACTAGGATAGGGTGGAGACCCATCGGGGGATGTGGAAAAGGAACCAGGAAAAAAGGACAAATGGGCATAACCGACAATCAGATCAAAAAATGCCAAAATGGAAATGGGGTCAATACGTGCTAAAAGACATCCAATTATGGGTGCTAACTTTTAAGGATGATATAGGGAGTAATCTAGGAGTAGGGTACATAGACATTCCAAAACACCCCATAATAGGGTACCTAGACATTCCAAAACACCCCAAACTAGCCCAAGACAATTGAACCCTAGATTGATGAAAACAATAAAATTTAAACCATGGGATAATGAAAACAACAAAATATCCTCTCTCTAGCACACTATAATGCTCAAACATCTTCCTTAATAAAATATTTTAAATATTTAAAAATATACTAGGTACCACATACTTCTTCCTCGAGAAAATATTTGAAAATATACTAGGGTACCTAGACATTCCAAAAGACCCCAAACTAGCTATACTTTCCAAAAGACCCCAAACTAGCCATAGATAATTGAGCCCTAAAATGATGAAAACAACAAAATTTGAACCCTGGGATGATGAAAACAAGAAAAAAATCCCCTCTCTAGCACACTCCAATGCTCAAACATACTTGTTCCTTAAGAAAATATTCAAAAATATACTCTAATGTAACTTTGGGAGTAATTCCAAGTAGCAGTAGGTACATAGACATTCCAAAATACCCCATACTTTGGGAGTGCACACTACAATGCTCAAACATACTTCTTCCTTAAGAAAATATTTGAAAATATACTCTAATGTAACTTTGGGAGTAATTCCAAGTATAAGTAGGTACACAGACATTCCAAAATACCCCATACTTTGGGAGTCATTCCAAGCAGGAGTAGGTACATAGACATTCCAAAACTCCATACTGGAGTACCTAAACATTGCAAAACACCTTAGACTAACCCGAGTAATTACAAGTAGGAGTAGGTACATAGACATTCCAAAATACCTCATACTTTAGGATTAATTCCAAATAGAAGTAGGTACATAGACATTCCAAAATACCCCATACTGGGGTACCTAGACATTCCAAAACACCCTAAACAAATCCAAGATGAATCAATACCCCATACTGGTACCTAGACATTCCAAAACACCCTAAACTAACCCAAGATGACTCTCAACAAAAATTGAACCCTAAGATGATGAAAATGACAAAAAATGAACCCTGAAATAATGACAACTCTCGACTAGCGTGCATAGAAATTAAACACCCCAAACTATCCCCAAACTAACCCAAGATGACTCTCAACAAAAGGTAAATAGACATTCCAAAATACCCCATACTTTGGGAGTAATTCCAAATAGGAGTAGGTACATAGACATTCCAAGATACCCCATATCAGGGTACCTAGACATTCCAAACACCCTAAACTAACCCAAGATGACTCGATAACCCCCATACTAGGTACCTAGACATTTCAAAATACCCTAAACTAACCCAATATGACTCTCAACAAAAATTGAACCCTGAGATGATGAAAATGACAAAAATCAAACCTTGAGATAATGAAAATGAGAAAAATTGAACCCTGAGATAATGACGACTCTCAACTAATGTACTTAAACATTCAACACCCCAAACCACCCTCGACAAAAGACCCCAAACCACCCTTGACAAAATACTTGGGAGTAAGTCAAAAGACTAGGGAGTAAGTCAAAGTAACATAGAGTACATAGACATTCCAAAACACCCCAAACTAACCCAAGACAACTCTCAACAAAAGGTATCTAGACATTCCAAAACACCCCAAACTACCCTCTCACCTAATTAAACAACCCAAACAAGACAACTCTTAACAAAAATTGAACCCTCCCACTGACAACAACTTAAGATGGGAGGTTTGGAACCTAGGAATCTAAGACAGCTCTTCTCAAGGGAGGTTTGGAACACAGGAATCTAAGACAACTCTTCTTAAGGGCGAGGGAGGGGGTTTGGAGGTTTGGAACCCAGGAATCTAAGACAACTCTTCTCAAGGGAGAGAGAGAGGGGGGTTTGGAATCTAATACAACTCTTCTCCCTTAACTCTTCTCAAGGGAGAGGGAGTTTGGAACCCAGGAATCTAAGACAACTCTTATCAATTTTATCAATTTTGAATCCAAGTAGGGAATCCAAGACAACTCTTAACAAGATTTGAACCCTACCCTCCTAGATTTGTAAGGAATTCAAGGCAAAAACTCTTAATCCCTAAGGATTAAACCCTAATTATTAATCCCTAAGGAATTTTAATCCCTAGACAACTCTAAAGAGAGGTTTGGAACCCAAGAATCTAAGACAACTCTTTAATTATTAATCCCTAGGGAAGTTTTAATCCCTAGACAACTCTTAAGAGAGGTTTGGAACCCGGGAATCTAAGACCACTCTTCTTAAGGGAGAGGGAGGGGGTTTGGAGCTTTGGAACCCAGTAATCTAAGAAAACTCTTCTCAAGGGAGAGGAAGGGGGTTTGGAATCTAATACAACTCTTCTCAAGGGAGAGGGAGGGGGTTTAGAATCTAATACAACTCTTCTCAAGGGAGAGGGAGGGGGTTTAGAATCTAAGACAACTCTTCTGAAGGGAGAGGGGGTTTGGAACAAAGGAATCTAAGACAACTCTTATCAATTTTGAATCCAAATAGGGAATCCAAGACAACTCTAAGACCACTCTTATCAATTTTGAATTCATGTAAGGAATCCAAGACAACTCTAAGACAACTCTTATCAATTTTGAATCCAAGTAGGGAATCCAAGACAACTCTTAAAAAGAGTTGAACCCTACCCTCCAAGACAACTATTATCCAAGACAACTCTTAAAAAGATTTAAACCCTACCCTCCAAGACAACTCTTATCCAAGACAACTCTTAAAAAGAGTTGAACCCTACCCTCCTAGAATTGGTAAGGATTTCAAGGCAACAACTCTTACTCCCTAATTCTTAATCCCTAGGGAAGTTTTAATCCCTAAAGAGAATCCAAGTAGGAATCCAAAACAACTCTTATCAAAGAGTTTAAATAACCCTCCTAGAATTATAGGGAACTCTTAATCCCTAATTCTTAATCACTAGACAACTTCCCTAAACAACTCTTATCAATTTTGAATAAGTAAGGAATCCAAGACAACTCTTATCAAAGAGTTTAACTAACCCTCTTATGTAAGAGTTGTAGGGAATTCAAGACAACAACTCTTATTCCTTAGACAAATCCTAATGAGAATTGAACTCTTATCAAAGAGTTGAACCCTCCCAGACAACTCTTAACAAAAATTGAACTCTTACCCTAGAGGGTTGAACCCTCCTAGAGGGAATTCAAAACAACAACTCCTATTCCCTAGACAACTCTTCTCAAGGGAGAGGGGGTTTCTAGGACAACTCTTCTCAAGGGAGAGGGAGGGGGTTTGGAATCTCTTCTAAAGGGGGAGGGGTTTGGAAACCAAGAATCTAAGACAACTCTTATCAATTTTGAATCCAAGTAGGGAATCCAAGACAACTCTAAGACAACTCTTATCAATTTTGAGTCCAAGTAAGGAATCCAAGACAACTCACTCTTATCAATTTTGAATCCAAGTAGGGAATCCAAGACAACTCTAAAACAACTCTTATCAATTTTAGACAACTCTTATCAATTTTGCATCCAAATAGGAAATCCAAGAAAACTCTTAACAAGAGTTGAACCCTGTCCTCCTAGAATTGTAAGGAATTCAAGGCAACAACTCTTAACCCTACCCTCCTAGAATTATAAGGGAATTGTAAGGAATTCAAGGCAACAACTCTTAATCTGTAATTCTTAATCCCTAGGGAATTTTTAATCCCTAAAGAGAATCCAAATAAAAATCCAAGACAACTCTTATCATCCCTAGGGAAGTTTTAATCCCTAAAGAGAATCCAAGTAAGAATCCAAGACAACTCTTATCAAAGAGTTCAACTAACCCTCCTAGAATTGTAGGGAACTCTTAATCCCTAGGGAAGTTTTAATCCCTAAAGAGAATCCAAGACAACTCTTATCAAAGAGTTCAACTAACCCTCCAAGAATTGGGAAGTTTTAATCCCTAAAGAGAATCCAAGTAAAAATCAAAGACAACTCTTATCAAAGAGTTCAACTAACCCTCCTAGAATTGTAGGGAACTCTTAATCCCTAATTCTTAATCCCTGGGGAAGTTTTAATCCCTAAAGAGAATCCAAGTAAAAATCAAGACTAAATCTTATCAAAGAGTTCAACTAAGATTTCAAATAACCCTCCTAGAATTGTAGGGAACTCTTAATCCCTAATTCTTAATCCCTAGAAAATCCCTAAAGAGAATCCTTGTAGTTTTAATCCCTAAAGATAATCCTTGTAGGGAACTCTTAATCCCTAATTCTTAATCCCTAGAGAAGTTTTAATCCCTAAAGAGAATCCAAGTAAAAATCCAAGACAACTCTTGTCAAAGAGTCCAACTAACCCTCCTAGAATTGTAGGGAACTCTTAATCCCTAATTCTTAGTCTCTATGGAAGTTTTAATCTCTAAAGAGAATCCAAATTCTTAATCCCTAGGAAAGTTTTAATCCCTAAAGAGAATCCAAGTAAAAATTTAAGACAACTCTTATCAAAGATCTCAACTAACCCTCCCTCCTAGAATTGTAGGGAACTCTTAATCCCTAATTCTTAATCCCTAAGAGCTCAACTAACCCTCCTAGAAGTAGGGAACTCTTAATCCCTAATTCTTAATCCCTAATTCCTATGGAAGTTTTAATCCAAGACAACTCTTATCAAAGAGCTCAACTAACCCTCCCTCCTAGAATTGTAGGGAACTCTTAATCCCTAATTCTTAATCCCTAAGAGCTCAACTAACCCTCCTCCTAGAATTGTAGGGAACTCTTAATCCCTAAGAGCTCAACTAACCCTCCTAGAAGTAGGGAACTCTTAATCCCTAATTCTTAATCCCTAATTCCTATGGAAGTTTTAATCCAAGACAACTCTTATCAAAGAGTTCAACTAACCCTCCCTCCCCTCCCTCCCTCCCTCCTTCCTAGAATTGCAAGGAACTCTTAATCCCTAAGAGCTCAACTAACCCTCCTAGAAGTAGGGAACTCTTAATCTCTAATTATTATTCCCTAAAGAGAATCCAAGTAAAAATAAAGAGAATCCAAGTAAAAATCCAAATCCAAGACAACTCTTTGATCCTAATTCTTATTCCCTAAAGAGAATCCAAGTAAAAATAAAGAGAATCCAAGTAAAAATCCAAATCCAAGACAACTCTTATCAAAGAGTTCATGTAGGGAACTCTTAATCCCTAATTCTTAATCCCTAGACAACTCTTATCAATTTTGAACCCTAGACAACTCTTATCAATTTTGAATCAAGGTCCCTAGACAACTCTATCAATTTTGAATAAGTAGGGAATCAAGACAACTCTTATCAATTTTGAATCAACTACTTCCCTAGACAACTCTTATCAAATCAATTTTGAACAATTTTGAATAAGTAGGGAATCAAGACAACTCTTATTAAAGAGATTGATTTGATAAGTAGGGAATCAAGACAACTCTTATTAAAGAGTTTGACTGGCCCTCTTATCAAAGATTTGTAGGGAATTCAAGACAACAACACTTATTCCCTAGACTTAACAATAATTAAACTCTTATCAAAGAGTTGAACCCTCCTAGACAACTCTTACGAAAATTGAACTCTTATCCTAGAGGGTTGAACCCTCCTAGAGGAAATTCAAAACATCAACTCTCTTGTTCCCTAGACAACTCTTAACGAACTCTTTTTGTTCCCTAGACAACTCTTAACGAACTATTATCAAAGAGTTGAAGCCTCCTAGAATTATAGGGAATTCAAAACAACAACTCTTCCCTAGACAACTCTTAACAAGAATTGAACCCTCCTAGAGAAAATTGAACTCTTATTCCCTAGACAACTCTTAATTCTTAACTCTTTAACGATAATTAAACCCTCCTAGAGAAAATTGAACTGAACTCTTATTCCCTAGACAACTCTTAACTCTTAACTCTTTAACGAGAATTTAACTCTTAACTCTTTAACGAGAATTAAACTCTTAACAAAGAATTGAACCCTCCTAGATAACTCAAAAAATTGAACTCTTATCAAAAGAGTTAGAATCTTATCAAAATTCTTGTCAAAGTTAGCAAGAATTGAACCCTCCCCATAGAATTGCTAAGGAACCCAAGGGGTAAATTGAACCCTTTGAGATGATGAAAACGATATAAAATCCTCTATGAGGAACACTACAATGAAAACGACATAAAAGCTTATCTCTCGAGACCATATATATATATATAGTGTAGCGTAGTGATATTTTAGGACTTTCACAAGCCTTTACAAGAGAATCTAAAATGGCTCGAAAGGACTCAACACTCTAGGCACAAACATCAATAGAAGATTTCGCAACACCATGAGGAATCGACCAAGATGCATTACATCTTACACATGGTGTAAATTGTTTCCATCCCTTCACACCCACATATTTCAATTGCAAGTCGTTTCCACCCAATCACTCCCACATATATTTTCCTTCAACCATGGATTTTGAAATTGCTAGTCAACCTACCGTATTTTTGGTAGTCAACTCACCATATTTCCTTTAATACCCCAAGAATTTCAGAAAACTTGAACAAAATATATAATTGCTTTAGTTTGTGAGTACCTACATATGCCATGTTTTAATAAGTAAGGTCATTTTAAAAGAAAAATGCTTAAAAAAAAGGCTATTTGATCTTTAAAAGTATATAATTGGTTTAGTTTGTGGGTACATATGCCATATGGAAAAGTTAAACTGTCATTTTAAAAGGAAAACAATTTAAAAAGGCTATTTGATTGTCATAGTATGTCAATTAAGAGGAAATTTAAATGTGAGTTACAAATGATGTTGTGTGTAGGAAAGTCAAGAACTTTGATTTTAAAAAGGTATTTGACATAGCATGGCAATATTGTCCTATTATGTGAGTAGGAAAGTTAATGAACTTCGATTTTCCTTTAGTATGAAGATGGGTAGTAGAAAAATACAAAGCAAGAACTAAACTACATTAAGATGTAGAACGTAGCCCAAGCAAAATCATGAAAGACTTTCCTAGCAGAATTTAAAAGTACATGTGTAATGCATGCAACCTCTACATATACGTATGGACAAACTTTGCATGTGTCAGGTTATATACATGCAATATCAACAAAACAAAGTTACCGTGATTCAACCATAGCTATATTTTACATTTGCATCACTGTTATGTCAAATCATATATGTTCTAGGGACATAGATGGGACAAGTACAAAAACAGAGACATCATGATCAAAATCTAATTTTTATCAAGGAAACAGTTGATATCAGGGAGACTGCCATCTTTACATGCAAGTCATTCTTATTACAAAATGAAGAGACTGCTATATTTACATATGCATCATTTTTAATGTGTAAAAATATATGTTCTAGTGATTAAAGAGTATCTAACCTTATAGCAGATTGAAAAGAGCTGCTTCATTACAAAATTACAGAACTCTCTATATAAGAGTATGTATGTTCAGCTGAAATTCATCCCATCCATTCATTCACAGTATTACAAAATGGTTGACCTATTGTACCATAGAATGAAGCTTTTCTGATATACTTTGTTAGGTCACAGTAACAACTCATGCATTCACAATAGTCCCACCTGAAACAACAAGATCTTCATAGTTATTAAAATAAAGAATTGAGAAAAAGAGACCAGTGATATAGAAATCTGTAAGGAAAATTACCATTGGGATGAAGCACTTGGCCAGTGAAATAGGATGAATCTTCTGATGCAAGGAAAACAAAGGATGGAGCCACTTCATCAGGCTGTCCTGCTCTGCCCATTGGCACCTTCTCTCCAAAACCCTCAGTACTCTTCTCATCAGTTACAGAGGCTGCTATTAAAGGAGTCCAAATTGGTCCTGGTGCCACTCCTGCAAGATCAATATTGTTGTCACAATCCATTTCTTCCTTTGAAAAAGGGATATGAATCACACAGAAATTGTATGAAAAAGAAATTGTATGAAAATAAAGTATCATTTTACCTTTACTTTGTGCCACCTTTGTAAAAATTGGAGAAAAAACTAAAAAATTAACTAAGTAGACACCTTAAAACCTGATATCGTTACTGCAAAGCATATGTTATACTATGAAACTAAACTACCGTTTTATCTTACCTTGTGCCACCTTTGTAAAAATTGGAGAAAAAATAAAAAAAATAAACTAAGTAGACACCTTAAAACCTGATAAACATTACTGCAAAACATATATTATAGTATGAAACTAAACTATCATTTTATCTTAACTTGTGCCACCTCTGTAAAAATTGGAACAAAAACATAAAAAACTAACTAGACACCTTAAAACCTGATAAACATTACTGCAAAACATATGTTATGTTTTGAGTGTGGTCAGATATAGGGACAAGCTATAGCATTCTATTATTGGCAATTTGGATGGGGCTGTGAAAAACATTTATAAGAAAGCATTTGGGATTTATGGTTTAATGGGGGTACCATCAAAACATAGATTATTGTGTTGTGGGTGTTACAAAATAGATAATGTATGACCAAGCTATAGCATACTAAATTATTGGCAATTTTGATGGGGCTGTGAATATATGGTTTAATGGGGGCAACAGTAATACCTAGAAAATTGTGTTGTGGGCGTTAGAAATAATGTATGATCAAGCTGCTGAGGTTTGTGATTGATACCATTAACACGAATTCCCCTGTTGACAAGTTGCAGAGACAGCCCTCTGGTAAATGCAACAATGGCTCCCTTTGTTGATGTGTAATCCAAAAGTGTAGCATTGCCTTTGTATGCAGTCACAGAGGTGGTGTTGATAATGCTGCTTCCCTCTTTCATATGCTTCAGTGCATGGCTATAACACACAAGATTTAAGATCAGCTATTAAATAAATAAAAAGAACAAAGTCACATCAAACATCACAAGTAAATTAAAATACATGGGCCATACACCATATTCATACCGAACCAAATAAAACATAGAAAATATATTTGTTCTGAACACACGCTCCAGCTGCTCTGGCTGCAAATCTTCAATGTTAGGCACAGGGTGTTGCTCTGCTGCATTATTCACCAGAATATCAATGCACCCAAATGCTTGCACTACTTGATCTATAAGCTGCAATGCTCACAATTAATAATTATTAAAAACTACAAGTTATTTTCCAGAAAAACAAATATGGTTTCATATTAACTATAATTTGTTTTCATCAAAAACAGAAATGTTACCATAAATTCACCTTCTTGCAATTCTTATCAAATCCCACATCAACAGGGATTTTTAGGGGTTCTTTAGAACAAATATGATACCATATTAACTATAATTTGTTTTCCTCATAAACAGAAATGGTACCATAAATTCACCTTCTTGCAATTCCCATCAAATCCCACATCAACAGGGACTTTTATGGGTTCTTTTGCATGAGCAGTCTTAACTTCTCTGAGCATGTTTATTGTATCTGAAGCATCCTTATCTTCATGCACTGGCAAATAAGTAAATGCAACAGTTGCTCCCTCCAAAGCAAAGTGGTAGCACACTGCTCTTCCTATGCCAGAGTCTCCTCCAGTCACCAAAGCCACTTTCCCCTGCAAAAAAAGACCTAATTTACCCACACAACAAACACACCATGTAAAGAAAAAACTCAGAATTTGAAATGGGTAATACCCTTAGTTTGTCAGAAGGCTTATAGGATGGTCCAGTAGCCCTTGGTTTGGGTTCCATGACATGCTCTTTGCCTGGCTGTTCATCTTGCTTCTGTGGAGGAAACTTTCCTTGTCTATCAGACATGGTTGCTAAAGATCAATTTTTGCTTAGACTTTCACTATTATTTTGTTGCAGACTTGAGAGGGGTAGCTAGAAAACTACCAAAACTGCTGTTATTAACAACTCTTAATGAAAATCTAAGGCAAGAATAACTGGTGCTAAACTGTGTTATGCATAAAATTGGTATAAAAAATGGGGGTGCTTATATCTTTATATGCATGGGGGACTGCTCACAGTATTGTATTGATCGATATATGTTAAGGTATACAGAGACCATCTGGCTGTGCTGGTTTCCATGTGTAGGCTGTCGAGCCAAATGGCGTTTTGTTGTATAGAGTTGTAAGTGATGGTGCTTGAGAACTTCTTATGATCAATGCCAGACTTGGACAAAACTCTGTAGATAATGATCATGCTTGGAGTTTCTCGATTTTCATCTAATTAAGAAAGATAAAACTGTCTTTAAGAATAAGATTATATTTTTATATTTTTAAGTTATAATGATAGTATTGAAAATGGAAATGGACTCCTTTTTAGTTGGGGGTGAGTAGAGGCATATAAATGTGGATATATATTATTTTTTTTTGGTAAGATTTGAACTTATGACTTTTTTTTCAAAGAATATAAGTTCTACTACGAGATCAATTAGATGTAGAAAAAAAATGTGTAAGCTTATATTCATTTATTTATGCCATGTCTCTTCACTACAAATATTTAAGAATATAAAGTTTGCATGGGTACATTATAAAGTTATTGAGCGCATCAAGAGCTCCCTTTCAAACTACTTCATTTCTTTCACTTATATAGAAGGTATTTCTAGAATTTATTTTTAATATATTTAATTTATAAATAAAATTATATATTAATTAGTGGAGTTTTTTTAAAATAATTAGATTATATGAATATCACTATTTTTATTTTAGATTTTAGATTTGTAGTGTTTTAAATTATATTCATCTATAATTTCACAATATTTTTGGGCTCACTTTGGTGGCGGTGCCTCATGCTTAATTATACTCAACCCATGGCTATTTCTAGAAGCTTGAAATAGTATTTCCTTGCTAACCCTGATTTCAGCCTAGAAGGACTATGGTGCCTACTACCATAGACCTCCAAGACTATGGCGCCTAGCACCATAGAGCTCCTAGGCCATGGCACCTAGCACCCTGTGTTGGAATTATATTGGAATGATGTACTGAGAGGGGAGGGGTGAATCAGTACCTCTAAAACTTTTCTTGGTTAGCCCATTAACCCTTAATCATCAGTTTGTAAATTATCTTATCTAACTGTTCATCTCTCTTTATGTATATGCAATCATATCATAAGTTCTTTAGTATATAACCATAAAAGAAACATTCATGAAAAAAGATAACACATATGACACAAGATATGATATCGCAGAAAACTTCTGTTAGGAAGTAAAAACTGCGGTGGGGATTGTTACCCACAAGACTTCACTATCTGCAGATAAGAAGGGGCCGGTTAAGGCTTACAATTGGTCACT
>MU227960.1:357540-376505 GCA_018584345.1 Thuja plicata | reverse complement strand
GAGACTTAATGCTTCAATGGTTAAACTGAAACAAAATGACTTGTTTCTAATGCAACTGAATTGCAAATTTTCAGATCTATTTACTTACAATATCTTTCTGATCAATGTATCAATTCAATTCCTTTGTTCTTCATTTTTTCTGCTCTGTGATGTTGTGCTTTTCTATTCATCGGTGTCTGCAGAATTCTTTAGCTCTCCCTTAGCTTGATTGATCAGGACTGCATGAAGTTTATCCTTCATCAGTTTCTCTTCAGCATCTTCTATCAGTTCACTCCCCCGTGTATCTGATTTCTTGCTTATGGGAATGAATTATGCTTGTCTCTTATATAGACATGATGTTCCTTAATTCTTGGTTCTTGATTCTTGGCGTAAAAAACAATCCAGCCAAATAGATTTACGGCTTTAACTCCTGATTTATCTCATAGTTATCTTCTTGCCAGCTGTGTAAATCATCTTTAAATCACTTACTTAACTGTGGTCGAATTAAACAAATAAAACAACCAGTTAAGTCTATCCTTTAGCTCTGCCAGCTAGATATTTTGTCATTTTCTGATCTCTCTGTACTGTCGGTCAACTCTGCAGTTTGTCGCCGGTGACAACTGCCAGTTCCGTAGGTGTCGCTTCAGTTAGCTTAAGGATCTCCATCCGTCAAGAATCATTGGATCTTGCTCGTCGGGCAATACTATTTTTAGCTCATTGGGCATCCTTTGATTCTGCTTCATCGGGCAACACTGTCTTCTGCTCGTCAGGCATCACTGTGACTTTTATCTCTGTCTTTACCGATGGTGTGCACTCCGCCGGTGTAGTCTATCACTTGGTGAATACTTGACTTTTATGCATTGCTGAAAGCATAACCTTTATTCCATTGATTCTCTAAAGTCTTTGGCATTATGTATATGACCATACAGATGATATCAAGTTGACATCAATGACAATACAAACCATTAACTGATTTAATGTTTTGCATCATCTTCAACTTAATATGGTCAACCATTTAATCAGTTACATGTCATCACAAAACATGTTAAAACCTTAGGACTAATCTTATTAGTTGCGGAGTTAGATTCTTTTTGGTTGAATTTCAAAGGAAGTGAGCTACAAAACCTCCTGATCCAATATTTGAAGCCTTAGTTGATGAAGGCTTGTAGGACTATAGTGCATATCTCCATAGTCAGACAATTTCTGGCTCAAATTTCAGCTATAGGTTCCTCTATGAATCTCATTTCTAGATATATATTTTGAGTTGATTTCTAGTTCTATATTTGTTTGTTTATGTTGGTTATTTTCTATTTTACATCTTTTGGCATCATTCTAAATATATAAAATAATAATAAAAAATTGATGATAATGCTCATCTCTCCTAGAAGACTGAAGCTAAGCCTAATTAATTGTTCCCTAATAATGATACCCCAAGTGGAAATGGTTCCTAGTTTGCACTTCTAGACTAGAGACAACCATTATCACCATTTTAGGATTATAATATTATAATAGAGTATATATTGAAACTATATTTTGGCTAAAATGCTATTCAAAATCACATAAGGATTTGAATATGGTTTGATCTTATTTTCATGATATTTGAACCTTCATGGATAAAACTAATAGAATTTTAACTTTTAAGGCATAGATGATAAAGATTAAAATAAAATAAAATAAAAATTAATCAATAGCTGATTAAAGAGTGAGTGATAAATGTTAAAATGTTCATATATTTCCACTTAATATTCTAAGGGTGAAAAGGGCATTCCTTGCAATTTTACCTTTTGTTTTAGAATATTTTGGTGTCATGAGTATATTATCTTAGCACATTCAATTTAGATTGATTTGGTACATTTGTAGAACTTTGATTTAGATTAATTTGGTACATTTGTAGACCTTTGATTTAGATTGATCATCACACAAATTGTATTCCTATATAACACATTTCTTGATATCACATCACACTTTCCTCCACTAGAATGCAAGTGCAAAATTGACCTAGGTTCATTTGTGCAACTACGAGATTGACTTGCTTGATCAAAAAATAAATCTTATCATGGGTCCAAGCCAACCCCTTTATTTATAGTTTTTTGTTGGAAATTTTTCAAATTATACACTTAAAAAAAGCATAAAAGAACATCAACTCTAGGTCATTACATCAATAGAAGCATATAGGATCCATCCATTATCAAGTGAAATCCCACAATACTTATTTTTCATTCATGATCAACCCACAATCAAATATTCAACTTTCCACATCAACTCTTGCTTCAACACATAAAAATCATATATTTTATACTAGGTAATTTGGACATCCATTACATCGTATTTTGATGCATCAAATCTCAAAATCCTTAGAATTGTCACTGTCGCAACATTCTATATTTTTTTTGGCACAAAATATAGTCAAAGGTTGCAAAGGATTATATTGACTTTATAAAAATTTACTATGGTTACAAACAAAATTTCCTGACGTTTAACCCAGTCTTCTCGACACCAAAGGGGTATCAGCAAAGTAAAGCCCCAAACAACATTGCATTCACAAAATTACAAAAGGAACCATCCTAGAGGTCATCATAATCCATGACCCCATTACATAAAAGAAGAAGTAGCATGGGTTTGCATCAAGCATTTCTATAAAAAAAAAAGAGGAGTCCCCCTGAATTTCTAGGTTTATAATTCCCTTGAATATTTGCATAAAGTGATACCATGAATGATGCCTAGGTATTTTAGCCTTGTTGTTTGTTCCTTCTAGGAGATTCTTGGAGGAACTTTACATTGTGTCCCCATGCCAATTTTTGATGATGCATCCGACACTGAAGGGGCCAAGAGCCCTTGGATGAGTCATCAAAGTTTAATTTCAACCATCCTAGTTGAGGGGGAGACCAAACCACATTTTCCATGGCATGAGAGGTGGTTGGTTCCCCCAACTCCACCCAAGGTGGGGCCTTTAATTTTGACCAATTAAACCTTAGCTTAGTATCCCATTCTGTAAAAGAAGTATTTTTTGGGACTATATGGGATAATCTAGAATTAATGATCTCTTCAATGGCCACTTCCATTTTATTCTAAAGTGAGGTAGTGCACAACTCTTTGTCCTAGAATAGACTTTTATTCCTCTCTTTCTATAGTTCCCATAATAAGATAGGAGGATCGGTGACCCAAATACATCCAAAATTTGCATTCTTTATGATAGTAGGTCATGACCTGAACATATTGAAAATTTCATTAGGGAGAGCATTGGACCACCCTAGCTTGGTGCAAAGCCACCTCCAACATTGCATGGGCACAACCCAGCAAGAGATGTCTCATTGTTTCTTAATTTCCCTAATTTAATATACACCTTGATGGACCATGAAATCCCATTGTGCAAAACGTTTCAGTTGTGAGTGTTTTCTTTTGAAGGGCTACCCATGCAAAGACCCCCACTTTTGATAGACAAAATTTGTTCCAACATAAATGAGTTAGAAATTTTGACCATGCATGCTCCAAGTCTTTTGATAATAGATAGTGGTTATACTTAATGTTTTATTGTCTAGTTTTTGAACTTCCCCAAATTAGACAATCCACTTTTCTCTTGAACACAAGAACTCGGTATCTTAAAATTTCATAATGGTGTTTAACTTCCCTGGGTGGAAGATTCGAGAATGAGAAGTATTTCCACTTCCATCCTAGCATTATATCCCCATTCTCAAATTTTACATGATCCTTTGCTTTGTCCCCCCATAATTTTTGCAATGTCATCCAAACTAGAGCTTTGTCCACCAAACTATCCAAGCTTGGAAACCCATCCCATGAATATCTCAAGAGAAGTAATCTGATGAGGGAAAAAACTTGAAAAACAGAAGAAAACAACACCTTCTCTATTATATCATAGAAGAGATTTCTTTTACATTGACATTACAAACTAGAGAATCAAACTACATGCCTCATAGGTTGTAACACTCTACAAGCTCTCGGAAACCCCTTTCCCACAATACAACCTTCTTTCCCAACAAATTATCTTCCAACCTTGAAGATGGGTCCAACATAACTTGTTTCCTATTTAGAGCCAAAATTGAAATTTTAATTTTGATTTTTTTTTGGTTGCGTCCCAAAACAAAGAACTTGAAATCCAAATCTAAGCCAGATTCAAAAATAGGGCAGTTCCTAAAAAATTGTCCAACTTTTGAGAGGCGTGACTTTTGATCCGAGTATTCGATTGGCATGTTATTTGAAGTTTCATAAATCTCCCCAAATGAACTATGCCCATACAAACTAGCTTTTCCTATCCCCCCATTTTTGGGGTCCTATGATACCGTTTAGTGCCTCAAACCCGACTCGGAAGAGATTTCAACAAGATTTCAAAAAATTGAAACCTTAGTAACTTTCTAAAAGTGAATTATTTTGACTTGATTCTTTTTCTAAAGTGCTTAATTTTCCATTTTTAAGCTTCCCATAAATTTATGTCTCTATCTACCTTCAAATTAAAACATACTAAAAATAGCAGGTTGGCCCAAAAATGCAGCAGTGGAATTCTAAGAGTAGGAATTTCTAATTTACCTAAATGGGTATCCAAAATTGGAAAAATGTTGAAATAAAAATAAAAGAAACAAAATATTTTTGGGTGATGTAGGATTTCCCTTACACCGATGGATGCTCTTGCCTCAGACACCCAAGGTAATTTAAGAAGTGACACTATGGATCTTGAATTCTAGTGTTGATATTGATAGTTTTCAATAACTAGTGCTTTAGATCTACTATTGAAGCTTATTATATAGCAACTATTCAAGCTTGTAAATAATCCATTTGCATTAAGAGATTGTGTTCAAATATTTGAATAAAAGAAGGAACAATGATAATTTATTATGACAATCATAGTGCAATATACCTAGCTAAGAACCTCACTTTTCATACTAAGACCAAGTAAATTTATGTTTAGTATCATTTTGTCAAAAATATGCTCAAGGATGGCATGGCAAAGTCGGTTAAGTTAGAGACTTTGATGAATGTTGTAGTTTTGTTAACTAAGACTTTGAGCATAGAGAATTTTAGATTGTGTTCAAAGTCTATGGGCCTAATGGCCCCTAACAATTAGATTGTGGTGTAGTATCTCCCTTTTCTCTTGCAAGGTGTTTGATAAATGGGAGAATTTTAGGTAAATGGTGTATCGACCTTGCATTTACATGAGGTTACTATTTATAGTAACTTTGGATTTGACTACATACTTTTCCTAAACTTTCCCTAGAGCATTGGATTGGCTAGATAAGCATGTCGGTAAATTTTTGTTGCAAGATCATGGCTAGATTTGAAGAATTTAAATTTTTTCACATTTTAAGTTGCCAAAGAAATTTATATAAATCAATTTGGAAGGCCTTTAGAAGCTCTTAAACATCCTAAAATTTTCCATGACTTGCATAGTAGGTTATATCTTGATAGATCATGTCATGAGCTTTCCAGTACTTCAAACAACTCGTCAATCAAACACCCAGTTCAATAGTTATGGTCTCCAGAAGTTGAGTCTCCTAAAATTGGAAATTCAAAAATGTGTTGAACACATAAATGAATTATAAAAGGGAGTTATGCAAGGTTGTGTGTGTTTTGACTCATCATAGGGCATATTTGATTGGAGATAAGATAGGTGACACGTTTTAAGCAATTCTTAGCCAATGGTTTTGTTATATTGTTTGATAGCTTCATGTATTGTATCTTCTATGTATATTAGGTGCATGAGATAGAGGTTTTGTGTAATAGTGATATATGTTGAGATACCTTTGGATCTATGCTTAGTGATACTCCTATGAGAATCTTTTTCTACAAGTATATTTCTAATTTGTTGTTGATTTTCAAAACAATATATTGAGCAGTTGTGGAGTGTGTTATTTTTTTTCCAAAAGGGATTCCCCACTTAAATCACTCTATTGTGGTTGTTGAACAAGCCGAATAACAGAGGGGGGGATGAATCAGTTATTCCCCCACAACTTATAAAACTATTCCTTTGTCGGTCAACTTATAAATAACACTATTAACATATTTAGATTTATCAGTTAAGCACATTAAACATCCATATAAAATGTAAACATTAAGAACACAGAAAAACTAACACAAAGAAAACCAAGATTTTTTCATGAAAATCCAAGATGGGAAAAACATGGAGAAACTAATTCTCATGAAATGTAAAACACTTGTTAAGGTGAGACCGGTATGGTGATTTTTATAATGGCTCACTGTCGTTACTACTCACTATAATTACAATAAGGCTCACTACCATAATATTGAGGCTCGCTGCCAATACACAGGCTCACTGCAGATACACAAAGGCTCACTATTGATACACAAAGGCTTACTACCAGAAGATATGAGAAGAGATAAAATCCACCACTAATATCAACTGACTGCTTTGTACAAACACAGATCTCCTTTGCATAGATTCATAGTCCCTTTGCCTACAACCCGCATCAGCCACTTACTGCCACATCAACTGTATCATTTCCAAACTGATACTACTCATGCTCCCACACACAAATGAAAAGAAGTTGTTATTTATTTATATCGATATTCGATCTTATATATGTCATCTTCACACCAAACATGTGATAACCCCAATGCTAAGAATATTGTAATTTCATTTAATACATAACATTGGTCCTAAATCTAGGACATAGATAAGACTAATTACACACTAAACTACAATCCATAGATAGGTCAGGCTTAAGGTATTACAATTCATTTTACCGAATCAATCTGAATGCTACATCCAAGACCAAAAGATGAAGACATAAGACAACTATTACCATCGGACGAAATATGTCCATAGTACGTTGTGGCCAAAGCACCAAAAACATCTTATGAACTTGCACAACTATCAATATACCTTTAGAAACTTTGTAGCTAATGCAAGCACCAAAAAATGATAGAGATTGGTATGAGATACATTAATCTAATTTATATATTATTTTATGTGTAGAATTCTATTTTTTATGTATATAATTTTAAAATGCAATCTTAGTTTTAAGTAATCTATAGCCAATGCAAGCACCAGGAACACCAAAAATATTCGTGTTGAACCTATCATGTGTATAGTTGAAACTCTTGTTGCATAATCGATAGTCAACAGGTACATAACCAAATCTATCAATAGTTATCCGATACTACCAGAGTGTCGATATGGAGGTTTTGACATCAATGACAATCAATGTCAGTCCTTCCTCACATATTCTAACAGTGGTATGCATGTTATTTATGTTTGGATTTGCTATTTTTATAACTATTGTAAAGGTCTAAGAAATTTTCTTACATAACCCTCCTCTCAAGGTTAGTGTAGGAAGTTGTTCCGCTACCTTGATTTACTTGCAAGTGGTATCAGATTCAAGCTAGGAGTCCCAAGCATCTACATTATGGATTAGGGGGGTGTTGGAAATTAGCAACATCTACACCAATGATTAGAGGTCCAATAGGGTATAGTAGACCAGTTGGTAGAGAACTCCAACATCAAATAGAAGGTCCTAGATTTGAGTCCTAGTTGGTCCAAATGAGCAGTAGATCTAATACAATTGAACCATTTATTGTTTATTTTTCTCGGTAAACTGTTGAAGTGGGATAATTCTATTAATCAAAAGGTGGGATTACATCAATCATTACATCAGTTTAATGGCCTTAAATTTCCATATTTTCTTTCATATGCCATCAAAATTGGTAGAGAAAGAAATCAAGAAACTACAGCCCAGTGACCCTAAGTGCCAAATTTAGTAGAGATAGATTTCAAAATCCTACTAACAGACAACCCTAACTCCTAAATTGACCATTGAAGAAAAGCCTTACATTATCAGATCTCATTACTTATAACCAAATAGTAGTATGAAACACAAGTAACAGAAAGCAAAGATGAAGACATAACAGCCAACTTGATAGCTATAAATGCCACACGGAGACAATCCCACACCACCATAACTAGGCTCGAGAGACACCCTTATTGCACCATTAGATAGCTCTTCATGAATCTCTGGTCCAAATTCCTCATCATCTTCCTCATTTTTGAGGCCCTCGTCCCTTTTATAAATGCTAATTTAAACTCCTCCATCATGCATTTTCAGACCCATAAGCTTTTTCAAGAAGTCCACACTCCTCTGAATGAAAGGAATTCTAAGCTTGAAGGACTTTGGATTCCAAACCATGATTATTGAAAATTTTGGAACCTTCTTTCCCTTCCCTACAGAATATAAGCAATGAATTTTTAGATCTTATCCTAGATTGCAACAACCAAATGCAATTCTCCCAAAAAACTTTCCTTGAAGACCTTTATACACAACTCCTTGGCAAGCACCTTAGACTCACCAGTCACTAGAATGGTAGCCAAAAACACATCAATATTGTTTATGTTAACTTTATATTTGTGGTCCGAATTGTAGAAATTCCCCTCACAATATTCTTCTTAGAGCATGCAAAATCAACCCACGAGAGTTGTTCATAATTATTTTGGGCCTCTTCTCCTTAATTTCCCCAATGAAGCACATTTGTCTCTTATCTAACACTAACTGAATTGGAGAATCCATGATAAATTATGCAATACAAGAACTATAGGAAGAAGATTCGCTAAACTAGGGCATGCAAAAAGCTTAATTAGGGATCAATTTATAGAAAAATGCCCAAATTCCACTCTCCTCAATATTCAATATGACTCATTAATGCATCATCCATCCAAGGAAATTTTCTAAATATGACAAAATATCCAATGTAAATTAATTACAATCATGTGATATCCTTATTTTCTCTCATTTTATAAACCACGTGTGTCCTTGACTGCATACAACCAAGATTTCATAAATGTAGGTCGCTACCAACATCTCTTGATATGATGCTTATTTCATTATTGTCATCCTTCAACTAGGTCTTCAAGTACTGTGCTTTGCAATTAAATATTTTTGTGCAGATTTTGGCAGATGTAATATCAGGAAAATGCATCATTATAATTTATTGCCTTTAGTCCATCAAATTAAATGACCATTTAATCATGACAACCCTGTTTTTTCTCCAATCGACTCATAAGCCACCTTGTCAATAACCAAGTTGGCAAGTGCATCTGCTTCCTTATTAGCTTCTCAATATAAATGATTAATAGTAAAGTTTTCAAAAAGTTTTAAAATATCCAATACTCTATTAACCATAGCTCCTAATTTCCAATTTGGTGTTTCCCCTCTTATAATAACATTGACAACTATTGCTAAACCACCTTCTATTTCCCACTTCTTGATGTCAAGAGCTTTGCAAAATAATAACCCCTGGACAAGGGAAAAGAATTTAGCCACATGATTGATGTCTTCATCAAGTGGAAAGACTAATCTTCCAACCACCTCCCCATCTCAGAAACTAAAGATGCAACCAACCCCCAAAGGCCTTGGACTACCTATGGTAGCCACATCAAAAGTCAATTTGAATTATCCATGGGTTGGGGGCTTCCAACTTGCCTGGTTTATTGTATTTTGAGTCCCCAAATAAACATCCCTAATGAATGAGGGAATTTTCAATCCATTACATATTAATCTCATCTTGCCATCCCACTCTGAAAACTTCCCCTTTTTTGGTTTCACAATAGTTTTGTTACATGGTGTTTCAACAATGACTTCTACTTATTGAGAAAAGACTCAACATTCATTCTTTATCATAAAAAAATCTTATGTTTCTCTCTTTCCATATATCCCAAAGGAGTATGGAGGGACAAGTAATCCACAAACTTCCTAATATACCCATTATAGTTTTGATTGACCACCCTTTGAATAGGATCAAAACATCATTTGGAAGCACAATCACCCATCCAAGCTTAGCACATGACCACCTCCAGCATTATGGGAGAAGGGACATCCCAACATCAACTAATCCACTTATTCTTCATTGATTTTACACAAGACATGTTTGAACAAACCCTCAAAGCCCATTTTTTTAAAACCTTCTACAATCAAAATCTTTTTTCTTAAGGCTACCCAAGTAAACAATCTTGCCTTAGGTAGGATAAACTTGCTCCAACAAAGTTGAATTGGGATCTCAGTAGCCCCTTGTTGAATGTCTCCATAAAGAATTTAAATAGAGGAACAACTTCCTACACTAATCTTGAGGAGAGGGTTATTTACAAATTTCTCATATCTTTATAATAATTACATATACTTAATGGAAATAACACAAATAACATGGATACCATAATACAATGATTTACGTGGGGAAACCCCTTTCAGGAGAGAGAGAGAGAGAGAGAGAGAGAGAGAGAGAGAGAGAGAGAGAGAGAGAGAGAGAGAGAGAGAGAGAGAGAGAGAGAGAGAGAGAGAAAAAAANGAGAGAGAGAGAGAGAGAGAGAGAGAGAGAGAGAGAGAGAGAGAGAGAGAGAGAGAGACTAAAAAACATCCCAATATATTATTTAGCAATCAATAATCGATTATAATATACTTGCAAGGAAATATTCTCTCAATAGTATCACCAACTAGAGATCCAAAGATAACTGAAAAGCTATAAGACTCTTACACGTCATCCATTTCACACACCTAATATATAGGAGATACAATACAATAAATTGTCAAATGGAATTATAAAACCATAGGCTAAAATCACCCCAAAAGAGGCACACATCTTATCTACAATCAAATATTCTCTATGATGTATCAATACACACACCAAAATGTGTAACTCCCTTTTACAACTCATTTTATGCATTCAACATGTTTTTACATTTCCTATGTCATGAGACCCAACTTTTGAAGGCCATAACTTTCCAACTGAGTGTCTAATTGATGAATCGTTTAAAGCATTGGAAAGATTTCAATGTGATCTATAGTTTCCCAAATTTATACACCATTTGGATACCATTTTTCCTCATTTTGGAGCCTCTAAATCCTCTGTAATGGCATTTGTGACTTTTTCTAATAATTTCCAAAAAATTAAAACTTTAATCTTCCAAAGCGGACATGAGCTTGTCATGACAATTTACTAGAATGTTTATCTAACCATTTTGAACCTTCTAGAAAGGAATAGTGAAAACTCATTCTCAAATGAAAACTCACTAAAATAGTAACCCCATGCAAATGCTAGGTTGAGAAACTTTTCCCAACATTTTGTTATCACCCCATAACCATCCTTTGCATTGAATTGACCAAATTTGGAAGTAACCCAAACTAGTCTATTTTCCCACTTTTGAAGGTTATTCTCTTTTTTTTGAGAGCATTCATTAGCCTATCAATCTCAAGCCTAGGTAGGGGGAGAAGGAATATATCTCTCTATTTATAATCTTTAAAGCTAGATCATTAATGAAGAAAACTACACAATTCCTGAGAGCACAACTCCAATTCTGATTAAGATAGTTTTTGGTTTGATATATCTCCAAAATATTCTCTAAACTTGGATAACCTCCCCAATAGTCTTCCTAGAAAAAAATCCAAGTTTTTATTGAGCACATCCCATGACAAGCAATTTGCTATGAATGATCTACAATTTAGCACAAAGTTCCAAATTCTAGAACCCTTTGGTGGATTGGAAATTCTTAGCATGTCTATTGGATTGCTACTATTCAGATATTTCACTAGAAGATTTTTTACCCATTTCAATTCTAGTTCCTTATACATTCTCCATAAAAGCTTTGCTCCAAGAGTCTTATTTTCTATGATTATTTTCTTAGACCAACCCTACCAAATTCCTTTCCATACATACTTTTTTCCAAGATATTAGAGCAACTTTATCTTTCGCAACATTCCCTTGCCAAAAAATTTCTCATTTTTTTATTTAGAAACCAATTTACCCCAACTATGAGAGAAAGAAAGGGAAGAAATTAAATTGGAATAGGGGAGACGATTTCTTTCAATATAACAAACATGTTAGCCCATGAGAGTCATCAAGCTTTCTAGGATGATATTCTTCTTTCAAATTTTTCTTTTAAAGGATCCCATAATTTAGTATTTTTGAGTCCTTTGTCGATCGGGAGTCCAAGGTATGTATAAGACATTTTTCCTTATTTGAATTCCAATTTTCTCAAAATCTTTGCTACCTTTCTTGGAGTAACTAAGAAAATTAATATATTAGATTTCTCTTGACTGATTTCTTGGCCTAAGGCTATCACATATTACTTCAATAACTTCTTAAATTGGATGGCCTCCTTTTTCTTTTCTACTCGAAACAATATTGTGTCATCCTAAAACTATTGATGCATAATGGCCTACATTATACCAGTCACCCTAATGCTTTTGACAAGTCCATTTGTCTGTCCAATTCTAATTACCCTACCAAGAGCTTCTACCATTATTATGAATAGGAAGGGGGGAGTGGATTCTCTTGCCTTGATCCTCTTAAAGCCTCAAAGAATCCCTTTAGCATTTCATTTACCAAGAATAAACACCTTGGGGTGCAGATACATGTGAATATCCATTTAATCCATTATTTTCTGAATCCAAAGGCCTCCAAAAATTTGCATAAGAACCTCCAATCAACTTTATCATATACATTTTTTATGTCAATCTTAATTAACATTCCAGGATCCTAAGTGTATTGGAGTGAGTGAATAGCCTCTTGAGCTATAATGACCCCATCTAATATTGATCTACCAGGAATAAATTTTGTTTTTTTCTTCTGCAATAATCTATGGGAGCTCTTTATCATGTTCACCATATTTTTGCCAAAATTGTATATATTGTGTTGCATAAAGAGATAGGTCTAAAATCCCCAAGATCTACCACTTTTTATTTTGGGGGGATGAGGGTGATAAAGGTGTTGTTGATTTCCCTCAAGAGTTTTCTAGAATTCATGCCTACTTCTAAAGCCTCAACTAGTTCACACCCAATAATATTCCAACATTTATGAAAAAAACCATTGGGAAGCCATCCAAACCTAGAACTTTGTCTAGATGCAATTGTTTGACTGCCAGTTCTACTTCTTGGAGCCTTATTTTAGCATTTAGATATCTATTTTATTTGTCATCAATCAGTTTGGGAATTTCTCCCAAGAGCTTGAGTTGATCCAAATGTTGGGAGTCGTCAAAGTTTTTTATTGGTTTCTTATATAAATTCACTATTTTTGAGATTATCTCCTTAGTGTCTTGTGTAAAGGATTCATATTCCTTTTTATTTTTGAAATTATATTGAGATACCTCCTTTGTTTACTCATATTATAAAATTATTTGGTATTTTTACCTCCACCTATCATTCATACCTCTCTTGACTTTTGTTCCCATAAAGTTTTCTCTTTTGCCAATGTATCTTCATAATCCTTTGTTAGTTCCTTGTCTTTGTGAAAACAATATTGATTTGTGCCATTTGATGAGCATTGTTTCATTCAAAGTTTCTAGCTCCTCCTCAATGTCCTTTTTTGTTGCGAATATATCTTTGAGGTGCTCTGTGTTCCATGTGATCAAACCATGCTTCCCATGTTTTAGCCTTGAAAAAAACACAAACAACTTGGAGCCAACAAATTCTTCTTCCTTGCACCAAGCCTCAGCTAGAGACATAAAATTATCATGCTTTATCCACATGTTTTCAAACTTAAACAAAGACCTAGATGACTTCTCATCCCCTTTGGTAGTTAGCTAGATGGGATAGTGATTAGATATTGAGCATGGGAGAATAGACCCATCTAATATGTATGGGAACGAGTCCAAATCCCCCTTGTAGAAAAATCTAACAAACTTCTTAGCAATATTGTTGAACCCAAGTCTCTTATTGTTCCAATTATAGGAACCACAACCCATTTTTATGTCCATTAGCCCATTACTTGTTACCTAATCAGAAAAATTAGTCTGATATTGGTTAGGGTGTGTGATTCCCCCTCTATTGTCTTCCCTTTTTAATATGGCATTAAAATATCTACCTATAATACAATGTTGCAGTGTGTGGTTATCAAGAAATATGTTTAATTTTTTCTACAACTCTCCTTTTCTATCCCAATTATTTGGTCTATACACATTTATCAATTGAAATTTTAATTCTAATTTCAAACTAGAGATGTTTCCTCCAATCCAGATCCTACTTGGTCCGATCAATACTATGCGTGACCAAGCACTTCTTATTAGCAGAATTTAAGCCCCTAATATTCCATGTTAAAAGCATCAAGGCTCCTGGGAAGGGTGCTACCCTTCCCGGATCCCATTAACTCAGTTGTTTTCTTTTGATCCTCTACCTTGCTTGCTTTAGCTATGATTTATTGCAAAGGCTTCTTTCCTACCTTCTTATTATCAAATTTCCCACAATATGGTTTGATTTTTCTTGAGGGATTTTGCTTGATTCCTAACTTTGTGACTAGCCTTTCTTGATTTGTTCCTTCCTCATCCTTTTTCTCTTCAAAAATGGAGATTATTTCTTATTCTAATTCATTCATCTCTCCCTCCTCCACTAGGCTTAATAATCGTTTCTATTTTTCTAGGTCATTGTCCTCATTATGTATTTGTTGAGGATATAAAGCATATGTATTTTTTTCTAAAGTCTCTAAGAATTCACAAATAGACTCTACTACATGGGAGTCTTTATCCTCCCTCCTCTAGTCCTCTTTCCCCTATCCCTTACTTTCCTTTGTCTATTTTCCCTCCTTCTCATATCTAGGTTATGTTGGCAAGTTGACACTCAAGGTTTATATGACTAGTTTTGTGTTGTCATTATGGTAACAAAGTCATATGGAGTTTTGACAAGTAAGCTCACAAACTTTGAAGATCAAAATTTGGCTAAGTATAGAAAATAGAACAGAACAGAGATATACAGTTGATCAGTGCACCAGCGCACATGTGTACGATCGAATCAGAGTATGCACCTTTATACTTAAGCTTTGTGATATGTTATTAAGCTTAGTCTATACACGCATGGTAAGATATGACAATACGGAGAAGTTACAGCAAGTTCAAGTGCCACTAGCAGTTTAGAAAACAGAGCATGAAGCTGACTTCAGATTTTGATTAGCGTATAATATTTTGTTTTGTAATGGCCATGCGCCTATTGTAATATGTTTGTAATTATGTCTTTAACACTCATGTAAACACTCTTAATCCAATTCATTTGGAAGTGTTGTGTATATTGATTTTGGGCCGACTAAGGTCTTGTTTTTGGTCCCGTCTATATAGGCATGTATATATACTTAACATGCAATTTTGTATTAAGTGTGAGAGTGGAAAATATGCAGAGAAGATATCCAGAAGAATACTATAAAAAAATCAGTATGAGATAGAGCTCTTTAAGAGATTAGAGCATCAACACATAAACAGAACTGATCAGACAATAGTGTCATAACAGCAGTTCATCTTTTGATATGGTGTATATCTATTATATGAAGGTTGTAGCCTTCATCCTATTCGGTAGTGAGCTCTAGCAGTGAGTCATTCACCTTTAACAAGGTTTTGTAAAGACTCCTAACAGGGTCATTGTACTTGCATTGTAAAGACTGCTCCTAACAGGGCAAAGGAACTCTAACAAGTTCATAAGAGTAGTACAATCATTTGTGGGTACTAATTCCCACCGGGGTTTTCCTCTGATCAAGGTTTCCCCGTAAACATATCTTTTTTTATGTGTCATTGTGTTATGCTTCATTTGTTATCTATTTGATTTAAGTTTCAAGTTGTTGAAATAAAGATAATTGACAAACATTGATTCACCCCCCCCCCCCCNATTGATTCCCCCCCCCCCCCCCCCTCTCAGTGTTTCTAACAATTGGTATTAGAGCTCTGGTCCTCTGAAAGAAATTTTAACCACTCGAGGAGATCATGGATTCAGTAGAACTAAAACATCTGAAAAAGAATCTTGAAGAAACCCTTGATGATCTTGACAAACCTGAAAAATAAAATGAAGAACTAAAACTAAAAGTTGATGGCTCTCAAATGCTTGTCAAAAAATTAAGAAAATATTTGAAAGATTGCTCTACGAATGATTTGGGAAAAATGGTCAAAAAGATGAATGAAGAAAACATGTCTCTGAAGGACAAGATTGAAGATCTAAATGAACAGCTAACAGATAGCCTAACAGCTATTGAAGAAAAGACCAAAGAAAGTAAACAATTAGATGAAGAACTTATGCAAGCAAATATGAATATCTTGGAGTTGGAAAACATCAAGAAAAAGATAGAATCTGAATTAACAGAAGCAAAGAATCATATTGAAAGACTACACACAAGTTTTGATCTAATTCAATCACAACTCTATGCACAAAAGTTAAGAGGAGATACTACTGGTGTTGGATACAGTGTAGAACAAAGTGAAACCAATACAATACAAGAAAGTAAGAAAGTACAAGAAAAATCTACATAAGTAAAGGCTACTGAGAATCTTATAGAAGCTAGAGCAGAATCATCTAAAGATGAACATGAGATAGTTAACAGAACTTGTTATGCATGTAACAAGCATGGACATTTGGCAAGAGATTGTAAAGAGGTAAGACCCTTTAATGGATATTGTTATTCTTGTAATAAATTTGGTCATAGGGATATACATTGCAGAACTAGTCAAAGAAATCAATCACAGTAGAACCAAAGAGATTTGACTCAATAAAATCAGAGAAATCAACCTCAGAGAAACTATCAGAACATTACATGTCAGATATGTAATTATAATGGACACACAACCAAGCAATGCAGCATGGTAAACAATATCAATAAACCTCCAATCATTTGTCACTCACGTAACAAAGCTGGACATATCTCAAGGTTTTGCAGATCTAGAACAAAAAGACAAGAAAATCCTAAAGGATCATTATTTGAAGAATCTAGAGAATTCAAGTTTGTAAAAGCTACAGAAGATTCAGGTAAAATATGGGTTGATGTAAATAAAGATGAAGATGTTAACAAGGTAGTAGATCCATCCATAGTGGACGCAACTTTTACTTCTGGTTAGATGACCCTCATGGTCTTAGGGGGAGCTATTCAAGCTCTAAACCCCTGTGTTGCTGGTATACTCGCCTCTAAGTATGCACCTATGGATTCATGTATTTGGTCACAAATTGAGATAGTATGCATGGACGTACAGCTTATACTTTTAAAAAAAAAAAAGATATAAATTATCAGTGGAAACCACGTTATGGCAACAAGCATTAAATATAGTAACTTATATATAAGTCAGTAAAAGATCTTATATCTTCACTTTGCATTCGAGATTGAGCATCCAGAGAGCACAGGAGAAATAAGCATCGAAGTGTTGAAGGATAACCGTTGGTTGGTTAGAAAAACAAGTTGAAGTTGAAATGGAACCCTAGCACGGACGTGTCATTTCAGAACTCCAATAAAACCCTACTTAAGAAATCAACAAGTAAGTATGGCAACCCTTGTAGTCTTTGAAATCACTGAAAGGAAGAGATTCGTGTTTAAAAAGAATCCATTCAAGTCAGTGCTAGATGATGTAGAAGGGGTGTTCTCCAAGACTCCATTAGGAGTCATGCATGTTGAGGACATACGCGCTTACATCTACTGTAAGAAGGAATTTGTTGGTGAAAATAGCATAACGATGCTCATGGCATCAATGATGAAACCTGATTACTCATTCAAGGATGAATTCTCACATCTCACTGATAACCCTATATTTTAGTATAAAAATGCGCATGAGTTATATGAACCAGGACGGGTCAAAATTCTAATTAGTAGGATTCATGATGATCTATTTTGGGTTTGTGAAGTTCTTGTCTGCATTACTGCTAACCTCATTCATGAGATGACCAGACTCTCTAAGGTTGGACTTGTTCTTCCCACTGGAAAGGATGTCAAGAAACAGGTTGAGAAGGCATGCTTATCTAGAAGCAATAGGCGCGGGATGAATGTTGATCCTATTGTGGAGAAAGACATCAAACTTATCACCATGAATACTTGGTTACAAGTTTCAACATGCAAGCAAACTTAATAGTGTATCCGCAGCTACAGTTCTAGCAGCAATAAGGATGGCAAGAGATAACACACAATATAATCTTTGTGAGATATTGCGCACTCAACTAATTGAGAACATCAAAGCTATCAAGCATGACAGAAGAAAAATATTCAGATTTGGCTCATTGATTATATACCTATACTTCCACATTGTTGGTAAGGTCTCTAATCTATACTTAGACAGGAGAAAACCTACTTTGTCCCAAATTTCATTAAAAGCTACATCAAAAAGCAGTGCAAAGGACTCTATGGATATGGAGATCAAGACATTCAAAATCAAGATGCAGAAGAGTTTAAGAATACCAGAGAAGATAGTTGAAAAATACAAGTACACCATATGCTTCATGGTGGAAATTGATTGTACTTGCATGGAAGCGGTTGAGCCAAGAACCAAATGGATTCACCCACTTCGTTATGAAGTAGAAGAACATGTTTTGGAAGGATATGCACAAGTTCTTTTATCTGCGCCTAAAGATCCAAAAGAGCCTAGATGGGGCACATATAGAGAGAAGACAAATCAAGTTGATTTTGTCTTATACAATGCAGACAATAAAAGGAAGGCATCAAGGATTGCATATAACATCCTGAAAGTTCATGGTGTCACCCAAGAAGACCTAGATAAAGCTAGGGAATCTAAAATTGCAAGAGAACTTAAGCAAACACCTGCATAAGTCAAAATACAGAAATCAAATGATATCCACAAGAAGAAAAATAAGTCTGATGAGAGTACATCTACGCCCTGTTGACGGGGTTTCGCTGACCGGGTCCGCCAACAGTCATAAGTTGTCACTGGGTTCCGGAGAAACCGGCCAACTTCGCCTGTAAAGGTTGTCCGGGGGAAATAAATCCTCCGGGCCTTCAAGCACCTGGATGTCAGGTCACGACGGTGCGGGGATCGGTTGGGAGAGGTGACTGTTTTCGAGGGGGATAGCTGGTTACTTCAACTCATTTCTCCCGGAGATTCAATTTAGTGAGGGTTTTCCCGGAGTATTCCACACTTCGCAAATAAAATGAAAAAGATCCTGCAGGTTTAGAAACATTTATCTAACTATAGTCATGCTGAAAAGTCCGGAACATCAACAATACTCTGAAAGACTATACTAAATACCGAGGAAATACACAACCATCAGTTAGCATTTCATCAGTAGCGGGAATAA
>MU227960.1:339197-352664 GCA_018584345.1 Thuja plicata | reverse complement strand
TATCTTAGACTTTGCCGCTGCCCTGGTCTCGGTTGTGGATGGCAACTCCGGACTTCCGGGAGGAGATGATGCGGATGCTTCAGACATGGTTGTAAAGTGAAGTCCGGACCTGCGAGACAAAGCGACCATCAGATCATATTTATCAAAAATAAGTCAGTAACTCTGGGGTCCGGAGATCTTACCACCGCGCTGTTTGCTTTTCCTGAAAAAGTAAGTTTTTTGCATAAGTATTCGAAAAGCAAAACATAAACTCAGCATTTTAAATATATCTCCGGGTCCGGGAAAATTTGCCACACTTGACGAAGACATGAGATGGATGATGGAAAGGGACCCGAAACCCGGAGAAGTGACCATTAGTGAAGAAGAATGTGAGAGTAGGTCCACGTGGACGCCACATGTGCTAGCATTAAATGGATGGGATGGCACTGGCGGCGGAGCCAACTGTTCGAACGCGCAAAAAAGGAAAGCCACTTGGCCGGAAGTAATTGCGCGCATGGGAAATAAATAAGGCTCTGACAGCCTTGATGGAGGAGAGAGAAAACTGCCTGTTTGAAACCAGCCACGAGCTGAGCTTCAAACAAGTGGTTTTCTGCCTCGAAGCCAACTCGAAGCGAAAAACCAACAGCAAGGGTGACTCGACCAGCTCATTGAGCCACCCGGAAGGATATACAGAAAGCTGAAGGGTATATACATGGAATGGGGGAATATATACAAGGGTTACCTACCGAAATATATACATATATACACGAATATACATCAATGTACACGCGATTGACTCCCGCGACAAAAACCATACAAAGCCGAAACCAAAATATACAATTATTTACATCATATACATGATATCTACAACCTACTTACAGACCATTTACAAGTATTTACAAATTACTTACAAACTATTTACATCTGCACAGAAGGTGGACAACCTTCCGACAGAGCCAACCCACCAACGGGCGGCGAACCAGAGGCAAGAAACGAACAGACGACAGAAATGAAACGAAACGAAACAAAAACGAACGAAAACAAAAACCAGGCGGGAACAACAAAAAACCAGAAAATGAACACAAGACAGAGAGAAGGGAAGCGAAAGCACCAACCTGAAAACGCAAAAGGTGGAGGAAGGGATTACCAAGTGAACTCTGCAAGACTTGAATCGTTAGTTCGCCAAGATCACCACCACGGAGCACTCGCGTACGTCAGAGAACACAGAAGGGGTTTAAGTTTTGATTACTATAAATTCTCTGCAAACCCTGTTAATCGCTCTGAAAATGATATATTTCGCTCTAATTGCTCAAAGGTTTTAATCACGGTAAATGTGAAAATGACAGGTAAGCTCTATTTATACCCACGGTAAAAACAATCCTCCCTCTTCCAGAGTTTTAGGTTAGATGAAACCTCCAGACTCCGGACCCAGGGATTCCTTACGATGATATTCCTGAGACTTAAGAACATCATAGCAAAGAGTCCCGGAGCCCAGAATCCGGCTTCCCAACAAAAGACAAAATAGCCTCCGGGATCTGGGATCCCGGAGGGGAAAACCGAGCAGAGAAAACAACGCACGCCGGGGAAAGAGAACCCCGGAGAAAGAAAGAAAAGAAAAGAAAGACAAGACAAGCCGCAGCAACAGCAAAACAAAAGAAAAAAAAAGGGGGACCCAACATTTTGCACACAAAATGTAGGGATGGGGATGCAGGGCATAACACGCCCTCTACTACTATTGACCTAGAATCCTCTCCACCTTCGGTACCAAGCAAGATAACTAGAAGAAGGAAGCAAGTTCCCACAGGTCACCCATCCTCAAGGATAACACAAAGTAAAGAATACTCAAGCCCCTCCTGAGGTAGGATTCAAACGTAGTCTTGAAATCTTAAGGAACATAATCATTAATGAAGGAAGACTAGATTCAATTACAAATGGCTATGACAAGTACCAAGAGATAGATAAATCAAAAATACATTTTATGATTATCTCTCATATGATCAAGTTTAAAAGGTTAGTTTTGGAACTTAAGACAGTCATTCGAGACAAAGTATGGAACATACTAGACTTATTGAAAAGACAAGCAATATAAGAAGATATGAGGATTAGAGAGGAAACATTAGATAATATTCTCCCTATTTTCTCACATGATGAAAAGGAAATACTATTAGATTTGGTAAAACATCATCTAAGAACCAAAATAAGAAATCTTCACATTATGAACAAAGAGTATGAGTTGGTTGGAAAAGAGACTGAAAGAGCATTCGAGCAAGTGTTTTTGGACAGACACATGTATCCATCAGTGACGCCTACAACTAAAGTGACTCCAATTCCTTATAAAAAAGAAAAAGAATGAAATATTCTTAATGTGCCTATGACAGGTCCACAGGATTCTGCGCCCAAAGTTCCATCACCTTTGACACAGTCAAAGATTCTGATGAAACAATTGTGATCAATGATGTTAAGATAACAATGATAGCTTCAGATAATGACTTGAATAAATTTTAAAAAGCATTTCTCAGCACTAAAGAAGCAGAGAAGGTATGCATTGATAATACTCCCTTGCAGTAAGATGAATTTATTTCTAAAGATTCAACAAATTTGAATAATGAGGAAGATAATCAATCCAATGAACCACCCTCTATGGAGATCTCGGTGAAAAGTGAATGTATGGATGTTATTCAAAATGCTATATTCACTCCATCTATCAAACCATCAATATCAATGTTGTCAATTTTGACCCCTGACTTAGCAAACCTAGATGCATGGGGAGAAGAAGACTTGATCAAAATCAGTGTATTAGCCATGGAGAAAGCCAAAGAGAAACAAGTTATGAGAAATCCTCTCTTTCTTGAGTCAGTAAACATTTTGAATAACCTAGTGCCAACAGAGAATAAATTGGCAAATATTCAGTCAGTTGATGATGTCAATAGCATCTTGACAAGCTTCAAAACAAACTTCACAAGTCTAGTAGATTCAGCTACTAAAACTGCAGAGGATGAGTACAAAAAAGGGAAGATTGGATGAACTGATAAAGAAATTCTCATTAGATCTCAACTCATTGAAAATTGGTCAAACAATTCTGAAAGAGTTAGTAGCAAAAGGCAGGAAGGTGATAGCTAACTGTATGGACAGAGGCAAATTCACTTCTGAGCACATCAAGAAGATTGAGGAAGCAGACATCTTGGTTGAAAACACAAGGAAATCAGTTGAAACGTCCTCCCAAGACATCAATATATGCAACAACATCTATCAAGGGCAGATAGACAAGATTGAAAAAGCCAAGACAAAGATCAGCAAGATAAGGACCGAGCAAACCCAAATGAGAAATGCACTTGCGCCCTCCTTAGCTGTATTAAATGAGAACATCAAATAGATTGATGCAACTATTGTTACATATGATCAAGTCCCCTGCATGGATCTGAAAAAAATGGAGAAGCTCACATATGCATTATGCACCCATCTTCAGACTGTTGATGCACTCAAGGCATTTTGGCAGCAAGAAATCAAGAATCTTCAGATTGCATACCCAGATGTATACTCGGAGCAAGTACTTAGGGACTTTAATTTTTGGCACCTTTGTCATTAATTTCAAAGGGGGAGTAGTGTATATAAAGGACTATGATATATATAGCCAAAGGTATAATGTTCAGTAAACTTACAGTTTTTGTTGTTAAGTCAAAATTTAGGTAACTTGGCCACATTCCTTTGTTGCCATTAATGACAAAGGGGGAGATTGTTGGAAAGTTGACACTCAGGGTTTATATGACTAGTTTTGTGTTGTCATTATGGCAACAAATTCATATGTATTTTTGACAAGTAAGTTCACAAACTTTGAAGATCAAAATTTGGCTAAGTATAGAAAACAGAACAGAACGAAGATATACAGTTGATCAGTGCACCAGCGCACGTGCGTACGATCAAATTAGAGTATGTGCCTTTATACTTAAGCTTTATGATATGTTATTAAGCTTATTCTATACACGCATGGTAATATATGACAGTACGGAGAAGTTACAACAAGTTCAAGTGCCACTAGCAGTTCAGAAAACAAAGCATGAAGCTGACTTCATATTTTGATTAACGTATAATATTTTGTTTTTTAATGGCCATGCCCCTATTGTAATATGTTTTTAATTATGTCTTTGACACTCATGTAAACACGCTTAAGCCAATTCATTTGGAAGTGTTGCGTATATTGATTTTGGGCCGACTAAGGTCTTATTTTCGGTTGCGTCTATTCAGGCATGTATATATACTTAACATGCAATTTTGTATTAAGTGTGAGAGTGGAAAATATACAGAGAAGATATCCAAAATAAAAGTATAAAAAAATTAGTATGAGATAGAGCTCTTTAAGAGATTAGAGCATCAACGCATAAATGGAATTGATCAGACAATAGTATCATAACAGCAGTTCATCTTTTGATATGGTGTATATCTATTATCTGAAGGTTGTAGCCTTCATCCTATTGGGCAGTGAGCTCTGGTAGTGAGCCATTCACCTTTAACAGGGTTCGTAAAGACTCCTAACAGGGTCATTGTACTTGCATTGTAAAGACTACTCCTAACAGGGCAAATGAACTTTAACAAGTTCATAAGACTAGTACAATCATTTATGGGTACTAATTCCCACTGGGGTTTTCCTCTAATCAAGGTTTCCCCGTAAACATATCTTGTGTTATGTGTCATTGTGTTATGCTTCATTTTTTATCTATTTGATTTTAGTTTCAAGTTGCTGAAATAAAGATAATTGACAAACACTGATTCACCCCCCCCCCCCTCTCAGTGTTTNTTCCCCCCCCCCCCCCTCTCAGTGTTTCTAACAGGTTCTTCCTCCCTTATTTCTCCTTCTTCTATTTAGGGGAATACCTCTCCTTCGTACCCCTCCTCTTAAAACATCTATCATGTCTTGTTTTTTCCTTCAAAAACCAAAGTTTGCATCTCCAAGGTAGCTCTTTAATCTAACAATTAATATTTTCTTGGAGAGAAAGGGCATCTCCTAACAAAAGAAGCACCTATTTTCACTATTGGCAAGTCTTGTTTATCTATGGTTGTAACTTGTCCAACATTTTATTTTCATTATCTCTATGGTTATTCCAACTCTTTATAATATCTTAGCCATCGATGATTCTCTTTCTCTCTTTTTTCCCGTCTTCCCTACTATTTTCTTCCTCGCGCTCTTTGTCTACCCATTTCCCATTATTCCTAGAGAATTCTTTTATCCCTTCAATGAGTGTTTCCTATGAAGGGGGTTTTGGATTAGGAGTTGAGTGACCCCTATTGGAGGTATTTGAGGTCATGTATGAAAAAACCTACCTAAAATAGAACTTCCCCCTAGGTTAGTGTCGATTTCAACTTTCTATATCCAAAGGCCTTTTTAGTGATATTTTCAAGATCATCTATGGATCTAGTTTTGTTATCAATATCCACATTAAATCTAGCCTATGACCCAGGTTTCCCAAAGAAAAAATCCTCATTTATTTCTATAAAGGTTCTTATTTCCTCTCTGATCCTACTGAGTGCTTCCATGTGCTAGTATTTTGTAAGAAAATTCCCTAGTTCAATCCATTTTGGTATTTACATTATTTGATTTTTGAATGAGTAAATGTTTGGTTCCCAGCCTATTAGATAGAAATAAAAGTCCATGAAAAAAAGTGGCTTCCCAAGAGAAAATTTCTCTTTTCAAAAGTTCATTAATGCATTCTATCATAAATAAACCTTGAGCTAGGGGTTTAAAACTCACCCAACCATTAAAAGAGTTGATCCACCAAACCACTATCATTTTTGTTGATTTGTCTGATCCACGCTATTTCATGAAAATGTGCACCTACCCATTTGATCTAAAAGTGGTTTCATCATCTTTGAGGGTAGAATAAAGGCTTTGGTGTCTCCTTTTTTCCCTTATGCCCTATTTGATCCTCATATCTTCCCTATCGTCTCCCAGACCCAAATTTCCTCTACCTCCCTTCAAAATAGGTTTGATACCTATTCCCCGTGTGATTGTCTAAATTTGGATTCATGATATTATTTCCATGTCACCTAGACTTCCAATAGTGAATTTCATCCTCCTCTTTGTTCTTCCCTTGAACTAGTGGGATTCAATTCACCCCTATGATACTGGGGAAATGGTTGAAAAATTAATGTGATTGGATTCATAGAAAATTTTGTCTTTTTCTCACTCGCGAGCCATAATCATAACATATGGGAAAAAATGTAGTTTATTGAGTCATTTATTGTTAAACCCAAATTCCTCAATTACTTTGATAAGGAACCTCTAATCCACCATATCACATGTCTTTATAATATCTAATTTGATCATCGTACTCTACTTAGTAGTGTTCTATATTGTAGCGCCTCTTGTGAAATAATGACCCCATACAAAATAGATTTGCCTAGCATAAAATGAGTTTTCTCATCCAAGATAATATCAAGCGAGATTATTTTCAATATTTTGGCCATAGCCTTACAAATGATTTTATAAATTGTATTAAATAGAGAGATAGGACAAAATAATCCTTAGTGTTTTTTACCTCCTTTGAAATCCACGCTATGAGTTGTTAACTTGTCATAGGATAATCCATGAATTCCATGATGCCTCAGTAGCTTCCATAAGCTCTTTCCCAATCGTACTGTATAATCTTTGAGAGAAATGTGTTGAGAAACTATTTGTACATGGGGCTTTGTCTATGTTTTAATTTGGTGATGGAATGAACATTTTGGAGCCATTTGGTTGGTCCTCATTCCACCACCCTTCCACTAGTTCAAAAAAAAATGTCAGTCATTTAGCCACATGTTCTCAAATTTGAATAGACTCCTTGTTGGATTCCTTTCTTCCAAAATGTCTAATTGAATCGAGAAATGGTCAAATCCTAGAATAGAGAGATTCAATCCTTCTAGATTGAATGGAAATGCCTCCAAATATCTGCCAAATAGAAAATATGTCCAACTTCTAAGCTATCTAGCTAAAACCTAGCCTCTTATTTGTCCAAGATAAAAATACATTTAAAAAGACAATTCTCATTAGATTATTCCTCTCTACCTAATATCTAAAGTCTTTCTAGGATTGATGCTCACAATTGACTCCATGATTCTTATCACTATCCAAAAGGGTTGCATTAAAATATCCTATGAAAATACAATATTGGTTAGGAAAAGCTCAAGATAGGCATCTAATTCTTCCCACAACTCCCTCTTCCTAATACATGAATTGATCCCATACACATTTATCAGATAAAATTATAAGTTTGAGAGAATGCTCTTTATTTTTCAACTCGCCCAATTAGGTCCTTATACTAATTTATCAACACACACTAATTGAGGTCACCAAAAGTGGCAATGCCATCAGAAGCTCTATTGGCTTGGACTCCTAAGACACGCCACATATTGTTTTTTCTCCTAAATAGGTTTAAATTGGTGTTGATCAACTTGGTTTCTTGGAATTGGAAGATATTTTCTTTGGATAGCTTCATCGTGTACTTCACCAATTGTCACTTGTTAGGGGCATTTAAGCCACTAAAATTCTAAGATAAGATCCTTGCGACTCCTTAGGAAGGGGTCCTCCCTTCCCATATCTTAGTGAGATACTAATTTTTGCCTGAACTTTAGCATCCCCATTTATGGCCCTCAAATCCTAGAATGATCTTCTACCTTTGAGTTTTGGCTTACTAGAATCAAGTTTCATTTTATTGGAGAATTTTTGACTAATCTCCAATTTCTTAGTGTCCTTTTTGCCTTATTTGTTGATCTCTAGGTCTACCATATCCCAAATAACTTGAAGTGGTCATTTTCCATTAGCTCCTCTTCTACCCTTACCACCTACTCTCCTTTTGGCATGCATTAAAATGGACTTTGAGTAATGTTCCCCTTCTCCTAATATTTCCTCAAGATGTAAAGAGGGTCTAGTTCAATTATTATTATTTTATTGATTTCTCATTGATGTCTTGTGAGAAATTTTGGGTTTTCACTAGTTTTCCCCCTATCCAAGTGCATGTTGTTCTCTAGTGGGAACTATTAGAGTGATAGAAGGGTTGTCCATGAGGATATTCTTTGAGGGTTTCTCCTCCCCTGAATCTACCACCACCTTATTTGTATGTGACACCAATTGTGGGGGAGAGTTTACACTTCTTAGAGCTTTCTACCACCTCTTATTCTCCCATATAACTTTCCCCTTTCTCCCTGCCTTGAAATCCATTAGCTATCCCTACCTTTTGAATATATTTTGGGGCTTTTGTATGGATTGAAGGGGCCATAGGCAAGCCATTATTTAATTTTACTGAACCAGATTCTTTTGATGCCTTGAAAGAGCATCCAACATCAAATATTTTCTTAAGAAAGCATTTATCTCCAACCTGACCCCTTTCAATTGTGACCTTTAGAAACCATCTCCCATTTTTAGTTACAATCTCTGACTCGTCAAAACTACCAATACTCATATCAATATCTACCAAAATATTCTTCATTGGTCTCAATTTTCCATTTAGGAAGTCCTCCACAATCCTCTAAAAAGGGCCCAAAGCATCTCCAATTTTGGTTAGGGCTTCTATGTTCCAATATTTTGAGGCAATTCTTGTCAGACCAACCCATACAAGGAGTTTCTAGATTTATATTTTGATGGATCAAAATTATAAAGCCACTGCATTAAAATAATGTAAAACCCTAAAAACAATTAGGGTCTCCATGCAATTTTTCTTGCTTTAAACGTGATCTAAGCACTTCACCAAGAAAAATATTCCCTCAGAATGTGACACTTATTTGTTCTTCAAATCTACAAGTCCAATAGTCAGTAATTATATTGCTAAGCCATCATTCTTCACACCACCTAATAAAAATATCTTGTTCCTTCAATCACTAAACCATCATCAATAGGATTTCAATTGAAATGATGAAATTCTTTCCCTTTATAGGATTTAATGATTTTCCAATTTTTGCCTCTATCTTTTTGAATTTCTCTTTATGGCAAGACCTCCCATCCCTAACCATGTTTTCCTTTACACCCTCTATCCTCAGGTGATAGTGGAATGACTTAGTGTTGGGGATTTTTCCTACTCTCCCAATGCACAAAGGAATTTCATTTGCTAAAGATAAAGTTTGTTTAAGAAATATTCCCCCATAAATCAATGTTCTTCTTCCACCCTTGGTTTCTCTTATTCTTTAGAGGCACTTTTTTGCCACTATACCACCTTGTTCTTTTTTGTGCCTTAAAAAAACTATAAATTTCTGCATAATCTATTTTACTTCTTATTATATGGCAACTTTATCAAAATCATTAAATCAATTCATGTACTATGATTAGGGAAAGAGACAAAGATTAAGTTGTCCTCCACACCTAGCCTAGTAAGTCCCAATAATCTTCCTCAATACCACTAAGTCTTTTTATATGGGTTGCAAGTGTAAGTGAACCTTATTTGTAGGTATACGAGTCAAAAGGAAACAAGGTCATTTCCACATTAAAAAGGCCAAAATTATAGGCATAAGGCATATAGTTACTAATTCAACCAAATTTTTAGAACTCATAAATGCAATCATCTTATCCTATCCACTCTAGATCTACTTTTGAAAATTAGGTATCAATATTCAATCACAAACTTTTCATCTTCTCTTCCAAAGTACACCTTTAATTTTTATTATTTTATTATATTTTCATATTGAATTAGGTAGATTTTTGTTCTGTCGTAATTTTCTGGAGTAGAAGAGTTATTAATGTAATTTTCTCATAATTTATAAATATATATTGCAAGCTAGGGTATATTAGTTAAATATTATATACCAAACTATCAAACATACGATAACATATCTCATTCACATTAAATAAACATAATTATTCTAATTTTGAATAAACATCATGTAAATTTTGTGAGGTTATATCGCATCCCCCTAAGAACTTACTTCTAAAACAATTTTGATTAGGGGTAGGGATCTACAATTGTAATATTTCACTGTGTGTGTGTGTGTGTGTGTGTGTGTGTGTGTGTGTTTATAAATGATTAATGATTAATATTATTATTGAATATAGTTATTAGTTTCAAAATATGTACTAGATTTGATACATTGATTTTTTTTTTACTAACCCTAACTAATCTTCGACTTGTGGAACTATGCAAGGAATGTTGTATAATTCTAGTTACTAGAGTATAAGGTGAAGTGGACCATGCACTTTTATGAAAATATCATAATGTCAATCCAAACCCTGACATTAATGTCTCACATAAACCTTAGGTTTCCCTACAGTAGCACATAGATTGATTGAGTTTGTAGGTTTTGTTTGAATACTTGTGTGTTAACCTTAGGAACAAATCCAATCATTCAATTTTAAGTCACAAATCAACCCTAAACATGCCAACATTAGTACTAAGATTCAACTAATTATACACTCTAAAATGAAGAGTCTAGAGGCTTATGCATAGTTTCCCTAGAAATAACTTGAGAAAAACTCTTTTTCTTCCCAACCTTCTTCTCAATAGTATAATGTTGTTGAGAAGCATCCTTCCACCAGGAAGCTTCCTTATGTAATCTATCTTTATCACACTGTGCAATGATATGCCCTGTGTGAAAACATATTCTATATCTAAAGGGAATCCCTTCATAGTCCAAAGGTTGTACCTAGCAACCTTTTGAGGTTTTAATCAAAATTTTAGTAGGAAACCCCTCAGATACATCCATTTCTAGCAAAATACAAGCAAAGTTAGAGTGTAGGAAAATAGATGATCCTTCATCCACCGCCAGAAAATCCCATGGCAAATTTCCAACCGCTTCCAAATAAGAATTGAACTAAAGGTGTAAGGGAAGATTGGGAAGTCGTACCCATAGTGGGAATTTGTACAAAATTCAATAGTTGGACAAAAATAAAGATGTCAGAGCTTCAACATCAGAGTAAACTGATGAACTAAAATTGATTGTATGTTTGAAGTCATTTGTTGATAGTCAACTGAGTTACAAAAGTGATGATAGACATTGTCAGTTAATGTATTGTCATTGATGTCAACTTATTTTAGTATCATTATGGTGACAAACATCTATTATGGATTGAAGATCTGGAACAAACAAAGTTGATGTGGTCGGTAAATGAAGAGTTATGTATACACCGAGAGACAGTGAACACTGAGTAAAACATAGTGTATACCGAGCACAATGATAACCGAGCTAGGGATCACCAACGCAACATGGTATTGATCGAGCAATTTATTCAAACTAAGGCCGACTAGAATGCTCAGCTAGAAATTGATGATTTCGAGGTAAAAGATAAAGTTTGTTATGTTGATCAAATAGTTATGAAAATTCAAGGAAGATCGGATGACAAAGATTGAAAAGTGTTTTTAACACAATTGTTGAGGATGGTTTAAGCAGCAAAATCAATGATGGAGATTAAGCGAAAAAATCTAAAGGATGGAAATTAAATGAGATATGATGTATATATAAGAGATAAGATATTCATTTTGAAATATACATACACCTGATGTGCACATGAAAATTTTATGCATGACTGATCAAACCGGTTAAAGATAGAACCGAGCATTTTTTGCAGACATTACCAAGCGACAGAGGAAAGAGCATTACCAAGCATAATAGAGTATGGTGAATCAGATGAACTGAAGTGAACAAATTGATCAGAGGTATTACGTACTTAGAATAGATCTAAAAATCTACAAAATAGAGTTGTATTTAAATCAGATTATTATTGTATCAGTTTAACCATTGTTACAGATAAATCTCTTAACTGAGTAGGATGTGAAAGTCTTTATTATGACATTCTAATGAATGTTGAGTGTTTTCTTGTTGACCCCATAGTGAATGCATGGTCAAGAGAGAAGTGTTAGTTTAAAATCCTCTCACCAGGTCACATTTAATAGCGTGCATTGTAACCTTTAACGGGGTTGACTCTTCACCAAGCTCACTTCATAAGAGTGAAATATTTTGGGTTATCGATCCCAGGTGGTTTTTCCCTTAGCAGGGTTTCCACGTTAAAAATCTATGTGTCAATGTGCATGAATGTTGTGGATTGTTATTTTTCTTTACACTTTACTTTATTGACATTGATTAGTAATCACAATATTAATTTTCTGCTACTCTGTAATGTTGGAAATAATGGGAAGTGTGTACTAAGAGGGGAGGGGTGAATCAGTACCTCTAAAACTTTTATCTCTTTTATCCTTTAACCTTTATGTAATCAATTGTTTATCCAACCATCTGTTCTATACTATATTTTTCTAAGGCATCAAGTCTTTAACTTAATCAAACATGTAAGCATTCATAGAAACATTCATGAAAGTAATTGACTCATAACACATGATAAGATATCGCAGAAAACCTCTATAAGAAGGTAAAAACTACAGTGGGGATGGCACCCACAAAATCTTCACTATCTGTAGATTGGAAGGGGTTGGTTAAGGTTTACAATTTGATCACTTCTTATTATCTACCCTGTTAGGAGTATCATGTGGAGACCTGTTAAGATCTACTATGTTAAGAGCTTTAGAAACACTATTTAGTGTGCACTCGGTTAAGAGATTTACAAAGGATTGTTAAATCCACCTTTCTTGAAAGGATTTTTACTTTTGCTTCACTTGTTAGAATGTAAGCAAATTACTCATTGACCTGAGTGTATGAAATCTACTATTGTTGATTACAGAACCATTCAAGATTACATGTATATATGTATCACCTAATGTGATTGAATAATACCTATGTTGCTCGGTAGCCTCTATTCTTGGTTCTTGATAACCAATTTCATCTTTTGTTGTTCTGGTTCTTGAAACTCTTAGTCTCATCCATAGATGTGCTCGTTGGATACATTCATCCTCTCCTCATACATTTAGAATGATTACAACACCTATTTATAAGATAGATTGACCTAATTAAGTTTCACGTAAAACAACTTTAACTCTATGATCATAGGTTTACAACTTTACCTTGGTCTCCTAGTCTGCATGTTTTCAATCAGTTTAGACTGATTAAAACAATTACAATAATGTCGCTTGTCCCTTAAGTAATGGTTTTAAAACAAAACAAAACTCTATAAATAGAATATGAGTATTTTATCTGACGTGGAAGTTAGATCCACTTTTTCTGGGATGTAACTGACTTTCGGTGTCTGATGCTCGGTTTGCTCTGAAATCAGTTTGCCCATCTTTCGGTGTTCCTTTAATTGAACTGACTGTCGGGTTCCCTTGCTCTGTCGGGTTCCTCTATTTCTTCTCTTTTGATTTTACTTGAGATTTGTCTCGTCGGGTGTCTCTTAAACATAACACATTGGGTGATCTCTGATATCTTTACTTTCAGTGATCTTTGAAAGTTTGTCTTTCAGTGTAGGTTTACCGAAGGTTTAGAAACTATTTTCCTTTTGTATACTAATGGCAAAATAATGTCTTCAGGTAATTATCTAGAAGATTACATAATACATTTCATTGAGTTGAATTATATGTTTGAAATTTTTTTTATATACATCTGGAGGAATTTGGGACTGTAGGATAATTGGGAGCTAACTGATTCACC
>MU227960.1:307470-331825 GCA_018584345.1 Thuja plicata | reverse complement strand
ATATAGAGAGAGAGAGAGAGAGAGAGAGAGAGTTAACTACTAAAGTTTGACTAGGTCATAAACTTTAGAAGATCTTTCAAAACCTAGAATCTGCATTATGAGTCCTAAAGATCTGAATCCATTCACATACATCCTAAAAGTATATACATAAAAAATAAATTAAAGTATAAGAAATTAAATCTACATATATAAATATCACTCAAATATTTATTTGATGTACATAGAATGAGGAAGGCATAGAGTCTGATCCATATATGGAGGTAGAGAGAGATGGGAAGAGAAAGAGATTTTTTGCTTCTTGGAAATGTGAGTGCATTATAGTGTGCTTGTGTTATAATGCACTCACATTATAATGTGAGTATGTTATAATATGCTTGTGTTATTATCTTCTTTGGAAATTTCCAACTCACGGTTGAATTTGCTTTGGGCATCCAGCCCAAATAGTTGGACTGACATTTCAACAACCACATATGAGTTTTTGATAAATTTTAGAAAAATAAAATAATGTCAAGCATTTTGTCCACAAGATTTACATTTCTTTCAAAACAAAGTTTAAAAAAATACCAAAATAATGTTAAGCTCTCTCTTAGATTTCTAACTACGTGTTTTTTTCACATTTTTAGTATGTTAAGGTTTTGATCTTTGATTTCTTTTGTTCATGTCTCTATTTCTCATCAAAAACCTACATATGCTATTTTTGCTTCATTTTTTACACGTTCATCAAAATTTCAAAAAATATATATTTTTAGAAACTAGACTTTTTGTTGTACATAGTTTATAATTTATTTTTTCATTAATTTCCATAAACATTAGGTGTTCGCATGCATAAGTTTTGGTTTTTCAAGATGTGTACACTTTTATTTTAAAAATATGATAATTAAAAAAATTGCAAAAAAAAATGAGCATAAACTACATGGTGTTAAGTAATTTTTCATAAGGAGTGCAAAGAAAAAAATAGTAAGTTTATTCCAATTCATAGTTTAAGAACGATGACAGCGATGTGGTCATTACAACTCTGACTACTAATGTAGGTGAGAATGCATGATTAATTTACTCAAATGCATTCTTTCATATGATCATCCATAAGTATGAAAAGAATCAAGGAGGTAAGGTATGCTTGTTTGTTGACTCTTAATTGGCTATTATTGACCATGTACTATATATATTAAAATCTTGATCGCAAAGTTAGACTATTTGATGATGTCTTCTATATCCTCAAAGTAACATGTAATATGTCATTTATGAGAAAAATAATAGGTTTAGGTGTGCAAGTGAAGTATTCTTAAGGATGTTTTAAAATGATAAGAGGTGGTATGGTGATTTCTAGATGCAATAAACTTAACACTTTGTTATGGATTTATTGATTCATTGTTAAGTGTAACAATACTTATACACAAAATAAGTCTATGAATACTTAATTATGTAAAGAAAGCATATGCTCTTCAATTAATAGTCATGGTTTTGAAGAATACAAGGGTGTTATTTTTACTGAGTATATGTTACTTTGCAAAGAAGAATATATTATACCATCACACATTAGGCCATAAGAAAGAACAATTTATATATCCTAGGAAATGAAAATCAAACTCAAGATTGCAATGTCTTGAAAACCTATTATATTTCATTATTAATTATTAAAGTAGGATGTGGGTTATTTTAAGATGAAGCGTAAATCTAAAATTTTCAATAATCTTGAAGGATTTAAAGGAATGGTTGATTTGTAGACTAGAAATAAAATTAATTGTTTAAGAACTAAGTATATAAATTATTTTTTATCAAATATTTTTGACATTTTGTTAGGATTGCAATATTTAGAGATAGAAGATAAATGTGTATTATTTTTGACAATATGCTTTTGTAGAATGAATGCATGTGACATAAATGGGAAAAGACAAGAGTATGTTTAATGGAGTTGGCTTGGAATAAAGTTTTGAGGTGAGGCTATAAAGACTACATGTTACCTGATTAACATGAAGCATGTATCAACTCTTGTGGACAGAATGCCCATGAAGGTAGAATTAGTTCAAAAGCCTTCATTGAGACCTATCAAAAAAGGTTGTTAGTTGTGAGGCATATGCACGTGCCAAAAGTTGGAAAATAAGGTTGTTAAATGTATCTTCACAATTAGTTACAATTATGATGAAAAAGGATACAATGTTTGGGATCTTATTTCACAAAAGGTAATGTGATAAAAGTGTGGTTTTTAGAGAAACTAAGGCTTCTCCCAATATCCTGCAACTTGAAGAAATCAAATATGATTTAATTTCCTTACGTACTTCAAGAAAATTGGAAGAACTTGAAGAAATCTTGTCAAGATTTAAAATTTTAAAAGAGGAGGATAAAACTACCAAAAAAGTATTCACTTGATGATTTAAGATGTATATTTTATTTGAATCAAACATCGATGAATCAATATTTGTACACGAAACCTTGGGTGTGTATGATGTTGATTCTTGAAAATTTTCCGTGAATGATGATATGACAACACTTGAAAGGATGATTAATTTTTGTATGATATATAGAATAAGTACACTTTTTTGTATTGACAGTTAGGCAACCATGAAATTGGTGATATGGGTAGTCTGGGGGCTATGATAAATGTATTGGATGTAATGGGAGTTTTATTTTTGGAAAAAGGACTTGATTGATCATGAAGCATTAGGATTGATGAGAAGTCCTCTTAAGATGTAAAACTTCATATCATTAATATAATTCTTGCAACCTCGGTTGCATATTATAGATTATAAAAAAATAATTGAAAGGATGATACATGGGAATTGGTCTAAAGGACATAAACTTGTTGGTTGCAAATGAATATTCAAGAAAAAGATTGGTTTGTATTGTAGTATTGAGAAATTCAAATTATAGTTGGTTGTGAAAGATTACTCCCAAGTTGATGGGGTTGATTATGTTGAGATATTTTATAATATTATGAAAAATGACATATGTTAGATTATTTATATATATTGTTGCAAATTATGACTTACAATGTTGAGTGAATGAATGTGAAAATGGCATTTCTCTGCGATGATTTAGAAAAGGTTATTTATATGACACAAATAAAGAATAACACGATTAAAGCTATAAGTAATTTGATATGGATTAAGACAAAGTCTTGAGATGTGGTATGATAAATTCGGTACTTATGAGTTGAGTTTTAGATTTAAGAAATCTAAGTCATTTCACTATGCTCATTTTAATTTTGATGGTGATATTTCTTGTTTATTTTTTTATATTGAGGCCATGTTACTTATTAGCAAAGAGGAAGGTTTGATTTTAGAATTAAAATCTTAACTTTTAGCTAAGTTTGAAATGAAAAATCTTTTTGTGGAAAAACACATTCTTAGAATACAAATTAAAAGAGACGGTGAGATCAAAAAGTTGTGGCTTGAAACAACTAAGTATACCACCCCAATTTTACAAAGGTTTAACATGTAATATTGTAGATCATTGTGTCTTCCTATTAAAATGGGAATAAAATTATTTGTTGGGCATAACTCTACATACCCTTCAAAGATAAAAGACATAAACAAAGTGCCTTCCTAGAGGGTAGTTGGAAGCTTAATGTATGTTATGTTTTTTTTAGACTAAACTTTGCCCAAGTAGCGAGAGTACTTAGCCGATATATGTATAATATTTATAAAATTCATTAGGTCATTGTTAAAAAAAGTTTTAGATATTTGTAGGGGACCTTAAATTATCCCTTTAATTTTCATGGTACAAGAGATAACAAATTCGTAGATTTCACAATTACGTGGATTTAGACTAGGTAGGTGATGCCAATTACAAAAGATCCACCAATGTTTATGTTTTTACTCTACTTGGTAGAGCTATAAGTCATGTGATTAATCAACGGGATGTGGTTGTTATGTCCACTATATAGGTAGAATAAATAGTCATTACCCGAGCCTATAAATAAGTCATTTGGCTTCAGTGATTGTGTTTAGAAATTATGTTATAATAAGGAGTAGTCACAATTTATTTTCATATTCAAAGTGTGATTTTCTTGGTGAAGAACTTGAATTATCATGCCAAGACCAAACATATGGATGTTTAGTATCACTCTAGGAAACACAGAGTTGATGATTGTAGGGTAAAGTTGAGAAAGTTGGAAACTTTTATGAATGATGTAAATTCATTGGACAAATGTGTGAGCACAAAAATATTTAGATGATGTTGAGATTCTATGGGCCTCTCGCATCCTAGTCACTGATTCCATGGTTGCATGCTACCCTTGGCTCTTGAAAAACATTTGATGAGTAGGAGAATGTTGGGAATTAAAGTGACTCAATTTTGAAAGTACCTAATTTGATTATTTTGTTACCATGCATTCTCTTATAATTATATGTAATTTGAAATAATATTATATTTAATATATTGCTCCACCTCGTTTAGTTTTTTAAGTGTGAGATTTTTCTTTTAAAATGAGTTTCCTCATGTAAATCGTTGTTATGGTATACATGTTTATCTATTTATGATTACATTTTTTAACTTTTTATAATAAGTTTTGAATCAAATTTTAAGTTTTCTTACACCAATTCCTTCAAGATTAGTATATGAAGTTATTTTCACATACCTTACTTCCTTACATTATCTTATGATGATTATAGGTCTGATGAAATAAAATAGGGGCAAGGGGCAATCACTAGGATGGATGATCAAACTAGGAAGCTCACACCTAATCGCTTTCACACATTGGAAGGAAAGTTAATCCACTTGGCTTGAGGAGGCTCAAGCGCTAAGAGGACACAATGACTCCTTCAATATGGGAGTTGAAAGATGACTATTAAAAGTAGAAAGTAAAATGCAAGGATGAAAAGAGATACACTACATTTAAGTATGTAGACAGATCTAGATTGTAAATCCAATTTCATAAAAAGATCCAAAAAACCAAAATAATGAATGACATGTGATCAGAATTATAGTCCAAAAAAATAGGTATAGGGTGTCTTTGAGGGTCAGGGTGAGTCATAAGTACGTGGTGAGGTTGACTCACCTTATACCAGATATAATTTGATGAAGCTCCAGTCGACTATAGTTCTTTATTAGACTTGCTGATAGTTATCTATGTAGTTGTGCCACATGTCACTTGCACATATAAAATAGGAAGAAGGGTTGTGGAAATGGGTTTGCCTTGGTCAACAACTATTTAGGAATTAACCTTGAAATTGAATTGAAATGCTTGAAATGAAAAGGAAGCATGATGTTAGTAGCAGAGGCTTGATAAAAAGAATAAGAAGTCTTATACCTCGATGATGCAAATACTTCTTGAAATGATATCACAAGTGTTGATGCAATATCATGACTCCACAAAGACCTAAAATGATATATAAAAAAAAGACATGCTTGCATGATGATTATTGATGCTTTCCATAAATGAATAATATGATGGGATGAAATGCCTATAACATATAAAATGGAGGTTACCAAAATGTAAAGGATAAAATAAGGTAAAGATGGTAAAGGGTAAATATGGGGGTTGATGGATTGTTATGTGTAAGAAAGATAAGATGTTCTGATTAACCTCAAATACACAAAGGAAGGATCTAAATTGATTAACCCCAAAGGAAGGACCAATGCATAAATGAATCAAACGATTGGAAATGAGAATAAAGAGGAAGACCTTAGATTTTGTTTTATAGAAGAGAGTGTGTGATATATTTAGGAAGATTAAAAACTTTAATTGAAATGAACTGAAGAAAAGTACTAACCTCAAAATGTTATAGATCTTAAGAATGTTTCTTTCAGGTGTCTACGCCGAGTTTTTGGAAAATTTGCAACCAAATTTGGAACAGAAATGTAGAGACGAAGAAAACCCAAAAATGTTTTTCTGATCTGGCTCAATTCAAATTTTGACCCAAAAGTGAATGTCACCTTTAACCCAGAATTTCTGATTCTGACCCAGAATTTATGGTTCTGACCTTGAACAAAATGTCGATTCTGACCCAAAAATGAATGTCACCTTTGACCCAGAATTTTTGATTCTGTCCCAGAATCTTTGATTCTGACCCATAACAGAATGTCGATTCTAACCCAAAATCTCTGACAAAAAATATATTTCTGGATCCCAATAGTTCGCCGAAAAGGGTATCTGTATTTGCACTCCAATTCATTGTTCCAAACCTCTCCCTGCAATAAAAATGGTTTTTTTGTTAGGGGGGATGGGTTTTTCTTGGTTAAAACCTGGTTTTGGAATTAACCTCAAAGTATAATTGAAATTGCATAAGTAAAACAAAGTAAATGAACAAATTCACCTTTCTTGTATAGAAACCCTTGTGGCAGATTCAAATCCGTGGATCCACAAGTATGTATGCACCAAATGGATGCAGACTGTAGAATTTCAGATGTAGGAAAATGTCGGATGTAGGATGTCTCAAATCAATTTCTTGTAGATCTTCAACACCAATCTTGAATGAATCTTGGAATAGGAAGAGACTTGGAGGAATGTGGATAGATAAATCTTCAACAAGTGGGCTCCATAGATCTTGAATCCTTCAATGGCCACCAATAGATCTCCTTGATGAATTGAGTTCCTGAAGATGTTTGAATGCTTGGATGCTTGGATGCTTGAGTGTAGATTCTTGCTTCAATAGATCATGTATAGAGTTGTCTTTTTCAAGTCTTGGATGGTTCTTGCTTAGAGAAAATGAGAGGAGAAAGCTTCCTTATATATGAATCTAGGGCACAATCTTCTAGAGAGGCCTACATAGGAGAATTAAATTCCAATTATACCTATATCCCTAGAAGTAGACCTATATTAAATATAATTTCAAGAGTCGTTGCTCCGAAGACCGAAACAACCGACCTAGAAGCGGGAATTAAACCTTTCCGAAGCCCGACATCCGGAAACCCTGAAAACATGAAATTTGGACCTTGGGTCAAAATAGAGGTCGATTATGACCTAGGTCAAGGTCAAGGTCGAGGTTGACCTTGACCCAAAAAGGTCAATTTTGACCTGAGGTCAAAATTCTCAGTTTGTAGTTTAGGGTGCCAGAAACAGGCTGGAGAAAAGTGGGAAATGGGGCAGAACAGGGGAGAAAGCCAGATCCAAGTCAATGACACATTCAAGGTGCTTAACATGACCCCAAACCACTTAATCAGAAGGATAAACTAGTCTACAATGGAAGTGCTTCTATTTTCTGACTATATAATGCCTTAAATGCTTGAATTGCTTGATTTCTTGATTGTTTGATTGCTCCTTGAATACTTGAACTTGAATGAATGTTTGATTGCTTGATTTCTCCTTGAATACTTGTTCTTTAATGAATGCTTGATCTCTTAAATACAATAATTGATAGTGGATGCTTGATTGCTTAAATATATTAATTGACAGTGGATGTTGATAATGGACATGGATGCCTGAAGGAGGGAGGTAGCATTGCTTTTATACCTCACCTTAACCATTTCTAGGCTCAAAACTCAAAGAAGGCTTACTAGGATTTAAGAATCCCACTAAAAACCAAAGACCTTTTTTCCAATTTAAATTTGGGCCCAAACTATAGAGTGTGGGGTGAGTCAAAATTGCCCTATACTTCTTTATTTACCCTATACTGATAATTTAGGACTCAAATTTAAGTTAGGGATCAATTAGGATATGGGGATTCTGAAAATGCGCACAAAGTCAAGGTTTAAAATTGGGATAAATACAAAAGGACACCCATAATAACACAAGGCCTATGCATACAAGTTGAGATAAATGAGATGAAATAGTTAAAGGGGCACACCTATAATTAAGGGCCCTCATAGAAATTAAACTAAGAGAAGACTTATGTTTAAATATATATTAATTAAACACATAAAAAGCTCTATGATGCATGGAATAATGAGTACAGACTAAAATGTGTGCTAATTAAACAAGAAATTGTTAACCTTAGGAGGTGCATACAATTTATGACGCTATAATAGGTTCCTTTATGAGTAGCAAACTTATATCTAATGACTCACAAATGTTTATGCTACAGTGATTATATCTCATCTCAACATGATTACAATGATTACAATTTATCACTACTTATCATGATACCACCTTATACTTCTTGTGCTTACAAGTTTCCTTATCAAGTATGTATGGCTATTATCATTGGTTTATGACCCTAATTTGGGGGCACTTTGCTTCTTTGGGGTACTTTGCTTCTTATCTTTCTACATTTTTGTCATACAATGATATAGATTTATAGTCTTACATTTTGCACATTATAAGACGGTGTCTCTTTTATTTTCCTCTAAATTGATTACATTCTGTGTATGCAACCAATAAGTAGTCTTACATATTGCACTTTACAAGACCATATCTATTTTCTTTTCCTATAAATCAATTACATCATTTATATGTAACCAATAAGAGAGTGACACGTATTATCACCAATGCTCATTAATGACTTTGTTTATAGTGAATGCCTCATGGTTATGGTGATTATTGCTATTTCAAGTAGTGTTTTATAATATTGTTGCATGAGTATCCTATTTTATGCCTCCAAATAATATCCTACTTTCATGAAGGCATAATTTTACAAATACTCCAAGCAACTCCTTATGATTGTCCAATGGAAATATCTTATAAATGTTACCTTTAGAAAATGACATTAACTCATTTCAAGTCAAATTTTAATTTTATTTTCATTTGTAGATAATTTAATATGTGTATTCTACAAATTGGAGCTTTTTCTTCATTTCCAAAAGCCTTAATTGGATAGCTTGGGACTATAACTAAGAAGAATATCCCTTCCTAGAAAATACCATAAAAGGTGTCCTTAAATATTGCTAACTAGTGATTATATATTGTAGATGTTAAGACAAACATATTCGAGAGGTCAAAATCAACAAAATTCGGGTGCACAAGTCAAGTTCATATTCATAGTTACACATATCACATCTATCATTGTAGAAGCGAACCATAAAGATATTTGATTTTTTCCACCATAACAAATATCTAACTGTATCATCTTAAAATGGAAGCACTTCCATTTTGGTAGGTTTAGCACCCTCATTTAGTACACTTGCATATTAGATTTGCATTTTAGGATGCATCTGCGCTTAATTCTCCATTTCTAGGTGAAACTAGGGTTAGGATCCTATGGATCCTCCTTAATTTCCTTCTCTATGGATTTATTTTTAGGTAGAACCTATGTATTGGCTCTCCTAATCTTCATCATACCTCCTCTATGGCCTTTGTGCCTCTCCCCAACACTCTAGTGTGTTTTCTCACCTTGCTAGCAGATTTCTCAAGGTGACCTGCTTGAAACCTTAGGTCAGGGTTGAATTTGATTATGACCTAGGTTAGAATCGAGGTCGACCTTGACCTAGGTCAAGGTCGAGGTCAATTTTGACCTTTGTCGGGTGGTGGTCCCTGCTTTCAGATCCGGAGCATATCGGGGTTCTAAACTTAAAAATAGGTCCCCGGGTCCAGGTGCGGAAGTGTTTTCTCCGATATTTGAATTAATACATCCCCTCCTTGGTTGGTGATTGTAATTGGACCATAATTCAAGGCAAAATTTGAATTTGGGTCCCTTGCATTGCCCTAGGAGGTCTATATTGATATCTCTATATAAACACTCTCTTTTGCCTTCATTCTTCATGAAACAAAATTGAGAGATGATATGACTACGATTATGACATGATGATGATGCAAGAATTCAAGAGGATGATATAGAAGGACAAGATATGATGATGCCTTAATACATACAAGAATTTTTGTGGACAAGCTATTGTGGATCTTCATTGGAGCAAGAAAGAGTTCGTCCTTCCTTCCTTCTTCTTAGATCTACCATTTTCAACATTCAAGCATTCAAAAGATACTATCATGGGGTAGCAACTATGGATTGTGAGTTTGGTACGAATACTTTAGCCTTGGGGGCTTACTATGCTTTCTTTATCATATTCAAATCTATGCACTTCTCTCTCATTTTCAATTCATGCTAGGGTTTCAATCTAGAGGATTAGATCTTGGCATTATACATTCAAAGCTCTTTCTAAGAGCAACACACACATACATTCTATTATATTTGGCTATTCGTGGAGGTGGAAACCACCAAAATGGGGGTTTGACTAAGGCAAAACCCTATATAGCCACCCCAAAACCCCCTTTTTCAGATATTTGCAAGTGCTGTTTCGGGAGTTGCAGGTCAGAATTAGACATTTTGGGTCAAAATTGATATTTTGTTTTGGGTCAAAATCAAAAATTTTGGGTTAGAATCAGAAATTTTGGGTCAAAGGTGACATTCATTTTTGGGTCAAAATCGGAACTGATCCAGATCGGAAAAATATTTCTGGGTTTTCTTTGTCTCTACATTTCTGTTATAGATCCAGTTGCAAATTTTCCAGAAACTCAACACAGGCATCAGAAAAGGGGTATTTCCAGATCTGCTATGATGTGAGGTAGGTATTTTACTCCATTATTCTTTGCAAACATTTCCAGCTTTACATTCTTTATCATAACAATTAAATGCAAATGGTTGGATATGGCATAGGGTCTCTTTTATATGCAAATCCCCATTGTTAAACCCCTGTTTAAAAGACCATCCAATTTTACCCCTTTACATTTTGGTGAACCCGCGATAGACAACTCTTTCTTTTTGGTGTTAGATTTATATTTTATATTAGATCTTGAATGAATATAGAAGTAGATTTCTTTTATGCTCTTGCATTTATATTTCAAAAATATATAAAAATTACAAAATTTCTTTAAAAACACAAAAACATTTACATGCTTGTAATTTTACTTTGTGTTCAACATGTATGATTTTTGATTTGAATACTTTGATGAAGCTTTTATTGCACAAAAGGATAGATCCCTTAATGAGGTACATGTAAGTGAGAATGAAAATGGTTCGAATGAGATCTCCATGGATCCTATTCCTATTTCATCCTCCTCCACAACCTCTCCAATTGACCTTTACCATAGGGCGTGTGCATGGCTACCTTCATGTTCCACTATTTGCAACATTGATGCACCTTGAATGTTATATCCTAAACCTTTGATGACGGTAAAAGGATTTCCTTGAATATCTATTAAGGGTAAACCTAGAGATCCTTTGGATTTCTTTGATAGCACATATTTTGTTTCACATGCTTATCGCACACGGAATAATCCTCAACCTACTATTCTAGCTTCTTTACCTCTTTCTCAACCCGTGCTTCCTCAAGCACCTATGTTACCTTCTTCCTTTAAGGAGTATGACTTAGTTGAGAAATTACGCACTACTCCAGCTAAGATATCTTTATGGGAATTGCTTCAAACTTCTCCTACATATCATGAGGCTTTGCAAAAAGCTTTATCTACTCTTCCTTCTCCACCTCCTAACCAAGAGAATATCAATTCATTTTTGCAGTGCATGCATACTATGCCTTTTGTACCTCCTATTGTGTTTACCAATCATGACTTACCTTCTGTTGAGGTGCATAACCAATATGATGCTCTTATAGTTGTTGTTTCTATTAATCAGAGTACCATTTGTAGAACATTAATTAACAATGGATCTGGGCTTAATGTTTGTAGCATGGATATGCTTAAGGCAATTAAGGTTGATCTTACAACTATTCAACCAGATAATATCCCTATTTGTGGATTTGATAATATCGCAAAGAAAACTTTGGGCATTATTACGCTACCTATTAAGGTTGGTCCAGTTATTCTTAATACACCTATTCATGTTATGCATGGACCTCTCAATTATAACCTTCTATTAGGAAGACCTTGGTTACATACTATGCATGCAGTTCCTTCTACTCTTCATCGTAAGGTTAGGTTCATTTATAACAATTTGATGTATACACTACATGCGGATGATGCGCCGAATCCTTGCCTAAATGCAGAATATGCTAAGGTTTCTGAACCTATACAACCAAGTAAGAACCTGAGCAACCACCCGAAGTTAAACAAGTTGAAACTCCATCTTCTTCTTTAACCAGAGATGATTGGGCAACATTGGATTTTAATCCTTATTTTATGGGAGAATATAAAGTTTCTGATTTAGAATTTATGAAACAACAAAGTGGGTTTGAAAAACAAGTTTTATACTCCTTCCCCACTTTCTGGGGAATTAAAAAGTAACTTTGTTGCTACTTCACTTGAAGAAACAATTGAGACAATAAAATCGGACTGCTATGACATTGTGACATATGTTGCTCCTTTGACTCAATCTGATATGGCCGATAGATATGGTTCTAGTTATCATCTACTCAAGAAATTAGGATTCAACAGGAAAGGATGTGGTAAATATGAACAAGGCATACAAGTGCCTTTGGACAATGAAGTTTATGATTATACTTATGGGTTAGGATTCAATCCTTATAAACAACCATCGACTTTTCCTCTTAATGTAAATCACATCTGTGGTGGACGTTTGAAGTTGGTTAATCTGCTTCTCCTCGACATGGATCAAAAACCTTGTTTGGATATTTTTCTTGAGGATGAAGCCCTAGAAGATTTTTTAGGGGCTTATCAGGATCTACCTACGTTTCATCATAAAAGAAGAAATCCCTATTGTCTGAATAATGAAGCCTATTTTGGAGAACATGATGTACAAGATATTTCTCCTTTGCCAATGGATTCTCCCATACAAAGTAATTTATTAATAACTGAGACTATTGAAGTTCAAGTGGACGTGAATGACTCTAAAAAAAAATCAAAATTGGGAAATGTTGAACCAAGACGAATATGATCAGTTGGTTTCCCTCTTGCTTGAATATGAGGATATATTTGCTTGGACATATTCAGATATGTCGGGTATAGATCCTAAGATTTTTACTCACAATATTGTTCTCAAACCTAATGCTAAACTTGTGAAACAGAAAATACGAAAGATGAATCCAGGAATTTCTTTATTAGTTAAGGCCGAAATTGAAAAATTATTAGGTGTTGGATTCATTCGCTCTATTGATTACTCTGAATGGATTTCCAATATTGTGGTTGTTTCTAAAAGAGAAAATAAGATAAGGATGTGTACTGACTTTCAAGATTTAAATAAGGCATCCTTAAAAGATGATTTCTCGTTACCTAATATTGATATGATTATGGATTAGACAGCGGGTCATGCTTTATTATCTTTTATGGATGGTTTTTTGGGTTATAATAAAATCTTTATTCCTATCGAAGACCAACTTAATACTGCATTAACACCTTGGGGAACATTTTGTTGGGTCATGATGCCCTTTGGATTAAGAACTACGGGAGCAACTTATCAACGCGCTATGACTTTGATTTTTCATGATTACATTCATAAGATTTTGGAAGATTATGTGGATGATATCTTGGCAAAATCTATACAAAGAGAGGATCATGTTTTTATTTTATGACAAATATTTGAAAGAATTAGGAGTTATAATATGAGATCTTGGCAAAATCTACTACCGCATATGTTATTTGTGATTTCATCCTTAATCATATTATAACACGATTTGGTATTCCTTCAACGATAGTTTCGGATAACGAAACTTCTTTCAAGAATAAAGAAGTCACAGAATTCTTGGAGAAATATCATACTCAACATAGATTTTCTTCTCCATACTATCCTTAATCTAATGGCCAAGCTGAAGCATTGAATAAATTTATTGAGCAAATCTTAAGAAAACTAGTTAATAAGCATGCGAAAGATTGGCATACCCAACTTACTTATGCTTTACGGGCTTATAGGACCAGTGTTTGTACTGCCATGGGTACTTCTCCTTATAATCTTGTTTATGGTACTGATGCTATTATGCCCTTAGAATTAGAAATACCTTCTTTGTGTGTTTCATTTCATGGGATAATCGACAAGGATACTTTTCGGGAACAACGATTACAGGAATTAGAAATGTTGGATGAACAATGAATAAATGCTTTGAAACATATAAAGGCTTATCATAAATCACTTCAGAAACAATATAATCATAAGGTAATTGAACGATCATTCTCGGTGGGTAATTTAGTCTTATATGAAAATCAAAGGAATGTGAATGCTTTGCCTAGCAAAAAAGGGAAGTTTAGCCCTAATTGGCTTGGACCTTTCATAGTAATTGAGGACTTTGCTTCAGGTGCTTATAAGATTGTTGATATGAATGGTGTCCCTCTTAAGAAGCCTATTAATATTATGCATCTCAAATGTTATTATCCCTAATACATCATTCTTTCTTTGTGTATTTATGTATTCCTTATAGAATAGTTATGTTTGTTTTATAGGTTATGTGATTTGAATACATTCATACATAATTTTGTTCTTTATTTTTGTTAAGTTTTGTATATTTGTGAAAAAAACAATAATCAATCATAGACCTAACTGGGCAAAGAAAATTTTTCATATAAAAACTTCTATGAGTTTGATACATGTATGACACATGTGCCCTATCTATCAATCTCTATCTCTATGCTCTAAAGGTTGATGGCTCCCAACTTTCTCTGATCTAGGATGTGAGGCTGAGGATCTCGGTATGGTAGTCTGTGTGTGGCTCTTCGACATGCTCATCTCATAATTATGTTCCTGGGATCTCTATAGGTCAACTATCAATTTCTCTTCTCTCTCTACACAACCTTAGCTCTCGCTGGACGCATGCAAAAACATTTGTATGTCTGTCAGGATCTCTCTGTCCAATGAGGGACTCTCTCTCACTAGCTAGTAGTTGGTAGGATATACATGTATCCTTCAGGACCTCAGATACAAAGATCCTCCACTCCGCTATGCTAGCCACAAAATTCAAACATATTTATCTTTAAGCACTTCTTCCTTAAAAATATTCAATCAAAATATCCAAATATAATGCATATTTCATACCTGGATCTCCCTCCTAAGCATCACCAAAGGATCTATATGGTGGGGGCATGGAGTGACTACCCTCTCCATACTTTCTATGTCTGGGTCTAGGCATTGGTGTCTATGTATGAGTGCGGGGAGGTCATCGTGATCTCAATGGTACAACATAGACAACATGCTCATCTACACTTGTACTATCACCTAGGGGCATCTCCTCTACTCTTTCCCCTGCTCTCTCTTCTTCTCTAAAATCTTATCTCTCCTCTGCTCTCTCCTCCTCCATAGGATATCCATCAGAGATGGGGTCCTCCTCATCTCTTTGATCCTCCTCCTCCTCCATTGGTATGTCACTACCTTGGTGTGTCCTCTCTGAGAGACCTGAATCGCCTGTGGAATAGTCATCAGGGAAGATGGAGTGGGTTCCCTATAGACTCCAATATCTGATATACTCTTTGTTAATGCCTTAATGGGATACATCGGGAGCTACCTCTGTATCCTCAGTCTCATCTATCTCGCTATCCATAATATCTACTACTGTAGGTCAGCGTATAGCGCCGGGTCTCTGATAGTATCTGGTCGGGTATACATACCGAGGTACTATTTGGGGGACCCCTTATATCAGACCAAACTGTCTCATCACTCTATAATATTAATATGGCATCACTGCATGATTGTTAGGACCCTCTAGTAGCTTGCGCTGCTATGAGTGTCTCATTTAGTGTCGAGTATTTGTCCATTCTCTCATCTGATAGTATGGTCTCCATATCACATCAACACCTAGTATACGGTTGAGGCATACCCTCCAAAAGAGGATATCCCCATACTGTCAAACATCTGGTAGTGGGTAGGCAAAGGCTCTCAGTGTGCTCGCATCTACCATCACCGAAACACCTTGTGGTCATGTACATGTGTAATGCTCAAACATCCAAACCTGTAGCAAGGTGCATACTGTAAGACTCTTCCGCTGGTATCTCACTAACTGACACAACTCATGGTAGAGATGGGCTAACATGTTATGACCCCATGAGAAGACAATCCTTTCATCCTCCATCCTACGTACGAGATGAGTGAATGGTGCTAAAAAGATTGTACCTTTTGTGTTGGGTATCACAACTAAAGAGAGTATACACAACATCACTTTCCGTACCAAAGGTGTTGAGTCTGCTAGTATGGTTGATAAATTAATATGATCTTCTCGGGTCCTCATCTGTGGTACTCATCCTAAACAATACTCCCCATCTGAGAGGACCTCAATAGGACCCCGCTACACTCTCAGTCTGGTAGGCTCGCCTCAGACTAGGAGTAATAGGATCCTATGCACATCCTCTAATGTGATCGTGATCTCTCTTGAGGGAAGATGGAAGGAAAAATTATCCTCATCCCACCTCTCTATCATGGCCGATATCATGCATCGATGGAACCTAATTTGTGGTAAGATTGCTACCCAGTACAGTCCCACATCTCTTAATATATGTATCTCATCCTGTTGTAGCTTGGATAAGTTCTCTCTGACAGTTAGCAATAGCCCTCCGAAGGGGTGCTCTCAGAGACAGACAAGATCATGTCAGCACAAACAACATCATACCAATACTCTATTATCAAGTAACTATAATACTGACTTGACTAGGTCAAGGTCGACATTTTCAGGTCAAGGTTGACCTTTTTGGGTCAGTGTCAACCTTCTCCCCAGAAAGGATGGGACCTTCCCAGTTATGGTCGACCTTAAAGGGTCAAGGTCGACATAACTGGGTTAGGGTCAACATTTTTGGGTCAAGGTCGACCTTACCTATGAAAACATGAATTTTCCAATCACAGATATCAAAACAAAGAACTTACCTTAGGAAGTGGTTGTCCGCTGTCTAGGCACTCTCTCAGGATCTCCATGCGGCTCACTCAAAGTTCTTCTCTCTTCGACATTCTGCTTCTTTTTCTAAACTCTGCAAATGGCAAGAATGAGAAGGTAAGTGTTTCTTTCTCTTATTTATAGCTGCAAATTAGGGTTTTATTAGGGTTTTGTTTGAATTTACTTAGGTTAAATTCAAATTTTCCTTCATATGCATTTAGATAGACATTCACTCTTTTCATAATAATTTAAGTTTGGTAGCTCCATTTTTAGTGTCGTTAGTGGCATTAGAATAGTGATTCAGATACCTAACCCCTCAAATTAGTTTAGGAAGGTTTTGAAACCTTCTAACTAGTTTAGGAAAGGACTTTTCAATAAACTGCATATCCAGTGTATAGGTCTAACCTTATCACCCCGTTTCACCTTTCAGAATTAGTAAGCTGAAATAGGGGGCATAAGGGGCTCTATGCACTTCTCAAATTCATCCTAGTAAGTCTTAGGTGCTATATGAATTTTCATTAACCTTGTGTGCTGCAGGTTGTGGGTACTAACGGTTTCTTTCGGGATCTCCACGTTGAGGACTTGGCTATATCCTTTTTACTTTACGATGTTTTCTTACTTTAGCTTGCATATTCATGTAGTGTCATATCTAAGATAAAGTGGGAGCTAAATGTATCATCTTAAAATGGAATCACTTCCATTTTGGTAGGTTTAGAACCCTCATTTAGTACACTTGCATATTAGATTTGCATTTTAGGATGCATTTGCACTTAATTCTCCATTTCTAGGTGAAATTAGGGTTAGGATCCTATGGATCCTCCTTAATTTCCTTCTCTGTGGATTTATTTTTAGGTAGAACCTATGTATTGGCTCTCATAATCTTCATCATACCTCCTCTATGGCCTATGTACCTCTCCCCAACACTCTGGTGTGTTTTCTCGCCTTCCTAGGTCCCCAACTGACCTGGGAATCTTGCAGATTTCTCAAGGTGACCTGCCTGAAACCTCAAGTCAGGGTTGAATTCAATTTTGACCTAGGTCAAAATAGAGGTCAACCTTGAACTAGGTCAAGGTCGAGGTTTATTTTGACCTCTGTCAGGTGTTCGTCCCCGCTTTCAGATCCGGAGCATATCGGGGTTCTAAACTTAAAAATAGGTCTCTGGTCCAGGTGCGGAAGTATTTTCTCCGATATTCAAATTAATACATCCCCTCCTTGGTTGGTGATTGTAATTGGACCATAATTCAAGGTGAAATTCGAATTTGGGTCCCTTGCATTGCCCTAGGAGGTCTATATTGAGATCTCCAAATAAACACTCTCTTTTGCCTTCATTCTTCGTGAAACGAAATCGTGAGATGATATGACTATGATTATGACATGATGATGATGCAAGAATGAAAGAGGATGATATAGAAGGACAAGATATGATGATTCCTTAATACATACAAGCATTCTTGTGGATAAGCTATTGTGGATCTTCATTGGAGCAAGAAAGAGTTCTTCCTCCCTTCCTTCTTCTTGGATCTACCATTTTCAACATTCAAGCATTCAAAAGATACTATCATGGGGTAGCAACTATGGATTGTGAGTTTGGTAGGAATACTTTAGCCTTGGGGGCTTGGTATGCTTTCTTTATCATATTCAAATCAATGCATTGCTCTCTCATTTTCAATTCATGCCAGGGTTTCAATCTAGAGGAATAGATCTTGGCATTATACATTCAAAGCTCTTTCTAAGGTCAACACACACATACATTCTATTACATTTGGCTATTCGTGGAGGTGGAAACCACCAAAATGGGGGTTTGACTAAGGCAAAACCCTATATAACCACCATAAAACCCCCCTTTTTAGATATTTGCAGGTGTTGTTTCGGGAGTTGCAGGTTAGAATCAGACATTCTGGGTCAGAATCAATATTTTGTTCTAGGTCAAAATCGGAAATTCTGGGTCAAAATCGGAAATTTTGGGTCAAAGGTGACATTCATTTTTGGGTCAAAATCAGAACTGAGCCAGATCGGAAAAGGATTTCTGGGTTTTCTTCATCTCTGCATTTTTGTTCCATATACGGTTGTAGATTTTCTAGAAACTCAACCCAGGCATCAGAAAAGGGGTATTTCCAGATCTGCTATGATGTGAGGTAGGTATTTTACTCCATTATTCTTTACAAACATTTCCAGCTTTACATTTTTTATCATAAAAATTAAATGTAAATGGTTGAATATGGCATAGGGTCTCTTTTATACGCAAATCCCCATTGTTAAAACCCTATTTAAAAGACCATCCAATTTTACCCCTTTACACTAACAAGTCCATTTTTTTGAGGGAAAAAATCAATTAACAATTTTTCACAATAATATGTATATCATATAAAAAACTAAATACCTTTATATAAATATATAAATTTAATATTTATTTTTCTTGGTTTGTGGTGACTGATCAGGTAAGTATTGTACACTTTTATGCAATTCGTGGGGTTTAGGGCAACGTCCTAATTTTTTTTTTGGCTAACTCATCAAATTTGTTTTGGGTTGACTCGTCAACTATTTCCCTGGGTTGAACCATCAAGCAAGTTTTAGGGTTAGGCTTTTTCTATAAGAAAAATAGTGTTAGGGTTATGGCTTGTTAGAGTGAAGAAGTATTGTAGCTTTTGCAGTGGTATTGAGCTGTAAGGGATTGCTGGTTGTAATCGGTTAAAATTACTGGATAATAATATTGGACTCTCTGTTTGGTGGATGTAGCTCAGGATTGGGTGAACCACATTAAATTTGTGTCTTCTTGTTCTACTTCTGTGTGCTTTATTATTTTGCATTATTGGATATATTTGCATGTAATTGTTAGATTTATGTCTTCTAATCCTAACAAGTGGCATCAGAGTGGGTTGTTTTTAGTTATTCTCTGCAAGAAGGTCTCAAGGTTGAGTGGGGGTCTCATAGTTGAGTGGGAGTAATGACAGACAAGGGTCAGTTGAACAGATCAACTTTCAATTATTGAAAATGCAAATGGAGGAATATCTCTATCAGAAGGATTTATGACGACCATTGGTAGGAAAATCCAAGCAACCAACATGAATGTCTGATGAGGATTGGGATATTTTGGATAGGAAGGCACTTGGTAGTATTCATTTATACTTGGCATAATCAGTGGCATTTAATATTACAAAAGCAAAGACAACTAAAGAGTTGATGGAAACCCTAGCAAAGTTATATGAAAAGCCTTCTTCTTCGAATAAGGTATTTCTTATGAAGCGTTTATTTAATATGAAAATAGTAGAAGGTGGGTCAGTTGTTGATCACTTAAGTGAGTTTAATATAGTCACCAATAAATTATATTCTGTTAATGTCAATTTTGATGAAGAAATTAGGGCTCTTTTGATTCTGTGTTCTTTGCCTGAAAGTTGGAATGGCTTGGTAATGGTTGTTAGTAACTCTATTTTTGGTTCAAATACCCTAAAAATTGATGATGTTGTTGGTGTTATTCAGAGTGAGGAAATTCATAGGAAAAGCTCAGGTGGATCCACATCAAGTAGTGTTTTGAATGCAGAAAGTAGAGGCAGACCAAAGGAGAGAGGAAACAATTCTGGAAGTCGTGGAAAATCATGAGAAAAATCAAAGGGTAAGAGGTCTCAATCTAGAGGACCAAATGATTGCTAGTACTGTAGGAAACCAGGTCATAGGAAGAAAGATTCATGGTCTCAGAAGAATAAAGGAGACAAACAAGAAGGCAACAAGGAGGCAAATGTGGTAAGTAATAAATCTAAAGTGGATGTTTTTCTTCTTTCCCTTAAAAATGTTGATGATTCATGCGTTCTAGACTCAGGGGCCTCATTTCATGCTACGGCCCATATAATTTATTTTCTTGATTATGTCCAAGGGGATTTTGGGCTAGTTTATTTGGGAGATAATGAACCTTGTCAAATTTTTGGGAAGGGGAGAATTAAGGTTAAGTTGCAAAATGGGAATCATTGACTACTACAAGAGGTAAGGCATGTTCCAAGACTGAGTAGAAATTTAATTTCAGCATGACAAATAGGTGATGAATGTTGCACAATTAATTTTAATGACAAAAATTGGAAGGTTTCAAAAGGTTCCTTCGTAATAGCTAAAGGTTTGAAAGTAGGCACTTTATATCTTTGTACAAGTCATATTGTTTCTTCTACTTTAAATGTTATAGAGAAAAGTCGATGTTCATGAACAATTGTTGTAGTTGAGCAGGTAGAACATGAAACGATCACTGTGGATTCTGAAACAACACTATGGCACAATAGAATTGGGCACATGAGTGGAAAAGGTATGAAATTACTTCATCAAAGAAAGTTTTACCGAGTCTAAAATGTGTCAATATGGATTTTTGTGAAAGTTGTGTGTATGGAAAACAAAAGAGAGTTAGTTTTCTGAAGGTTGGGGAAGAAAAGAAAGATGAGAAATTAGAGCTCGCGCATACAGATGTATGGGGACCAACTCAGGTATCTTCCCTTCATGACTCTCTGTATTATGTTACATTCATTGATGCTACAACTAGGAAAGTATGGATTTATTTCCTCAAGCATAAATATGATGTATTTGAAACTTTTAAAAAATGGAAAAGCTTGGTTGAGAATGAGACTGGTAAAAGACTAAAATGTCTCAGATCTGATAATGGTGGTAAGTATTGCAGCAAATAATTTGAAGATTATTGTTCATCTAATGGTATTCATAGGCAGAAAATAGTTCCAAGGACTCCACAAGAAGATGGACTGGCTGAATGCATGAATAGGACAATGATGAAGCATGCAAGGACTACGAGGTTGCATGTAGGGTTGCCCTTAAACATGTGGGAAGAGGTTGTAAATAGTGTTGTTTATTTAATTAATAGAGGTCCCTCTACTCCTTTGGGTTTTGGTATTCCAGAGGAAGCATGAATAGGTAAGAAGGTGATTTTTTATTTTCTTAGAACCTTTAGTTGTGAAGCATTTGCTCATATATATTCTAAAAATAGAACCAAGATGGAAGCTAAATCAAAGAAATGTGTATTTGTTGGATATGGCATTGACGAGTTAGGTTATAGACTTTGATATTTTGAGAATCATAAAATTGTGAGAAGCAAGGATGTCATATTCAATGAGAAAGTGTTGTACAAAGATCAATTGTGACATCATGAGAAGAAAGAAAATGATTATGCAGTGTTGGATGATACTCCTAAATATGATGTTCCAATGGTTCCTCATGATCCATAACAACAACAACAACAACAACAACAACAAATAACACAAACTCCAGAGAATGTTAGATGATCTTCAAGGCTAAGTAGACCCCCTAAAAGGTTTTCTCCCTCTTTGTATTCTATTTTATTGATTGATGCTAGTGAACCATAATGTTATGATGAAGCCATACAACTAGATACCAAGGTTCAGTGGGAATATGGAATGACAAAATAAATGTACTCCTTGTTGGAAAATCAGACTGGGGAATTATGCAAGTTGCATGCAGGTAAAAAGGCTTTAATGGACCAATGTGCTTATAGGCTGAAAGATGAGGATGAAGGTAAGAAAAGATTTAAATTCACGTTAGTTGTAAAGGGATTTGTACATATAAAGGCATTGATTTTGATGAGATCTTTTCTCCCATTGTAAAAATGACTTATATTCGTATTGTTTTAAGTATTGTGGCTGCTGATGATTTGCATTTGGAACAACTAGATATGAAAACTGCCTTTCTCCATGGTGATTTGGAGGAGGAGATATATATGGAACAATCCCAAGGATTTGAGGTCACGGGTAAGGAGAAGTTTGTGTACAAATTAAAGAAGAGTTTATGTGGCTTGAAACAAACACCTCAACAATGGTATTTAAAATTTGATAGTTTTATGACCGAGCACGACTTCATCAGGTGTAATTATGACCATTGTGTTTATTTTAAGAGGTTGGATAATGACAACTACATTATTTTATGTTTATATGTTGATGACATGCTTGTAGTTGGGTCTGGCATGGATCACATAAGAGAGTTAAAACAACAGTTAGCAAAATCATTTGCTATGAAGGATTTGGGGGTAGCAAAACAAATCCTTGGTATGAAAATTTGCAGAGATAGGCATTAAAAATTTTTTACTCTATCTCAGGCTGATTATGTTGAAAAGGTGTTGCAGAGATTCTCCACGGAGAATGCAAAAGCTATCACTACACCTTTGCCTAGTCATTTGAAATTGACTAAGGAGATGTGTCCAAAGACATAAGAGGAGGAGGAAAAAATGTCCAAGGTGTGTTATTCTTCAATTGCAGGCAGTTTAATGTATGCCATGGTATGCACTAGACCTGATACTGCACATGCAGTAGGAGTTGTTAGCAGATATATGAGTCATCTTGGAGTTGAGCATTGGAATGCAATAAAATGGATTCTCAGATACTTGAGAGGTACATCCAATAATTGTTTATGTTTTGGGGGCTCTAGTACTATTTTAAAATGATATGTTGACTCAAATTGGGTAGGAGACATTGATACTAGGCAGAGTACAACAAGATATGTTTTTACTGTCAGTGGGACAATGGTGAGCTAGATCTCGAGGTTACAAAAGGTGGCTTCTTTATCCACCACAGAGGTAGAGTATGTAGCTGCAATAGAGGCAAGCAAGGAGATGATATGGATGCAATCCTTCATGGAAGAATTGGGCAAAACACAGGTTAACAATTATTTGTTTATAGATAGCTAGAGTACCATTCATCTTGCTAAGAATTTCACCTTGCATTCAAAGACAAAACACATACAACTGATGTATCACTTCATTCGGTCGGTATTGGATGATGGACGATTAAAGCTGGAAAAGATACATACATATGAAAGGCGTTCCCTATAGCGACAGAAGGGAGTGAAGGCATCCATGTACATAATAAAGATTTACTAGACGACTACCATGGAATTGGAAGAAGAAGCAATTCCATTGATAAATGAATGTTACACAACTCACTATGAACATTACAAAGCTGATGTTTTAAGAGGTGGAAGTGAAAGTCGATTAGTCCATGACCTCCTTAAACACTAACCATGTTCTTAACTACAATCCTACTCCTAAACCCTAAAACATGATCCTAACCCTAAACCTAGCTCTAGCAATAATACTAATTATAATATAAACCCTAACCCTAATAATAATCCTAATCCTAATCCTAAACCCTAATCCAAAGCCTAGTTCCCTAATACAAACCCTAACCGTACCCATAATACTAACCATGATGTAAACCCATACACAAACCATAATCCTAATCACTGTTGTGGGCTAACCCTTCATTATATGCAAACTCAAGATAGGAAGTTCTATGTCGAATATTCTTAAGGATATATATAATATAATCTATATATAATCTACAACATACTTTCAGTTTATGACGTGTCAATATAAAATCACACTTTGTTCATGCCATTTTAAAACTTGGTAGTGGACAAACCATGATGTAAACCCATAGGCGAACCATAACCTAACTCTAACCGTAACCCTAATGAAAACCCTGACCCTAACCATAATCCTAACCTTAAATCCTTAACCCTAATCCCAATCGTTAATCCTAAGCATAACCATAATCTTAATACAATGTAATTATGCATTAATTTATTTAATATCTTCAATGTTACACCGCGATTGCTACTAGCTTATATATATATATACACCGAAAGATAACCTTCTCCAAACACCTTTTTTTAATAATATTCACCCTAAAGTATAATAGACACCTCGAAAAGAATATCTCTTAACATATTTTATATATATTATAAAAAATATATAAACTAATTATATATATATATATATATATATATATATATA
>MU227960.1:292414-307454 GCA_018584345.1 Thuja plicata | reverse complement strand
ATACCGAAAGATAACCTTCTCCAAACACCTTTTTTTTTAATAATATTCACCCTAAAGTATAATAGACACCTCGAAAAGAATATCTCTTAACATATTTTATATATATTATAAAAAATATATAAACTAATTATTCCAAATAATAAAAATACAACTCCTCTCTATTTTTCTTAAGGCCCCGTTTGTTTCGCAGAAGTGGAATTGACTTAAAACCTTATTATCACAAAATCAGGTTTTGAAATCCCGGTTTTGCATCTTGGGGAATTGGAATTTGACTCAAAACCTTATTATCACAAAACCAGGATATGATTTCTAATTCCACCTATTCAGTGGGAAGATGATGCCACTCATTTTGGTGTCTAAACCCGATTTTGCTTGACGAATCCGGAATTACAATTTAGAGAAACAAACATGGGATTTGCAAAAACGGGAAGTGTCATCCCAAAAACGGGAAGTGTCACTCCCAATTCCGCGAAACAAACAGGGCCTAAGTTTACTAACCCTAGCACATTTGTGAAGATTTTTTTTTTTCTTCAAAGGGTAATCTAAGAGAGCCCCCTTAGGGGTTTTATAGCGAAAATATTTATTCTTCACAGTTTTTTTGAGAATTAGGGTTTCACGAACTTTTATCCAACAAGAAGGAACTCAACCCGTATTGCACCATTGAACCGGAATAAACAGGGAGAAGCGGAAGAGGGGTTTATCGCAGCCATGGTATGATTTTGGGTCACCTCATTCTTGTATTATTATTGTCTGTTAATATCTGGTTGCAACGTTTTGATTCAGTAGTCGTCTGTTTTGTCTCCGCAGGTGAAGTACTCGAGGGAGCCCGACAATCAGACAAAAGGTAAGCCAGTGCTCTTTGCAAATGAAATTTCGATCTGTAAATGTTTTATTATTGTCAAAAACGCTTCTCATACTTAGGGAGTTCGAAGGATTTAACACTATAAAAACGGTCACGTAATGAACCCTAATTTATAGAACTCCAATCCATTAAACCCTAATACAGTTTTAACGTGGAAGGAGCCTTCATCGCGTTGTGGTATGCAGCGCTTCTGCTATAGCTCCCTGTTCAGTTATAGCAAGTTATTTATCAAGTCGATCGATCAACGTGTTTTGTTTATTAGCCTTAGATCCTGCAAGTTTGTGGCTGCTGGTACTTAATATTTAATTCTGTTGTAGATTTGTGGGCAGTGGTCTATTTAAATGGCTGAATTTGTTCGAAGCGAGAGAGAAGATTTGCTGTATTTTGGCAAAATCGTTTTGTTAACGATATGTTTATATAAATATATGCTCTAGTGTATCTATTTAAATACATTTTAGTTCGTTTAATGGTAGAGAACCTCTATTCTTCAAAAAGAGGTTATACATCAGTTGTCTCAATGGTGGAGAAATTGTATTCTTAAAAGAGAGGTCATAATTTTAAATCTTATGGGAGTAGGGTATGTATGTCTCCTTTGTAGTACAGTTAGGTGCCTCTTTAATGTAGTATGGACTAGTATCATATACTATAAGCTAGCCATAGGAAAAAGAAAAAAAAACAAAAAAAAACTAATCTATGATTAGGGGTAGGGTATGTATGTCTCCTTTGTAGCACAGTTAGGTGCCTCTTTAATGTAGTATGGAGTAGTATCATATACTATAAGCCAGCCATAGAAAAAAAAAACAGATCATATGATATCATAGACTAGAAAGTATAAAAGAGGCAATTTCCATTTTCATTTCCATAATGGTATCATTATCATTTTTGCACTTTTTGATAATTTATGTATAGGCCCTGAAAGAAAAAACAAAACAAAACATTACACTGGCAAGCCCTGAATCTGAATTAGCAACTTACTTTTCAAAATTGTCTACATAGTATGATCATTGTAGGCACATTTGCTAGCGTCAGGTTTTAGTTTTCATGAAAACATTTGCCAACAGGCGTGTCATCTTAGTTTAGGTGCTCTTTGTTTTGTGCTTAGAGTTTTTGTTTATTTATTGCAGCATGCAAGGCTCGGGGCTCAGATCTGCGGGTCCATTTTAAGGTATGCTGGTAAAGATTCAATCGTATTTGGTATCAACCTTCCATTGGCATATAAACTGATACTGTAAATAAACATATTTCTTTGTTGCAAATCATGCTATATAAAATGATACTTTATACAAACACATTTCTTCACTGTGTAATTTAAGTTAGTATGCTGGTAAAGATGCAATTGTATTTAGGATAAATCCTTTATTTATTTTGTCTTCCCTTGTCATGGATCTTGGCATGTAAACGGATTCTACAAATAACTATATTTATAAAATGTGTTATATACAGAATACCCGAGAAGCAGCCCAGGCCATCAAGAAATTACATTTGGCAAAGGCCAAGAGATATCTGGAGGACGTTATTGCCCACAAGCAAGCAATACCCTTCCGTCGATTTTGTGGAGGTGTGGGCCGTACTGCACAAGCAAAGTCTCGACATTCAAATGGCCAAGGACGTTGGCCTGTAAAGTCTGCTGAGTTTTTGTTGGGATTGCTGAAGAATGCCGAAAGCAATGCAGAGGTTTTTCATTACTCCCAAAATTGCTATGAGAATGTACTTTGCAACCAGCTGGCATATGTATGCTATATAAATTCACTTTTTTTTGGTTCCTTTGCAGGTTAAAGGGCTTGATGTTGATGCATTATATGTATCTCACATCCAAGTGAACCAAGCACAAAAGCAACGGAGAAGAACTTATCGTGCTCATGGAAGAATCAATCGTACGCTTTCAGTTCCTTCTTATATGTTATATTTTTTTTGTGGTGAACAATTCTGGTACACTTTCATTTGGTCATTTCTTCGTTGTTGTAGAGCCATTTATTGGGTTTAAATTGCCTTTCGGTTATTTGGCTTTGTAGCTTACATGTCACATCCATGCCACATTGAGTTAATACTCTCTGAAAAAGAGGCACCTGTTAAAAAAGAGGTACGCTCATTGTTTTCTATTGCTGTACTTGTAAGCGACTCTTTCAAGTATTGAATTCTCTTTTCATATCAAATGTGTGTTACTGTCAATACTGAACATGATGTTTGATGTGAAGTATTTTTTATTTGAAGGTTTGTCATGTATAGATAATTCCCATCTCTGCATATTGTTGCATTTTACTTTTTAGAATAGTAAATTTTTTTCTGTGGTAAACCTACAAAAAATATGCATTGTTTAAAATATTCGTCAGCATAATTTATTTACATGCTTTATCGTTGTGATAGAAATTTTGACTAAGACCTTTCTGTTGTATAAGCAGGCTGAATCTCAGATTGCTGCCCCAACTAGACAAAAGAGAGGCCCTCTTCGTAGTGGCACCTCATCATAAGGTGCCAGAGCAGTTTTGATGCAGCACTTCACTACCACAGTTTTTGGAAGCACGGGTTTTTTGAGACTTGAATTTATTTGTAGGTTCTCTTGCATGAACTATTACCTACACGGAGTTTATTTGAGGCAGACAATATTTAAAATTTTGTTAATCTTCCTTTATTGCAATAATTTTTTTGCCTTAATGTCTACTTGTGGGTTTCAAACAGCAAGTTGCAGTAAGATGTAATTGTTTTACTCTGCAATGTTTAAGACACTGGGATAGTTTGTAGGATGTTGTTTGTCAAAGAACAGCGTAAAAATTATTTTCCATGCATACCATGTGGAAGTGTCTGCAAGGCTGCCTGGGGAATGAAGCTTCGGGTTCAAAGTGTGTGTTGTTTAGATTTCGACAGACATCTTAGGTTGTAAGTGTCATGCATTTAAAAAAGACAGGGTTTACTTCGGTTCATAAAATCTCATGGTGCTTTTATCAGATCTTTGCAAATTAGGCATAAACATAATATTTGAAAGGTCAATCTGTTTTTTTTTTTTAAACACATTGTGAATGTCATACTGTGTGTTAATGGTTCGAAATACCTGAGCTTTACTATCAAATGTGGAAAATTGGATGTGTTCTAATTTGATGAGTAGATTGAACATATATTTCAAACATTTATCGAGAAATGGATGGGCTGGGTTTGCTTAGGTGGTGGGATTTGTTTCAAGCATTGTTTTCAGTTGTGCCATTTGATGCTCAATTGTGAATATGTTCCTAGTACATAGATCGCATTTTTGGTGATCTCTGCATTTTTAAGTTAAGAACGTACATTTGATATTCTTTTTTTCATTTTTCGTGTTTCCTGCATTTAAACTTGTTTATTTTTGTAGTTGAGACAGCATTCTTAACATTGAAAGGCCATAATGGCATTTACAATCCGGCAGAGTTCCTTTTGCGGTAGAAGCGTTATATCTTCTTATAAAATGAAATCGGATGAATCTTTTGCGGTAGCTGCACAGGTGAAAAGCCTGTTTCCACTAGTCACGCAAACTGTGAAGACCATAACAGTGATCATACCTAGACTGTTTTCACCTCAATCACCATTAAATCAAACAATTATTTTATATTTTCAGTAGTGTTATAAAAATTGAGAGGTCATAAAAGTATTTACAAGCTGGCACAGTTCCTTGAATCTTCTAATATAGTTTCACAGGAGAAAAATCTGCACCCCTAGCGGCATAAACTGAGAAGACCACAGTAATATACATTAACTCACTTTAATCTCTTTATTTCTTCAGTTAAGAACTTAAGACCAGTGGTTTAAATCATTGAGAGGTAATAATGGCATTTATGAGTTGGCATAGCTCAGTTCGTAGCAGGAGAAACATATCCTTATAAAATGAAAACCAATTCAATCTTTGAACTGCAATGTCATGCTAATGTTCAGCATCAATGCTTCAATTCTTCTGAGTTTGGAATATCTGCATGTTAATATAATGCAGTTAAAGAGGGTTCAAGCCATTTGTGTGAGATAATTTTGAGTAGACTTTCTGAATGTTGGTGAATATCTGTAAAACTAAGGAAAAAAACCAAATCATTTAGAAGATGAAGATGTTAAAACAAAATGATTTAGAGCATTTTCAAGATCACGTTATATACCTGAATTTCCTAGAATTTAGTTTGCTGCGCATAAATGGTGAAATGCCATTTTTCTAAATTGACGTAAATTGACCTTACTTGGAAGGGGATCTTTGTTTTTGGTGATACCATTTGTGTGATACTTTTGAATAGACTTTCTGAATGTTGGTGAATATCTGTAAAACTAAGGGAAAAAAACTAAATTATTTAGAACTCGAAGAGTTTCAAACAAAATGATTTAGAGCAGTTTCAAGATTAGGGCATATTTCTGAATTTACTAGAATTTAGTTTGCTGAGCATAAATGGTGGAAGGCCATTTTTCTAAATTGACATTACTTTGAAGGGGATCTTTCGTTCAGTGATATATTCACAGGAAAAAAGCCCGTTTCCCTAACCTTACAATTTTAGAAACCATACCAGTGGTCACACCTAAACTGCTCAGAGCTCATACGTTATCATTGAATTATAGTTAATTTGTTATTATTTGTTTTTCATTGTGAAGAGCAGCATTTTTTTTAAGTTAAGACTACAGCTATCAGGTAGCCCCCCATAAACTGCATTGTGCAATGTAAACTTTTTAACATGATTGGTGATGTTGGTGGGACACGTACACCGGTATGTAGGTTGGTGAGGAGACTGGACCTTATGATCTCATACTTTACCACAGGAAGTTCTCCCCAATTGAACTAGGCCCCTAGCCCGTAAAGAGAACCATTTGAACATTAAGAGGTCATAATTTTTTTTTTTGAAACTGACATTGATCCTTTCATTTTAAGAGAATTTTCTGCACACAGATTATAGTGGAGTACTTTTCCGCAGGCTAGAAATGTTTATGCCAAGGATGGTATCGGTCTTTCTGTAGCAATGATATTTATGTAGTAAGTGGGGACAATGTTTTTGTTTAGTGTGCCGCTGTCAAGGTTAGTCCAGGCATGCAGGAGAACTCCAAATGTCCATGTAAGTCCTCTTGTAACACTACAAAACAATGTAGTCTGATAATGTAGTAGGATAATACATGTTGAATGATACAGGAGAGCTTACAAGAAGATATGTATTTTGAGAGCTTACAAGTTATTATTGACAAGGATTACAAGTTGTTTTTGACGAGACAAGGAATTTGTAACTTTTAGATGGAAAATTTGCAAGCTAATCATGTCAAAACGTAAGACATAATTTAACCATGATTTGTCCTGGGACGATCTGCTGCTTGTTCATCTTTATAATTATAGTATGTGTAAGGTTTTTTTAATCGGTCAAACTATTTTAGATTATTTTGAATTATAAATCTATGTCTTGTCTTTTGATTCCTCTCATTTAAATGTGGACTAGGCTTTCCATTTTTATATGTATGAACAAATATAACAAGATAGTTTATTACAAAATCGACACAAGGTACAAGACGATGTAAATTATACTAGTAGTATTGATATCTTTACACTGCATACGTACCTTGTTAGTGCAATTTGCATAATTAGCTGTACTTTTCTACCCCTGTTGCTCTTGAATTGTATTGGCGTTCCTTCTCATACCTAGATCATTCACCCGAACTGTCCAATTCCTAAGTTACTATAAGGTTTTTTTTTTTTTTTTTAAGTGGTAAAATTTGCAAAGTTAGCAAGATTGTAGACTTTTTGATGCCTATCTTGAGATGGTTTGATTCGCTAAGTTGGCCATCTAAACAGAGTGCGTCAAACTGGGAGGTACTTCTATATGATTGGCTTACCATTTCTAATAGTATTGATATCTTTGCACTGCATACGTACCTTGTTAGTGCAATTTGCATAGTTAGCTGTACTTTTCTACACCTGTTGCTCTTGAATTGTATTGGCGTTCCTTCTCATACCTAGATCATTCACCCGAACTGTCCAATTCCTAAGTTACTACAAGTTTTTTTTTTTTTTTTTTAAGTGGTAAAATTTGCGAAGTTAGCAAGATTGTAGACTTTTTGAAGCCTTACAAAGAAATAAGCAAAAGTCTAGCAAGATTGTAGACTTTTTGAAGCCTTACAAAGAAATAAGCAAAAGTCTAGCAAGATTGTAGACTTTTTGATGCCTATCTTGAGATGCCTTAAATTTTACTAGTAGTATTGATATCTTGTGATATTGCTATCAGGATTCAACTACACAGTTGAATCCTGATAGCAATATCACAATTTGACTTGCTGTGGAAAAATATCTCCTACTTAGTATTGATATCTTTACACTGCATACGTACCTTGTTAGTGCAATTTGCATAATTAGCTGTACTTTTCTACCCTTGTTGCTCTTGAATCGTATTGGCGTTCCTTCTCATACCTAGATCATTCACCCGAACTGTCCAATTCCTAAGTTACTACAAGTTTTTTTTTTTTTAGTGGTAAAATTTGCGAAGTTAGCAAGATTGTAGACTTTTTGAAGCCTTACAAAGAAATAAGCAAAAGTCTAGCAAGATTGTAGACTTTTTATGCCTATCTTGAGATGGTATGATTGGCTTACCATTTCTAATACGTGACATGTACTATTTATGGGCGACGTTTGATATCATGCTTATGTAGGTGATCACTTTGAGTTTTTTTTAAAATATTTTTTGAAATTTCTTGAGGTTTATTAGTTTTGTTATTTGTTTAAAAATTAGTTTTTTTGTTTGTTTGTATGGGAGGTATCCTTGTGACCTAGCCCAATGCCCAACAACTCTTATCTAGGGTACATGTGGGAGCTAGGGCGAGACTAATCCTACCATGGGTGAGATTCTCCGCCCACAAGCCATCTCACCTCTTTAAACCGGGAGCAAAGTCGAACCCAAGACCAATAGGGAGCAAACCCACGACCCCAGCCAACTCTACTACCCATGTGGGCTTAGTTTTGTTTTTTGTTTAAAAATTGGTTTGAGGAAGGAGTTTTATACGTGACTTTAGAGGTACATACATTTTAGAATGTTATCAAAATTCCTTGAAGTTTATGGTTAATGAATACTTTTTTAAAACCTTGTACTTTTTTTTGATAAGTGATAAGATTTTATTAATATATCAGAAGAGTAATACATCGTAGCCACTCTGATTGGCAAATTAACTTTACCTATGTAACATTCTACATTTGTAGTAATACATTACTGATCACCAAAAATGGCACATTGCCCATTCACCATTACAGTCCACCCCCTAAACAACACAATTCTACCTTATACATTCAGTTTACTATTCCCAAATTAAACAAAAACTGGGCTACATTTGAACGATACAAAGTTGCAGACAAAGAAATAGTAAAAAAACCATTTTACTTCATCCAGTGTTTCATCATTTCCTCGCAACTTTTGGTTTTGATTAAGGTACCCCCTAACGTGTCCACCTTTCCTTTTTTCCTCACCAATACTGTCTTTGTCGAGCTGTATTCCTCCCCATCTGGTTTGAGCTTGGCCTCCAACTTCCTCGGAGTATGCTTCCTCTTCTGATGACGCTCAACCTCCAGTTTCTCCATTTCCTCCTCATGATGTGCCAGAAACACTAGTAGCTCCTCCCAACCCACTCTTGCTTCCACAATTCTCCATGACTTCGGCATCGACGTGCACCATACAATGAACAGTTGTAATTCCCGGCTTGCACCCTCCACCAGACGCCGCGACCCCTCCCTAGTTAATATGCCCTTCCCCGACTCAACCCTACCCAACAATGGGGACAATCCACCACACTAGTTTGGCTTAACACAAAGCTTCATAACGCGCAAAACTTCCTCTTTACTTGCTGCCAATTACAAGGCCCAAGCATAGAAAAATGATGCAATGTTGTCGTTGTTGCGCTGGCAAATATCTCACGACATGTATTCCCAACCAAAGATTTGCCTCACACTGGCAATAAACCACTCATCTTCCAGTTTAAAAACACTCACCACTCTCTTATCTGTGATTTCCCCTCTAAATCTCGGAAGTTGGTTAATAGTGTTCAAAGAAAAATTGGCTTCCATAGTACTCACTGTCCCCACTAGCAACCTCCAAATCTCTGTCATTTTCCCAAAGTGGGTAGGGTTTAAATAAAAACTGAGGGTCCCTTCCAAATTGTTTTGGCCCCAACTCTATGTCATCACCAAAATAGAGGGCAACGTGGGCGGTAATCCTTTTTTTAACACCACATGTATTAAGCTTACTCAAGACTCTTCCACTACAAAGCATAATTTTTTATCGTTGCTTGATCAATGTAGGCCCTACCCACAACCCAAGGCAAGTGGAGGCCGCCAAATCCCATCTTTAAAATTTTGAATTTAATTTTAAATTCTACAAACTTAAAGCTAAATACCTCGAAAAGTCTTCTACCAATTCTTCCTTATTCTGATCATGCAACGCCACGCCAATGTTCGACAACCTGTCTGCAACCAATGACCTTCCTCAAGACATGTGAGATCTTGAAATCTTCAAAAGATTCCAATAGAGTTCTAATTCTTTTAATAAATTTATCCAAATGCCATGTTTCCATTGCACCTTTTGCTATCCCATTAATTATGGTCTACGAATCTCCTTCCAAGTGAATCTTCCTTACCCCAAGTTTCTTAGCTAGTTTCACCGCAAATATCGCTGCCAAACTCTCTGCCTTATTATTTGTCCCGACTGGAAGCTTTTTAGCACCAATCACTTGAATATTTCCATGCTCATCTCTAAAAACACATCCAACACCTAAAAGGCCCGGGTTACCCCTTCGACGCACCATCAAAATTCACCTTCGTCCAACTCCTTTCCAACGGATACCAATTCTTCTTAGCACAAGAGGAAAGAGGTTGAACCCTCACCTGCCCCTGAACAAGCCTCTTTAAAACCTTTTGTATTACAAGGGTATTGTAATCCTCTTAACATTTGATAATAAAGTTCGCAAATTTTAGAGTGCACAAGTTTTTCTTAGAAAAATGCTTTTCCTAAATAATCGCTATATTATAGTATTTGTCTATTTATTTATGCATTTTTATACTTTAGAGAGAGGATGAACACATTTTAACTTTTTATACATCACACACTTCAAGATTAGCATAGTAATATATTTCTACATACCTTGCTCTCTTATGAGTGGCATCTGAACTTGATAACCTTTTGTTCTAGTTGTCAACTAGAGGTTTTTTCAAGCCAATTATATTTAAGTGGGAGCTCATCGTGAGGGAAAATTTGTGATATTCATTTATGAAATAAAGATGGTGAATACATTAGTGAGGATTGAAGCATGCAAAAAAATAGGCGTGAACTTTAAAATGTGGAAACTAAAAATCGAAGATTATTTTATTGATTGTATTTTATGAGATATTGATGTGAATATTTATAGACTTAAGAAAGCTTCTTGAGAATCTCGAAATGATGTTAAGGACCAAAAACTAAAGGGTCTAGTTAGATTGTGCCTTGTAGATTTTTTTATTTATTAATGTGCATGAAGAACACTTCCAAAACTTTATGGCAAAAATTTGGAGAGAGATATCAAGCTAAATCCCTAGTGGATAAAATATTCTTAGGGAAGAACTTCATTTAGTGATGGAAGGTGTATTTTGGGGGTTTAATTAGACTCTATTATAAGTGTGAAAATGGATGAGAAGAAATATGATAAAATTTATTGTGTTTGATGGTAGATTCATGGATCAACCTAGTCAAGGCCATTAAGAGTAATTCTATCACTCTGAAGTAAAAAAGGACGTTGTTGGTTATTTTCTTCATAAGGAGAGGAGGAAAGTTTGCTCTATTATAAGTGTGAAAATGGATGAGAAGAAAGATGATAGAATTTATTGTGATTGATGGTAGATTCATGGGTCAACCTAGTCATGGCCATTAGGAGTAATTCTATCACTTTGAAGGTAAAAGGACGTTATTGGTTATTTTCTTCATAAGGAGAGGAGGAAAGTTTCCCAAAGTGCCAATGAGACTTGAGCGTTTGAAGGTAAGAAGAAGTACAAGTAGCATGACAAATCTAGATCCATATCTAAAGGAAGATCTAAATCATTTGGAAAGTTCAAAGCCATTGCTAGAACTATGTTATACTTGAACACTTTCATAAGGAGTGCAAAGATTAAAAAAGAAAAAAAGAAAAAAAAATGTTTATTCTAATTCATAGTTTGAGAAAGATGGCGACAACGTCTTCATTGCAACTCTAACCACTGAAACACATTCTTTCACATGACCTACAAGTATGAAAAGTATGAAGGAGATAAGGTGTACTTGGATGTTAACTCTTATTTAGCTATTATTGGGGATGGTACTACACAAATAAATTTTCTTGATGGTGGAGTTAGAATATTTGATGGTATCTTATATATCCTCAAATTAGCATGTAATATACTTTTTGTGAGAAAATTAATAGGTGCACAATGCAAGTGAAGTTTTCTTAAGAGCGTGTTAAAATGGTAAGAGGTGCTATGGTGGTTTTTAGATGCATAGACTTTGTTATAGTATTATGCATGCATTGTTAAGAGTAAAAATACGTATACATAAAAAAAAGTCTACTGCTACTTAAGTGTGTAAAGAGATGATATTCTCTTTAGTGGATCATGGTTTCTAGGAACCTAAGGGTGTTCTTTCTACTTTGCAAGTAAGACCCTGTTATAGCATCATAAATTAGGCCACATTCAACGTTTATTGTGTTCTCATAAATCTTGTCATATTTTGGATATTATTCATTCGTATATGTTTGGTCGTGTTGATGTTCATTTGATTGCGAAATCAACATAATATTTTATTTATTGATTATTAAAGAAAAACATAGGTTTATTTATGAGGGAATTTAAAGCAATGGATGGGTTGTAAACTGGAAAGAAAATTTAATGTTTAAGAACTAAGAATGACAATTGGTATTTTTATGATGTTCTTGGCATTTTGTAAGGAGTGCAATATTCAAACATAGAAAATACAATTTGTATTCTTCACAACAATATAGTTGTTTAGAATGAATGAACACAACATAAATGAAAAAGTTAGGAGTGTGCTTAGTGGAGTTGTCTTGGAATAAAATTTTGGGTTGAGGTTATAACCACTACTTGTCCTGATTAACGTTTCTCCCAAATTAGCTTGTGGATAGAATTCCATGAAGGTGGAGTTAGATCAAATATCTTCATTGAGAAATATCAAAGTTTTTGTTGTTGTGAGGCATATGCATGCACCAAAAGTTGGAAAATAAGATTGATGCCCACAATTGGTTATAGTTATGATGAAAAAAGATACAAGCTTTGAGATCTTATTGCACAAAAGATAATGTGATAAAAGTGTGATTTTTAGCGAAAAACCTTCTTCCACTATGTCGCAACTTGAAGAAATAGAATATAATTTAATTTCCTTCTATACTTTAAAAGTTGGATGAAGTTGATGAAACCTCATCAAGCTTTATATACTTAAAACAAGAGGAAAAACCTCTAACTTAGATTGTTCAAAGGTTTACAATTTAAAAAATCTATAAGAATGGTATCCACTTGATGATTGAAGATGTATATTTTCTTTGGATACAAACATTGATGAATCAATATATGCACATGGAGCATTATGTATGAATGTTGTAGATTCTTGAAAACTAGCCATGGATGAAGAGTGTACCATCCTAACAAGTAAGCACTTGATTACTGTACATTTTATGGACCATATTGCACTCATTTTAGTAATAGGACCTTATAAGGACATTTAAACTCAAATCTGGGTCCTCTTCTCTCTTTTACCTCTATCTTGCTTAAAGTTGAGGTCAGCCCCTATTTCTAGGTGTGCTCCTCTATTTTTCCTCCAATCATTTAATTTATTTCATCACGTAGGCCCAATGTCATTATTAATTTCTATGTCTATAAACTTTACTTTTGCATATTTCTATGTTGATTCCTAGATAGTGGTTTGATTGAGGCAAATCCCTCTATTCAACCTTCTTTCCCATTTTTCTGTGTGCAGGTACAGAACAAGAAGTTGTGTTTTCAGATCCGGACTCCGCAGACCCCGACACAAATCTCTGTATAATTTGAGACACATTCATCATGTACATAACATACCAAATATTATGCACCCTCAGAAACATGCCCAAATTTTCAGGACAAGTCACAAAGAGGTTACATAGCCCAGATTTGGAAGTACATGTATTTCCGGGATCCCAACAGTCGGAAAAACAACAACAGAACAACATCTGCTTCATCTCTTCAAGGTACACTTATCTTTATCACATTTAAATTTTCCTCTTTAGCATTTGCAAATTTAGATAACTCAATTTGTCATCCTTCTCAATTTCCAAGCAACAAAAAAGAATAGAAGCTCCTAAGACTCGAATCCGGTATTGGCATCACTCTATCCTTTCTTGTGGTGTTGATCCGATTTGACTTGAGGTGGCTTCGTATTATAATGTACATTGTGAAATTGGGGAAGAGCTTAGATCCTATTAGGTGATCCCCATTTTCCACTGTACATTTTGGTGAACCAGACTCTTCTTACATATTTTTGATTTTGGGTGTTAGATCTCTCTTATCTCATAACATTCATGGAGCTTACTAAAGTAGATTGGTGTGTGATCACTTATGTTCTTACATTTCTCCTTACCTTTATCAATCACATGGAGTGAATCATACTTTGTTGCATTTGATGATGTACGTATGCATTCCTTCATGGTGTTTTAGCATATGCCATAATGAGGATTTCAAATATTCATCTTCCTTATAAGGTGCATGTCAAGACTTTTATCAATATTCTATAAGGTTTTCTCATCAACCTTCTAACAAAATGCATGGAATATCTCGATCTTATAAGAGTATTTATGGAGCATGTTAAATCTAAGGATGAAATTAACACAAACCAACCCAATCCTCCTCCTATAGTGTCTACTAGTCATCTAGCTCCTAATGTTCCCAGTTCAATGCAACCTAGATCTCCTATTCCTCAACTTACTTTGAATTGAAAACCATAACTTGAATCAATAGTTCTTTACAGTTACAATTTTTAGAAATACAATAATTTAAACATATACATTAATTTAAAAATTTAAATTGAATTAATTTACAAACTTATAGATCATTTTTTTAAACATGTAGTTCATTAATCAATGAGTAGAAATGTAGGAACTTATAACATATTGAACATGAATATTGAAGCAATTTACAAACAAGGATAAAATTTATGATAATATAGTGAGTTAGGAACTTGTAATATGGATAACACTACAAATTAAGCAATAAATACAAACTGATAAGAAATACACATTTTAAATAGTTCAATGTATGAACAAGAATAAGAAATAATATTAAAATTGATCCATTATAAATAGTTCAAGAATACATTGATCCAATTCATTGGTATGATTGCAATGAGTAGAGACATAATCATGTTTAATATATTCTTGTATGGAACCTATAATAACAAATGAATCTTTAAGTAAATTAAGGATATTGAATACATAAAAAAAACTTAAGAGATTGCCATGTAACTAATAATATAAATTAATTATATTAAACAATTTATGCTTACCATATAATGGAAATTTATTAATTTATAACAAGTTGAATGCACAACCGTAGTAGTCGTCAACAACATGAAGTTGTATGAGACCTACAAAAAAAATAGTTAAATATAAAATTAGGATAGCTTAAGGGGGGAAGCATTCAATATCAATCTATCAAAGTAAACACATGATGAACATTATCAAATTATATACCATGCGATCAAATTAGATAGATTTAATTAGGATCTATGGTTTAAAGTCATGTTATGCCTTGCATACCCATCCCTATATCCCCCCCCCCCAAGCAAAATGTTGGGTCCCCTTTTTCTTTTCTTTCCTTCCCTTTCTAAATTTTGTTGCCTTGTCTGTTTTTCTTTGTCCTCCTTTGGGATTCATGATCCAAGATTTATTCCCTCTTTCACCAAATTTTTACTCGTGCTACAGATTCTTGGTTTCCATAATGCTTTCTATGTTATGGAGACCAGATGCCCGAAGACCGAAATGTGGAGCCTCTATTTTTGACATAGGGTTGTATGCTGCCTTTAACACTTCTTTCATGGTCGGTCTATAAAAGGGTCTTCCTGTAACACCCCAAAATTGGCACCTAACAACCTAATCAATTTTGGTGCATTTTCTCATCCTCGAAGTCCTATTTTACTAGGCAAATTCTTCTCCTAATTGACTTTAATTGACTGAGTTTCAAAT
>MU227960.1:249339-269047 GCA_018584345.1 Thuja plicata | reverse complement strand
TTAAGCATAGAGTAATAACTTAACTAATTAAATCAACATGATTTAATTAATAAGCAAACTAATGATTACTCTAACACCCCCCCTTAAGTGTAACTTAGGGAGAAGCAAAAACAGCTAAACTACTGCAGAAAGCAGGAAAGATGGGTCCCGGCAACAAGGCCTGATCAGGTACCCAAAACAAGAAAGGAAACTAGATGAAGGAAACTAAGCCTCCAATCTAGGGAAAAGATGTCCCAGAGAAAGGAACAAGAATGAGCAAGAAGCATCTTCGAAGCAAGGAAATGTAAACTCTGTCAGGAGAAACTGCTAGAACCCCCACTGAAGTGCATGACCAGGTAGAGAAGACAAAGTCTGAAGAGCTAATCAATCGAACCAGGAAGCAATAGAACCAACAGGTGAACACCCCCATAATGCTGAACAGGGAGAGGTGACAGGAACATTGAAATGCAATGCCAGAAACATCTACAGAAAGAAGACCAGGGACACCAATAGTGCAACAGAAATACACACATAGGATAAAGGGCGGTGTCATTGACACACAGCATGGGCTAATGTTGTGGAAGGTACGCTCACTTGACAAAGGTGGATGCGCCTAAAATGGCAAAAGCATCATAACCCCCCATGGCACTTTATAACAGAGTGCAAGTACAACAACCATACAAGGTGTACAAGATCCCAGAAATGTAGAAGAAGACACTTTATCTCAGTGCGTTTACAAAATAAAAATGCATCAGAAGGAGCATACAAGCTCAGAAGTCAGAAAGAAGAGTGAGCTATGAAATCAAAAGAAGAGATCCCAGGACCTGTAAAACCAAGTAATCCACTAGAGGGAATAAACTGCCAAACTCAGAGGAGAGAAAACCTGGAGAAGAATCTAGAAAAAATACCTCTACCACTGAATAGTTCACTGAACCAGCTTTCCGACGATATCTTGTTTGCCAAAAACGGAGTCCGGATGAGCCAGATATGACTCTCGGAAGGCAAAAAAAGACATCAGAATTCAACAGAAAAAAATGTTGTCGAAATGTCAAAACCCAAAAACCCAACCTCCATCATCAGAAAGTTCTCGAAAAGAGCTTTCTGACGGTATATGGAAGTCGAAAAAAGACCCCCGGATGCTCAAGTTAGAGCGAAAACAGACCAGGAGGGTCAGAAAGGCCTCAGAAATTTTTTTTAAGCCCCTAGGGCTAAAAAAAGTGGCCCCTGGGCGCATGGCAATAATAGAGTAATAGAGTAATAACTTAACTTAACTAACAGTATAAATCTATAAAGGGTGTTAGAATCACCTATTGGTTGGTTGGGTCCTTTGGAGGAATAAGGATTTAAGTGGGAAAAACTGTCCAAGAAGGGCTACAAGGATTAGGAACCTTTTGTGGATAAATACACACCAGTAGATTGGGAGTGCTGAACCAATGGTTGTTTTGTGTCATGTTAGTCTATAAGACACCACATCTTAATCCTTTTGGTCTCTTTGAGGTTGGTAAGTATACTAATCCTAAATAAGCCCTTGTATCCTTGAGGGTCACTAGGAGTCATAAGGTAGACCTAAGGGTTTGATTTTGTATTGAAGAAATAAGTGAGAAGGGGATATGGAACTTAGAAAAAAAAGTGTAAATCACCCCATGGATTCAGTACTAGGATGTTAGGGCTCTTGGCTTGACTCATAGGTTGAGGAACCTATCACATCTTTAAAAGTTTGGAGAAGCAAGGGCTTTGCATCAATTGGTATTAGAAAATAGAAAGAACCTTAGGAAGAAGGATTTTGGAAGATATGTTAGAGGGAGAAGCATAAAATAAGGCTAGAGAACTGCCTCCAAGAATGACCAATGTAGAACTTGCAAATATTGTGCGAGAGCAGATGGCAGAGAACAAAGAAATGAGAAGAGATATAGAGAGGTTGAAAGGCAAGGTTGATATGAAGGATGGAGATGACTCTGGAAATGAAGAAGAAAGGGGTGAAGAGGAAACCCTTGGGTAGGAAGAAGAAGAGGTTCCCGCGGACCAGAGGCCCTCATGAATGCCTTGAAATCCATGGAGAGAAGGAGCATGGAGGGAAAGTTAGATCTACCAATATATAGTGGGAAGATGGACCCAAATTTGGTTATGGATTGGCTAGACTCCCTGACATTTTTTTTATTGTGAGGAAATCTCTGAACACTAGAGGGTAAAGATATCCGAGTCTAGACTAAAGGGAGGAGGCCTGAATTGGTGGAACTTCATTCAAGATGAAAGAGTAAAGAGTGGCAAGAATATGATAACTACTTAGAAGAGGATGGTAACATTGGTCAAGGAAGCCTATGTGCCAAAAGATTATGAAGTGCAAATTCATAAGAGGAGACAAAGGTTGAGACAAAAGGAGATGGATGTCTCCAGTTATACAGAGGATTTTTAAAGACTCACAATGAAATCCAAGACTGTGGAAAAAAAGAGTGAGAGGGTGGCTAGATATCTCAATGGCCTAAGAGTGAACATCCAAGATGAACTAATTCGTTGTACCCCCAACACTATCCACAAATGTCACCAATTGGCATTAAGGGTGGAAGAAAAATTGAAGAGGAGATATGAACAAAATAGTAGAGGGAGAGGCCAAAGAGAGTTTAATAATAGAGGTAGAGGGATGTCTAGTGGAAAGGGGTCAAAGTTTCAAAGCCCCTAGTGAATCCAATCAGGAAAACACTCAAGGGGAGAGTAGTTATAAGGGTTATTTCAGAGAAAGAAGATCCAATTCAAGGGGAAGATTTGGAGGGAGGAATTTTGAACCCTTCAAATGTTTCAGATGTCATCAAGTTGGACACATGGTTTCAAGATGTTAGAGAAGGCAAGATCGAGTTCTCAAGGAGAAAGGAGGACAAAATTGGTGAGAGAGGATGATTGTCAAAGTGTCAATTCTCCTGGATCATTTTTAGAATCAGAGCAAGAGGAGACACTCATGACGAGGAGGGAAATGATCAAGACATAATGCCCATTAGAACCACCACAAAGAAATACTTTATTCAGAACCTTATGCAAGGTTGGAGGTAAGGTATGCAACATTGCAACTGATTCTGGATCTACTACCAATTTGGTGTATGTTGAAATGTTGAAGCTAAGGAGGGTACCACATCCAAGTCCTTACAAGGTGTCATGGCTTACTAAGGGTCAACACATCATCATTGAAGAACGGTCAAGTGTGGAGTTTTAGATTGGTAAATACAAAGACAATATACCCTGTGATATTGTGCCCATGGATGCCTGCCACCTAATTTTAGGGAGGCCTTGGAAATATGACTTGAAAGCAATTCATGACAGGGAAAAGAACGCATATAGAATTCTGTACAATAAAGAGAGGACAACATTGTTACCACTGCCTAACAGCGCAGAGGATCAGAAGGAATCCAAATTCATGTTTGTGGGAGGAAATGAATTCCTTGAAGTGATAAAGGAGAAGGACACACAATTCTATGCCTTGGTGATCTTACCGAAAAGAGATCAGAAAGAGGTTATGAAGGAGAAAGCATTACCCAATGGAGAAGTAGAGGTACTAATGAACAAGTATAAAGGTATTGTGGCCAAAGATTTGCAAAATACCTTACTCCCTGTCAGAGAGATTAGTCACAATATAGATTTTATCCCTGGTGTAAATTTTCCTAATAAGGTTTCTTACAAACTAACACCTCAGTAGAATGAGGAGATGGAAATGAAGATCCAAAAATTGTTGGACAAAGGATTGATAACCAAGATTTTGAGCCCATGTGCAGTCCCTACTCTATTTGCCCCAAAGAAGGATGAAACTTGGAGTTTTGTGCACAGACTCAAGGGATATTAATAGGATCAAATTAGGTATAGGTTCCCTATGCCTAGGATTGAGGACTTGATGGATTGCTTAGGAGGGACCAGATACTACTCCAAGGTGGATTTGAAAATTGGATACCACCAAATCAAAATAAGGACTAGAGATGAATGTAAGACTTCCTTCAAGACAAATGAAGGACTCTATGAGTGGAAAGTGATGCCTTTCTTCTTGTCAAATGCACCTAGCACATTCATGAGGCCTATGAATGAAGTGCTAAAAACTTTCCTTATAAATTTTTTTATAGTTTATCTAGATCACATCTTGATCTTCAAGAGGACTAGAGATGAACATTTGAGACATCTAGATTTGGTGTTGAAAATATTGTTTGATGAGAAACTCCTAATCAATTTGGAAAAGCATGTTTTCCTGCAGGAGGAGTTGTTCTATTTGGGGTTTGTGATATCGGGAGGAAACCTCAAGATGGATCCAAACAAGGTGGAATCCATTTTGAATTCACCCTCTCCAAGAACCATGACTAACATGAGAAGCTTCCATGGACTTGCCACTTTCTATAGGAATTTCATCAAAGGCTTCAACCATATTTGTGCCCTAACATTGGAGACTATAAAGGGATGAAAAAAGTGAAGATTTGTGTGGACAAAGGAAGAAGAGGACTTTTTCCAAACTCTAAAATAAAAGGTGGCAAAACAACTAGTACTTGTTTTTTTTCCATATTTTCACAAAGTTTTTACTATAGAATGTGATGCATTTAACATGGCCATAGGTGCAGTGTTGAGTCAAGAAGGAAGGACCATAGCCTTCTTCAGTGAAAATGTTAATGAAGCTAAGAGGAAATACACTTCTTATGACTTAGAGATGTATGCTCTAGTCCAAGCACTAAAGAAATGGAGGCATTACCTATTGCCCAAGGAGTTTGTTGTTTTCATTGACAACCAAGCTCTGAGTTTTTTGAATAGCCAAGATAAGATAAGTCATAGGCACATGAAATGGGTGGATTCCATTCAATCCTATTCTTTCACCATCAAACACAAGAAAGGAATATCCAACAAAGTGGCAGATGCTCTAAGAAGGAGGAGTCTGACTATGCAAGAAGTGAAGTTGCAGAGTGTGGGAATCAATTCCTTGAAAAACATGTATGATGGAGATGAAGAATTTCATGACACATATAAGGTTTTCACTGAATTTTCTGATGCTTATCATGTTGAGTACTCTAATTTTCTGATACAGGATAGTCTATCATTCAAAGGTAGCCAATTATGTATCCCTAGGTGTTCAATGAGGGAGAATATTACCAGAGAGAAACATTGTGGAAGCATGAGTGGACATTTTGGGTTGGACAAGACCCCGTAACAAGTAAAGAGGTACTACTTCTGGCCTAAGGTGCAAGGTAATGTTATAAGATTTGTGGAAGCATGCAACATATGTTAGAGAGCAAAGGGCACATCCACCAATGAAAGATTGTATCAACCACTCCCTATCCCTACAAGGCCATGGGAGAGTTGTAGTATGGATTTTTTCATGGGTCTACCTAGGACTCAGAGAGGATTTGAAAGTGTTTATGTAGTGGTGGATAGGTTCAGTAAGATGACCCACTTCCTACCCTATAAAAGCACAAGTGATGCCACATACATAAAAAAAATTGTTTTTTAAGGAGATAGTGATGATACATGGATTACCTCAGAATATTGTATCTGATAGGGATGTGAAGTTCATTGGACACTTCTAGAGGAAACTATGGAAGATATTGAGCACCAATATGAACTTTAGTTCTACCTACCATCCACAAACGAATGGACAGACTGAAGTAGCAAATAGGTCTTTGGGGAACCTATTGAGATGCTTGACTAAACAGAATGGAGAAAAGTGGGAATCCATCTTACCATAGGTAGAATTTTTTGACAAGGATTTAGTGAACAAGAGCACTGGTAAGAGTCCTTTCCAGAGAGTATATGGTTAGAACCCTAGGGGGTATTGGAGTTGAGAGACCTTCCTCAAGATGGACAGGTAAGTGCTTAGGGAGAAAAATTTGTAGACAGCATAAGATAGATTCATGAATAGGTGAGAAACACACTTCAAAAGACTTCTAAGAAGTATAAGGAGATAGCAGATAAGAGAAGAAGGGATGTTCAATTGCAGGTAGGAGATTTGGTGTGGGAATACCTCAAGAAAGAAAGACTACCCAAGGGGAAGTTTTCCAAACTAATGATGAGGAAAGTAGGCCCTTGCAAAGTATTGAAGAAATATGGAATGAATGCATATGAGATTGCACTGCCTTCAGACCTTGGGATCTCTCCTATCTTTAAGATTGGTGATCTAACACCCTATAAGGGAGATGTACATGCAGGAACATATGTGCATGTTGGAGAATTGGAAGCAACTGTTGCAGACATTCCTCACTATGAACCAAAGAGACTAAAGAAGATCTTGGACACAAAGGTCATACAAAATATCAGGAAGAACACATTCAAACAATATATTGTTAAGTGGGAAGGATTACCCGAAGAGGAAGTTGTGTGGATGGATGAAGTTGACATAAAGAGGCATGGTACCTTTCTTGAAGAGCTTATCTCAAGTGGAATTGAGATCAATTCACCCTGGGAGTATGGTGCAGGGGCACCCCAGCATGGAGAAGACAAGACCTCATGATACCAAGGATGTGTTCCATCAAGGCATTTTTTTGCTTTGAATGTTTTTGTTTGATGTTTGTAATAAGGAACCCCAACATGTAACTCAATGTCATGGAAAGGTGATCTATAAGCCACCATGGACATATGGGCTTAGGGGTGTGTAGAAGAGTCTTAAAAGTGTTTAGGAGGTGTTTTAGGAGGTCTATGTAAATTTATAGATGACTCAGTTATTAAGTTGTATACATGTCATGTTTGACAACTTTTTGCAAAAGTTGTCAAAGTTGTAAATGTTGTCAATGACAACTTTTCAACAAAAGTTGCATTTTGTAACCAACGGTCACCACAATTCAAAAAGTGGTCGGGAACCATTGGGAAACACATACAATTTATGAAACAGACCTCTCCAAGTCAAGAGGAGGAGATTGTAAAGATTTTGCATTGGAGATTTAATTAAAACTGTGAAATTCTAGCATTTTCTGTGATCAGAGATCGTGTATGGCCCTGTACGAAAGGTAGATGTTTTGAATATAATTGGGGAATGTAATTTTTCCTTTTACATTGCATATGCATCCAATTTGAGGTTTTGATCTTCTGTTTAGAGGGAGAAAACAATAATTTACTTGCTGGTGGTTGGTGTAGACAACATTTCTAGGTCTTTTGAAAGAAATGACCATATCTTGCAATTTCACCCTTGGTTACTAACAAACCTGGAGGAAATGAAAGTATGATCAATGTATTTTAGGAATCCAATGGTGTTTTTCAAGTTTATAGCAGGAGCAGGAAGAAAGTTGATGCCCTAGGTGGACATCTTTATGTGGCCACCAAAGTGAAGAATAAAGAAAGATCCATATCTGGAGTTAGGTGATTGATCAAAGGCCATGAATTTGGATTTGATGATTAATTTGTGTTTGTAATATGACCAAGTGGTTTATTTGGCGGGGAAACATCATTAAGAAGCACTTCCTTTGGAAAGTGAGCCTAATTAGGGTAATTAGGTCTCCTAGTCCCAGTAAGGGTTGAGACCTTTGTTCAGTGAACCATACCAAACCATTTGGGAGGATTGTATAAATTTGTAAAGGGTGTATGAATCACCTATTGGTTGGCTGGGTCCTTTGGAGGAATATTGAGTTAAGTGGGAAAAATTGTCCATGAAGGGCGACAAGGATTAGGAGCCTTTTGTGGAGAAATACACACCAGTAGATTGGGAGTGCTAAACCAATGGTTGTTTTGTGTCATGTTAGTATAGAAGACACCACATATTAAGCCTTTTGGTCTCTTGGAGTTTTGGAAGTACACTAAGCCTAAATAAGCCCTTGTATCTTTAAGGGTCACTAGGAGTCATAAGGCAAACCTAAGGGTTTGATTTTGTATTGAAGAAATAAGTGAGAAGGGGATATGGAAATTAGAAAACAAAGTGTAAATGACCCTATGGATTCAGTACTAGGATATTAGGGCCCTTGGCTCAACTCATAGGTTGAGGAACCTATCATATCCTTAAAAGTTTGGAGAAGTAAGGGCTCTGCATCACTCTCCACCAAAATAGAACCATAATGGATTAAAGGGAAGTGGAATAAATTGTCAGAAACAATAAAAAAAGGAAAATATCTTAGGAAAGAATTCAAGAGAGTGAGACAAAGTAAGAGTTTTACCAAATACACAAAGAGTGAGATATTGCTCCAATAGACCAAACACCAAATTCACCAAGATGCTCCAAGATCAACACAAGGACACAATAATTTTGAAAGGGGAAAAATAAAGAAAAACACCTTGTGTATAATATGAATGAGGCGCACAAGCCTAAATAAGGAGAGAGAATGTGAGCAAGAAGCTCATTACAATAATGAGAGCAAGTTTGAGAATGTGAGAAGAAGTGAGAAAATAGAGAGAAGATCATTAAACAAGTGTGTGTAGAGGCGTCTCTTAAATAGAGATGAGTGGGGGAGTTGGCATGTAACTCCCATATTCTATGAGTTCCACGTTCACACTAAGTGTGTGCCAAGTGTGAGAACCCTCTTAAGGAGGAATATCTAATTTCCTTATTAAAGGAACTGCAAAAATGTGACATGTCCTCTCACTTGGACTAGATGACAAATACAATTTAGGATACCTTGGTTTATCCTTTAATTACATAGTTCACCAAGGAAAGATTAATTTATAACACCCCTCTTTAATCTTTACTTGGGTATTTACATAAAGGGAATCAAACCCAAATTTTTACAATGAGAATGAAATATCTCTTTACAAAATCTACAACTTGGTCTTCAATATAAGGAAGAGATTTGATTGTCTTGATCCAAGTCTTGATGTAATCTTCTTGAAGTTATAGGACATGTGAATAGGAAGTGATTCCATAAGCGGAAGATTCACCTGAAATAAAGAAACATAGAAACACGAACCAAGGAACCTATCCACAAGAAGAATGTCATATAATATTCAAGTTAGTGTAACTTTGAAACTGTTACATCAGAAAATATATTTAAAGAAATGCATGAGATTTCATCAAAAAATAAAGGAGATAAACATGAAATCAAGATACACCAAATGGTCAAGGTACCACAAAAAAACATCCATCCTCTCATCTCAAAATAAATATACTAATGCAAAAATGAGGCCTGCATTAACGTTACGTCAATCACATGGATATAGATAGTCCATTAATGAGTTACTGCAAGTGAATGTGTAGCTAATCCATAACCTGCATGACTCACGATCTAAGCAATGAAGAATGCAAACTCATCATCACATTAGTAATATTGCAAAGAAGAGTGAGAGAGAAGAAACCATAATCCGAGTAGAACATATGACTCAAGTACCAATAAACATTTGAATTGATTAGCCAATCATGTCTACACTTATGAACCATAAGCAATGAACCATTAAGGAGATAATAATTTAAACCAACATTAAGATTGACATATGCTAAATAAATTAAACTATGGATTATGAGAGAGAAAGCCAAATATCTACCAAACATATGAGAAATCCAACAAACTGCAAGAAGGATTTCAACAACAACAACTTCGCCAAGAGAAAAACAAGCAATGGAACAAGTTGATAAACATCAACTGAAGTAAGTGTATCCCAGTGCAACTTACAAATGGAACAAGTTGATAAACATCAACTAAAGTAAGTGCATCCCAGTGCAACTTACAAATGGAACAAGTTGATAAACATGAACTGAAGTAAGTGCATCCCAGTGCAACTTACAAATGGAACAAGTTGATAAACATCAACAGAAGTAAGTGCATCCTAACACAACTTACAAATGGAACAAGTTGATAAACATCAACTAAAGTAAGTGCATCGCAGTGCAACTTACAAATGGAACAATTTGATCAAAAGGAACTCATAAAACATGCAACAATAGATCATATAAAATATGAGAGCAAGTAATGCTAGATAATGAAATAAACCACTGGAAGGAAATGAAGTATGATTACTTGAAAAAATTAAAACAGAGCAACATTAAGGACATAAGGTAACAATTTAAAATACTAAAGAAAGAAATACCCCCTGAAGATGCACCATATCACTAAAAAGGGCTACTAACATTATGACGAAATGCAAATGCATGATGGGCTTGATTACCATTATCCTCCTTAGAATTAGAAGGTTAATGATTTTGATTCATGTGCCTTTTATCATTTTGTTTTTTAAAGTAGTTATTAGTTACATGATCGTCTTTCACACAATACCTGTACAATGGGGTCTTTGATTTATCTTATGATGATTTGAGTTATGATGGTTATTCCAATTATCGCTAACATTATGATGGGTATTGTGATGATTATTATGATTGTTTTTTTTTGGTCGATAATATTAGTATATTTTATTAATATAAAGAAATTCTTACATATATTTCTACCATTTCAGATTTCAATAGTAGCCCCCTTTACAATTTCAAATTTCCTTCAGACAACTCATCCCAAAAAAGGAAATTTACATCATTACAATTGATAGATATGACATCATCTATGCATCAATTCTACCTGGTTTTCCAAAAAAACCTCCATAGTCGCCCGATTGAAACGATCAGACCCTCTTCCAGCATCTTCATGTTCTTTATCACAACTACGCGATCGTTTGGTGGGGAGCCCGGTAATCATTCAGACTTCGTTGATTTTTCACTATGGGTTTTCTGCACTGAACTCCACAAAAACCGCTCAAAAAACACCATATCCAAAAAGGCCCTTAATTATGTCACCTCCATTCGCCATTAGCCTGGTTTGTGAATTACATTGTATTTCTCAAAAACCATTCGTTACACCAAAAAACTTATTTTAGACCTCTGGTCTATATTTTAAGGATTGGCTTACTGCATTACCCTTTGCTTTCATCTGCGTAGAGTCCTCCCTTTCCTTGGAAAAAGGGTAGGAACTATCGGCCTTTGGTGGAGTGCATCGTAGTTTTGGATGCCCTCCTTCAACTTATTCCAAGCCATTTTCCTATCCCGCATGTAATTTCTTTTATCCACCCCCTCCGACCACTGTAAAAAGGGAAGAATGCCTTTTGTTATTCCCTCCTCTTCATTCTCAAAGCATTCACTATAATTGAATGCCCATCCAGGGTGCGCCCACTCCAGCAGTTGATCAACATTAGAAATAAGGTCTGCCTTGAAGAGAGAATTCATCACTCTCTTAACTACCCTTTCATGTTCTCATAATTCAAGCCCCCATGCCATTATCATTGCTGCGATATCCACTTGCAGCTTCCACCTATTTGTGGCTTCATTGAAAAGATGCCCAAGGGTCAATTGAAAAGCTTCAACGACCTCTTGTGATGGAAATTTTATCAAGTGATTTACTTTTTTTGCCACTTAGTTGTCAAGGGTCAATTGAAAAGCTTCCACGGGTCCATAGATGGACTTTTTCTGCCACTTAGTTGTGAATGTGAACCTAGGCTCCATTTCCACAATAGCTTCCTGTTGAAAATTGAAACCAGGGTTGCATTTGTCAAAACCACTTTGTAGAATGAGGTTTGGGGAATGACACCTTCGATTATATAAACAATTTCAAGTGATTTGAAATCAATGCAACACATCCTTTAGGATGTTGGCATGCGGGTAGGTAGTAATTGCACACTTCATCACCCGAAAAAAAGACATCCTCTGCTGTCATTTAATCATTACTTGTATTTTCCTTTAATATGATGATGCCAAATTGCCTTTTGCATTATGAGAAGCAGATCTCAATCAAGATCCGCTTACAGTCAGGTCTTTCCTTTTTTAAAAATCTCCATTTAACTATTGCACATTTTTTCATTTTTTATTTATCTGATGAGGGCTCCTCTTCTATCCATATTTCATTTATCACTGTGATATTTAGAGCCTGTTTGGAGAGCTCGTCTGCTTCAGAGTTTCCTGCTCTCTTTACATGAGTAACCTTGAATTTGTCAAAGGTCTCTAGTATTTCTTTGATTGAGTCGGTGTATTTTTCTAGGTGCCATGCACTTATAGCTAATTTGGAGATTGCTTGCACTACAAGTAGTGAATCTCCTTCTAGATGCAATTTTTTTATACCCTTATGTTGTGTAATTTGCACTGCCAGTAATGCGGCTTGACATTCAACCATATTATTTGTTCCATCATTGCATCTTTTAGCTACCTTCAAAGTAGTCTTTCCTTTTGCATTCCTAAAAATGACCCCAATGCCACTTTGTCCCGGGTTGTTTTTAGCTGCCCCATCAAAATTTGCTTTTATCCACCCTTCCTCCGGGGGCTGCCATTTTATATTCTCTGCTTCCACTATCTTTCTTCTAGCCACTAAATCTCCTGCTGAAGAGCTAAACCTTAGTCTTGGCCAATTCATTTGAGTCATCCTGTCTTCATTTGTGTATGGAATCTTTAAAAACTGTCTTCGTGTAGTTGAAGTGCTCACAACTTCCTCAATGGCATGCTGTAATCTATTTAGAAACCTATCTTGTGATTCCTTTTCACCTCTAAAGATCCTCCTATTTATTTCTTTCTAGATCTCCCATACTACCATGGATGGGACTATCTTCCATATGTTTGACAGTGTTGATTTCCTTTTCTCCCTAGGCCAATCTGCAAAAACCTTAGAAATAGTGTTAGCTCGCAAACTCATCCATCTTAGTTTCTTTTGGACAAAATTCCAATAATTTTATGCAAAGTTACATTGTAGTAGCATGTGGTCTAAGGATTCCTCATTTTTTTCACAAAGTTCACATTGGGTGGGACCACTAAGGCCTAGTTTTTTCCTCCTTTCTTTAGTCAAAACTCGTCCCCTGCATACAAGCCAAGAAAATACTCTTGCCTTTGGTAGGATATCTTTACTCCAACATAGATATTTTGATGGAAATTGTGGTTCAGCTACATTTTCCAAAATTTTGTAACCTGTCTTAACTGAATATTCCCCTGAGAGGGATCCACACCATCTTATTCTGTCCCTATTTGCAGTTAATGTAACCTCCCTGCTGCTAAATATCTCCATCATTCTGTTCTTTTGCTCCAGGGGTATGTCTTCATCATCCAACCTTTTCCATACCCATCTCACACCCTCATTTGTCATTCTTACTTCCACATAGTCCTTTACCTTACTGCCCCAATGTGTTTGAAAGTAATTTTTTAAAAAGAGCATTTCTCGATCATCCTGTAAGGCCTTATGTCCATCCCAAGAGTCCTCCCAGAAGAAGGAAGAATTTCCATCTTTAAGTTGCCATGTAATGTGTTCAGTAATGACTGGATGACATGCTAGCATGAAGTTTCATATGGAAGAGCCACGGGGAGGGTCTCTGATAGTCAATATCCACGAGCAATCTGTTGAGTCTAGATATTTAGCTTGTAGGATTCTCGCCCAGAAAAAGTTATTATTCCTATACATACTCCATATAAGTTTTGCACCCAAAGCTTTATTCTTGATTTGCCAGTTTCTAATCCCTACCCCTCCGTGGGCTTTTGGTTTACAGATTTTCTCCCAGGCAACCAAGGGGATTTTATCTTCCTCCTTAGCCCCACACCAAAAAAGCCTTCTCATTTTTGCACTCAATATCTTCACCACCATTTTGGGGATGTCCATGCACATCATCGAATAAACATGCATAGCTGAGATTACTATTTGTAGCATCAAAATTCTGCCTGCAGATGATAGCCATCTGCCTTTCCAACCATCCATCTTCTTTAGACACTTCTTCATAAGGTCTTTCCAAAAGTTGGCTTTATTTCTCCCTTTGAAAAGGGGGATGCCTAGATATCTGCCTGGTAGAAGTCCAAATTTCATTCCTAGAATGCTACTGATTCTAGTTTGTATGTGCATAGGAGTATTGAAGAATAAAATCTCAGATTTTCTCTAGTTAATCATATGCCCTAAAGCCTTTCCATACATATCAAGGGTTTCCTTCATAATTCTGGCTTCCTGTTCCGAGGCCTCACCACCTAAAAAAGTGTCATCCACAAATTGAATGTGTGAGAGAGCCTCCACTCCTTCTGCAATCTGAATACCTTTCCATGTTCCATTTTCCATTTTCTTTGTAATTAACCTCCCCAAGGCCTCCGCCATGATTATAAAGAGAAAAGAAGAGAGGGGATCCCCCTGTCTTATGCTCTTATCTTGTGCAAAAAAACCTTGTGGACTTCCATTTATCAATACTGAGAACCTTGGGGTCTCGATGCAACTCTTCACCCAACTAATCTAATCTTGTCCAAACCCAAATCTGCCCATTACTTCTAGTAAAAAATTCCTGTCTACTTCATCATAAGCTTTTTTAATATCTAGTTTAACCATCATATTTTGACTTTTTGAGGATCTAATTGAATGAATTGCTTCATGTGCTATCACCACACCTTCAAAAATAGACCTACTAGGTGAGAATCCACTTTGTTCCTCTGAAATCACTGAGTTTAAAACTAGTTTAAGTTTGTTTGCAATAATCTTAGCAATTATCTTGTAAATAGTATTGCACAAGGCAATTGGTTTGAAATCTTCAAAATTTTATTGTGGCTCTCGTTTTGGAATCAGAGCTATAAATGTGGTGTTTAGGTCTTTTAGAATGAAACCTCCCTCTCGGGATTTCTCCACTACCTCCCAGATTTCCTATCCAAAGATGTGCCATAACTTCTGAAAAAACATTGTAGGGAATCCATCAGGTCCTGTTGCCTTATCCCCTCCCAATCCCATTAGTGCCTTCTTAACCTCTTCCACTGAGACAGGGGCTAGTAGATACCTATTTTGTTCTTCTGATACTACATTTGGGATAACCTCTAGCAATCTATCATAAAGGTGGTTTTCTCTATTGTTTGCCAATTTCTTTTTTGAGAAAAAAGTGACTTCCGCCTCATTTATCAAATCTTTGTCCCTCACCTCCTCACCATGTTCATTTTGAATGATGAAGATATTGTTGTAGGCTCTTCGCTATTTGAGAGAGTTGTGAAAGAATTTTGTATTGAGGTCTCCCTCCTTCAACCATGTCTCTCACGATTTTTGCCTCCAGAAAATTTCTTCCTTTTTCAATAAATCCCCTAATTCGTGTTGTAATTTTTTTTCCTCTTCAAAATCAGCCTCCTCCATTCCTTTCTCAATCACTCTTAAACTTAAGGATGTATGTTTTGCCTCCACATTATGTTTTTTAGTAAAGATATTTTTAAAATGTGTTATGTTCCATGTTTTTAACTGCTCCTTAAGAAATTGCAATTTTTTGAAAAATATAAAAGCTTTGTTACCTGGTCTCCTTGGGGATTATGACCACCATTCTTCGATCAAGCCAATGAAACCTTTGGATGTAAACCACATTGCCTCAAATTTGAAGGGGCACCTATCAGGGGTTTCTTCATGTTGTACTCTCAAGCTTATTGGGAAATGATCTGAACCTTGGAAAGGAAGGATCTCTGCATCACACGACCAGTTTGTGTACGCCCAATTCCCCCCTACGAAAAAAATGATCAAGCTTCTCTGCAATATTCAAGAAGCCTTCCCTTCTGTTTGTCCATGTAAAATAACCTTTTTTGAATGCTATTTCCATCAGTCCACAATCAGTAACAAAGGAGCTGAAGTCCATTTGACTCTCATTGCTCCATCCTTTTCCTCCTTTTTTGTCCTCCGGTGTTAAGATAGCATTAATAACCCCTCCTAATACTACCACCTCACTATCCATATTCTCCAAGAGCCCTGTCTATGTGTCCCATAACATCCTTTTTTTCCCTCTATTGTTTGGTCCATAGATGTTGAAGAAGGATATGTGGCAATGGAGATGTTTCACATGCACTCTCAACCATTGCCAGTATTGATCCTGTTGTATTACTGTTACATCAATAGTGCCTTCATTCCAGAGAACACCAATTCCTCCAGAAGCCCCTTGCGCTCCCATCAATTCACACTTCCATCTTTTGAACTTCTGCTTAAAAATCTCACTATCTTCCATTTTTATTTTGGTTTCCAGCAACAACACTAAATCTGGTTTTGTTTGATCAAGGCATCGCTTTATCAAATGAATCTTGTTAGGGGCATTGCAGCCCCTGACATTCCATGATAAGGTTTTCATGGCTCTCGGGAATTGGCATAGCCATTTCCCATTCTTAATTTGGATTGGTTTGCAGCATTCCCTGCTATCTTCAACTTCTCCCTTGTGGATTTTGCTCCTCTCTTCCCTTTCAAACCAGTGTTTGGTTTTTTCCGTGTTGACCCTGTTTGCCCTATAGACCTCTTTTCTAGGACTCCCGTAGATTCGTAGAGACCTAGGTTATTCATATAATTTTCGCCAAGCTGTTCATCAAACTCTGATTCCCATTCCTCCAAGGTCTCCTCATTTACCTTTTCCTCTTCTAGAGATTTATTTAGATTTCTAATTGGTGAGATTTCTATGTCCTTGACTCTTTCTGCATACTTCTGGTATCGAGGCTTGGACCAGAGGTTCCTTGATGGAGATTTGCATTCCTTCCTGTAGCTAGAGTTGGGAGGCATTCTGCTAGTTCCTTCATAGGAGGGCACTGTCGGTCCAGAGTGTCTTGAATGATTGAAATGCTGACACCATCTTCATCATCCACAAGGGTTTCCTTGCCTTTCATGTCATCTCTCTGCAAATGGGGACACAAGGTTTCGCGGGATGGGGGCCTTTTCTCAGTTTTAGCTTCTTCCCTGAATTGTGAGAAAGGCATGCACTTAACTACTTGAGTAGAAAGGCATCCCGTGGGTGCACATTTACTTCCCTGTTCTCTTGTAAGAGTCTCATCTACAACTCTTCTAAACTCTTTCCTCTAGTGTGGTGATTCATTTTCCAAACGTGTAATAAATTGTTCGACTATCTCAGGTTTTATTATTTCCTGATTTAGAGTCCTTTTTCTAGTTCATCTAGAAGCACATCCGCTGCTAGTCCTTTTTCTTTCCTTTGGGGTTCAGTTTTCTCACCCGGGTTCATATTGACCTCTTCCTCCGAGTTCCAAAAGGCAATTTTTTGTACCCAAACTCCATTTTCTGTGCTCAGAGTTATTGTGTCCATGATTGGTGTATTTTCCTGTAGATTAATCTGGATTCGTGGATGGATGGAGGAATCCTTTTCATTGATCATTTCCTCCATTTTGATGAAGGTTTTGATACTGCTCCCTATTCTGCTGAGGGTGTCTTCACCCCAAAATTCTACTGGGAGGTTATGCATGCTCAACCAGACTGGATATTCTTTCACTTTCTCATTTTGTGGGTTGAAATTTGGTTGCTAGTTTTTAAGATATAGGCCTCTCCCCTCAATCAGGTAAGGCCCATTTTGGAGGATCCACTCCTTATATTCCTTTGTTGGGAAAATCCCCATATAGAAGCCATTAGTGAGGGTTTTGAGTCGGCATTCTTGCCCCCAAACTATTTTTCTCCATGCTCTTATTTTAGTAACAGATGGCCATTGGCCTAACCATTTAAAGAAAAAAGCTTTTTCTTTCAAGGACACACTAGCTTCCTTCCAATGAGCATCTGAAATTTTAAGGGTTGAAGTTATCTCATACCTTATATTGTCCATAGGGGGGTTCCTTTGCTCCATTGTGTTTCTTGCTTCACCCGTAGCAATGGGTTCTCTTGGTTTGTAGAACTTGTGCGCTATTTGTCTGAAGTCAAAGTTTTTCCCGATCTGCATATAATCCTGTGTCTACATGTTTCTATGACCCATATTCTCCCTTCTCCTTCCATTCTAGGTCAATTTTGGCTGCCATAGAAAGTTAAAATTCTCCATCCGTGGGCTGAGGGTTTGAGCATTTGTTTGGAACCTTGATTGAGAGCGTCGGTTGAGGGGCCATGTTTTCCCATATTGTGCCTGATAGGACAAACCTCTGTGTTTCTTGAAAATCCTCCTTCCATGCTGGTTTGTTGCCTCTGCATGTCGAGTTGCAGGTAGCCGTTTCCTCCAGCGTTCTTCCCGCCCGCCGCACTCCATCTCTATTTGGGTGCAATATTTATATATAATATTTATGCCGATTATTATGATTGTTATTATCATAATAATAATAATAATAATAATTATTATTATTATTATTATTATTAGAGGTATTATTATTATATGAGCTATTATTTAGATTTTGATGCTTAGACATGAAAGCATGTTCATAAGATTTAAGAGTACCAAATTGCAATAATTTAGCTTCTTCTTGACGTAATAAATTTTGCAAAATAGCATAAGTTAAATGAGGAGCTAACTTAGGAATAGCAAGTTGAGAATGAATTTTAGTAATAAACTGCTAAAATTCTTTAGGAAGGCATATGTTTAGAATGATGGTAATTAATCTAATATCAGTTAAAGTAACATTAACACCACTTAATTGAGTTTTAATAACATCAAATTTAAGTAAGACTTCATCCATGAATTTGAAATCAGTATACCTCAAGTCTTCCAAGTTGTCTCGGAGTTGAATCTTGCATGATTTGGTGGAGCTGTCATAGGTTTGTTTCAAAATGTCCCACACTTGATGGACTTTGGTGCAATGTCCAATCAAGACGTAGAGATCAAGAACAATTGAGAGACCAATTAATCCAAGAGCTCCTTTGTTTTTAGTTTTCCATGCATCTTTGTCAGCTTGAGAAGCAAAGGCGGTTGGTTCAATAGAGGCGTCCATAGCAAATTCAAGCAAATGTTTAAAACAAAATAAAAAAGAAACATGCGTCTTCCATTGATGATAGTTAGAACTGTTCAATTTGATTTTAGGAATGAGGGTAGACATGATTAATTAAGTAAAATGATAATATTAACCAATATAAGACATATAAGACTGGTCAGTAAAGGTGACAAGTCTTTGGAGGATTGTGATTCAAAACTTGAAACAAATGTCCACCATGGTATACATAAGCTATGGGCCCAAAACCATGCATTGTGAGAATAAATGCAAACCATGCATATCTATAAACACCAAGATCAACCACTGAACACAATGACATCGGTCTATTTTTGCCTCTTGTGCCTTGTCCCTCTCCCACCTATCCTCAGGGCCTACTTATCTAACAAATCTATTTTCAAAAACTCTTTCAACAATCTTAAAATTTGAAGATGCCCATCAAAGATAATTGTTATGTAATACCCATCACAAATAATTGATGCTATTGCAATTGTTGAGTCACACATGTAAATTGGGCATCAATTTTAATCATTATTGGTTTTTTATGTACACAAATATAATGTTTTCCACTTTAGACGTATCTTTGCACAATGAATTAATGGATAAATTTAATTTACTTGTATATTAGCCTTACAGATGGATTTCAAATCTATCATTGATAATTGATTTTTGTTCTGATTAAGTAAAAATAGGTTTTACAAGGACCCGAAACCTTTACAAAAAACCAAAGAGTACAACAGGTTTTACAAGGACCTGCAACCTAGAGTTTAAAGATAAACAGTTTAAAACATAAACAGCTATGCCATAGCATCATAACAGGAAGGAACAACAAAACATCGTTTCGAACAGAAAAAGTCCCAAAGAAACAACAGAAGACAGCAGGGACAGCAAAAAACCCAACCAGGTAAGCAAAAAGAACAACTACATCTCTTTTACCATCTCCTCAGCTTCAAGGACCATGATTTGCATGTTATTGACTGAAGTTTTCAGCTCCTCTGTTTCTTTGTCCTCCTTAGGACTCTTTTTCTTAGCGCTGGCTCTGGTACGCGATCCCGGTCCCGTATTCTCCACTATACTGTTGTCTTTATCCTTGTTGATCCTTTCCAGTTTGTCCATAAGAATTTGCGCATGACCACAGTAAGCTTTTAGGCTTATGAGACATTGTTCCCCTATTTTTTTAACAGATGCCTCCAGTCTTTTAACTTTTTTGTGCAAACTCTTAATTTCTTCATCCCTGTTATCCTTTTCCAT